>CM028351.1:44160742-44175742 GCA_016618105.1 Dendrobium huoshanense
CCCTAATTAGGATTTCTATTTTTAACTGATCATCTAGGATGATTTGGGATCATCCTGGAGGATATGATAAAAAATAAAAAACACTAAGATAGATAGAATATTTATTCCTGAGTGTGTGTGTGCAACGTTACTTAATATCAGGACCCAATTTGTTACATTTGACACGAGAAAAGGTAAAAACACTTGGCATACACCTACAGACTAACTCTGTTCGAATCTACCCAATCTTATGCTGGCTTAATTTGTAATTAATCTTGTGGACTTGAAATATTAGTACGCAGGGCAAAATTAGAAAAATAGAAATGTCCAAAATGTTTGATATCATCAAAATTATAATAATTTATTCTAGATTTGCAAAAAATTTCTCATTTTTAATGATGGCAAACATTTGGTAGAAATTTTAACTTATGCATTCAAAGGAAACATAACGTGAAGGAAAGCTTTATGAACCAAACAATGTAAATTTTACTAAAATTGAACATATGATATAAATACTAAACAAAAATAGTAAAAAAAGTACAATGAAACCACACAAACACTACCACTACTCCCCCTTTTGATATCACAAAAAGGAGGAGGAAACCAGAAAATAAAAACATAATAGAAAATACAAAAAGAAAGAAATAACATCACAAAAAAAGCATAAGGAAAATAATCTATAAGTACGAAGGGACCTGATCATTAAAAGGAGGTTGTGGGGTCGGCTGAAAGAAGCTGGAAATAATAGTGAACTACTCCACAAAAATACTTGTGCTGCTCTTACTGGTGAGTCACGTCTACATAAAATCTTGCAATATCTGCCTCATGCTGCTGCTCCTGTGTAACAATGTAAGAATCGAACCTAGCCTCTAATTGGTCTAACTGCTCGACCAGCTGATTCATTTGTTAGTGCTAGCGAAGCAGAGTAGGTGTAAGAATAGGTACAGGAATAGCTTCCTCCTCAGCTCCCTCAACCTCCTCGTTCTCTAGGTGGAGATGAGTACTGTGAAGAATGTGGAAGGAGTTGTTGGTGTAGAAAGAAGGCTGAAAATTAGGCGGGGCAGGTTATTGAAGATTGTATTTGGTTTTTAGGACAGGCTATGATGTGTTTTAAGGTAAGGTTATTCTTTCTTTGGCGCCCTGGATCCATATTGCTAATCAGATACTAAATGTAAGGAAAAAAAAGATCAACAGCATTTAATTCCCTATGGGCCATTCTATAGAAGTTGGTGATTAAAAGGAGAGAAGTGATGTGGACACGATCACCAGCTTTGAGAATAACTAAGGTTTGAAGTACAAGTTGGATTATCCTAGCATTCTTGACTAAGGTGCTAGATACCCCATCATGATAAGAGATATGAGTATTTCTTAAAATGTTATTGGTAGTAGCCCAGTTATAATTAGGATCTTGAGATAAGAGGTGAATCTCTTCTCTGATAGTGGATAGCTGGAAAAGTTCATGGTAGTACTAATAGGTAATTTCTACAGGGCATTTAAATATATAGGAATAAAGGGTAGTGTAAGTGGAGTTTATCCTAAGGCTCACAAAAAATTTAGAAGGAAGTTCATAATTGAAGGAGAAGGCCGGTGTAAGAATGAAGGTGAGGGAGGTCTGAAAAAAATAAGATTAAGGACATGGTAAGTGAGCGCATAAGGGTTAAAAGTCTTGGATAGAGTGATCTTAACTGTCTTTTAGTGAAGATAGGAGGCTTGGTCAGCCACCTCAATGAATCGAGGCTCAACTATGCCCTCGAAGAACTACTAGCCAACATTCTGGAGAGCTTGTCACCGGCTATTGAACAAATGAGGGAGAGAATGGAAGATTATAAAGGAATGAAGAAGGAAAGTAAGAACAAAATGGTTCAAAATGGTTATTTATAAAGAAACAATCATATCATCCAGGATGATTGCAAGATTGTCCAGGACGATCAAGCAAAATTAAGATGTCTAGGATAATTAGTCAAAAAAGGCGATCCTATAATCTAGGAAGAATAGACATCATCAAGGATGATTAGACACAGGCGATCATTTGAGGAGTCATGTTGGAAAATTGTTGAAAATGTAGATCGTCCAGAACAATTAGGTGGATCATCTAGGATGAGCGATAATAATGGATCGTACCAATCAAATTTTAAATGTGTAACTATTTTTGTCATGCGAATCATCAAAGACAAATATATGGATCATTCAGAACAATCATAAATAATTGAAGAAAAATTTGATTAGATCAACCAAGATGATGTGGATCATCAAGGAAGATCACAGATAAATCAACAAGATTTGATCAGATTGTCCGGGATGATGGGTACCATCCCGAACAATCTCAAATGATTGAGTCAGATTAATAGTCAAATGAAAGAGGAAGGGTGGATTGAATATAGCCTCCAGGATGGTAGGAATATCTTCCAGGATGATGTGGTAAAAAATTTTAAATTTGGATTATAGAGGGAGGTGATCAGAAGATGCCCTAAAACATAAAAATCTAGTAAAAACAAGATATAAAACAACAAAAAGATGAGAAAAATAACAAAAATGAAAAGAATAAAGTTTTTTTTATTAAAGCATTAATATGCTAAATTTTTCATGTGATTGATTTTAAAATTTGTAATAAAAATTAGTTAACATCGACGAAATCTAAAAAATCATAAAATAACTGATCTTGTTAGACCTAGCTAGAACTTCTTACAGGGCAACCCATCTTTGGAAAATAACGATCAAAATAAAAAAAAAATTAATTGGATAAGAAAAAGTGAACCGTTCAAAACTTGGTTCCAAAATAATATCTTATAAAATAATATACCAAAGTAATTAGTCACAATCATAAATTTTGAAATCAAGCCTTTCAAAGTATCAAGTGACACATAAATTCTTCTACGATTTAAGGGTTTGAATGAGAAGGAAACTTGCTTTCTTGTGGGCTTATTTTTTTTCCTCTTGTCAAATAGTTAGCGCACTTTGCTTATCTTTTGATTTTTGATACACTTTGTGTATTTTTTAATTTTTTTGGCGATCATTACGCATGTTTTAAGTTTTTCTTCTTTTTGGGTTCATTTTATGCCTCTGGTCATTTTGGCTAGCTAGCTCCCTTTCAAAACTTTTAAATACTCTAAGTTGTGAGAATAGATATTAGAGAAGAAAAACTCACTCTCTAATAGAAGGAAGAGAAAACCACAAAGTAGAATCAAATTCATAAGATATAATTAACAATTAAAAGTGATTTAATGAATTTGAAAATTATATATTTAAGATAGATTACTTTAAAAAGATAGAAAAAATCTCAATCATAAAGTCTAGTTGTTAATTTGAGATTGACTTTTGTTTAGAAAAAAATATTACACCGCTAAAGGAAGTTAGAGGAAGAGAAACAATCAACGATGTTTCTCCCTTTAACTGATTTAGTGATATCAAACATTGACTACAAATTTACAAAAATAGTAATAAAGCATAAAATATCATTTCTGCAGTGACCAAAAAAGAAAAATGAAAGAAAAATAAGAACATTAGAAATGAAAGCACTGACAAAAAAATTAATAACTAAAAACTAAAAACAAAAGGAAAGTTAGACACAAAAGAAAGAAAAAAAAATAACAATAAGTGCTTTCGATTCAACATTAAACAATGAGTTAGCACTTCCTAAAATAGCATTATAAACTTTCAAATAGTACTCCCTTCTTTCATATTCACATATATATGTTTTAAAATCATTTTCAAGTGCAGTGTGGGATGCTTTCAATAAATCATTCTCAATGAAAAACTTAGAATGCTTTTTATTTAACTCATCATGTAATGACATGTGATTACTATCAAGTGTAGAGTGATCTTTAAGTAAAACTTCATGGACTTTTTTCAAATTTAAAAATTCCAACTTCATGCTAGCAAGCAATTTCTTAAGTTTCTTGTATGATGAATAATTTTTTTAGAAACTTCAAGTAATTGATCAAAGGTTAGTTCACATATCTCTTCTTGGTCAAACTAATAAAAATGATCATCTTCCATCAAACAAAAGTTTGTAGTCTCCTCCTCAGCTTTAATCTAAGAGGAGTTAGATGCAGAATCTGCCCATAACACCTTTTTAAATTGCTTCTTGTCCTTCCTCAACTTGGGTTTCTCCTCGCCTTTCTCCATTCTTGGGTGAGCCTTAAGTGTAAGATAATTAGCTTTAACATGTCTCGACTTCCTATATTTAAAATAAATCATATAAGTAGAACTTTTAAAATTCTTACTACTCTTACCATTATTCCATTCTGATGGTGTTTTTGCTGCTTCCTTAGAAAACTTTTGAATTTCCTAGTAATTAAGGCAACATTATCTCTTTCAGACCCAAAAAAATCAATATCCATATCATTGGCCTTTAGTGTCATACTTTTCTCCTTTTTTTTTCTTACCTGTATCAAGTTGTTTTTGGTTCACCCCTTGCTCATAAGCAATGAGTGATCCAAGTAAGTTATCAATAGAATAAGTATTCAAATCCTTAGATTCAGTTATTGCAGTAATCTTAACATCTAAGGAAGAAGGAAAGCATCTCAAAATTTTATTAACTTTTTCATAATTAGTTAACTCTCTTTCTAAGGCATAATTGAGGTGACAATTTGAGTAAACTTTGTATACATGTATGATATTGATTCATTAGGTTTCAAACAAAAAAGTTCATAGTCATGTACTAAACTATTCAACCAAGATTACTTAACTTCATTTGTCCCTTCTTAAGTAATAAACAATCTATCACATATTTCTTTTCCAGTAATACAAGTTGAGAAATGCAAGTAATCTTTAGATTTTAAAGCACAAAAAAGTAGTTTAAATACTTTGCATTAAGTTGTCCTAAATCTCTATCATCAAAAGTCCTTTCAGTAAATGGAAGTTTAGTTTTTATGCCATTGATTTCATGTGATGATGGTGAATATCCATCCTTAATAAGCATCCACATGCGATAGTTAATAAATTTTAAAAAAGGGCTAAGCAAATTTTTTAAAAATCAAAATGTATGTTATCAAACAAAGGAGGTCGTGTAATAGAATTTCCTTCCATATGATTACCAAAGTTATCCATTAATCAAAATTTAAAATTTTTTAAAAACTCGATCTTAGAAATTTTTCTCCGATACCACTTCAATGTTTATTAGGGATATTAAGCCCTTATGAACTAGCCTGTGGCTAACCAAGAGGAGGGGGTTGAATTTGTATTTTAAAAATTCTCAATTAAAAATCAGGATCTTTTGAAATATTTTAAAACCATAAACCAAACATATATTCACCAGAAAATAAAGTACAAAAATTAAATGTGGAAATGAAATAAGAAAGAACACACCAAATTTTATAGTGGTTCGATCAACTTGACCTATGTCCACTCCCCGGAGCCTCTATGGGTATTTCACTAAACTCATTGACTCTCATTTTGCTCCCACAGCAAGGTAGAGAAGCATGGACAAAACTCCTTTCCACCGACTTCGGTGAGGCAAATAACCCAACTCCTTTCACTTTCTCTTGAAGTAGGCAGAGAACCCAACTCCTTTCACTTCTTCCTGAAGAAGGTAGAGAACCTCGATTAATCACTAAATAAGACCTCTATAAATCCTCCAAGCAACCTGAGACGTTGACTAGAGAAGACGACTCAGATCCTCTTGGAGCAACCTTTGTGAAACCCTATATTTTTTAATTTAATAATATGATATGTGTGTGTATGTGAGAGAGAGAGAGGGAGAAAGGGAGAGAGAGAAAGAGAGGGTAAGGAAGAACTAAAAAGTGATATATGAATTTCTTTTATTTGATATTATGGTGTATGTGTGTATTTTTTTATGTGTGTGTGTATGAGTTGTGAATAGAGGGAGACAATTTAGGTTAGACAGTGAGAGAAGAGTGGGAAACAAAGGAGATCTAAAAAGTAAGATATATATATTTTTTATACTTTGGGGTGAGAGAGGGAGGGAGGGAGAGAGAGAAAGAGAGATAGATAGAGTGGGGGGGGGGGAGAGAGAGAGAGAGAGAGAGAGAGAGAGAGAGAGAGAGAGAGAGAGAGAGAGAGAGAGAGAGAGAGAGAGAGAGAGAGGTGAATAGAGGTGTCGGCCTCCGAAAGGGTATTGCTCACCGCAAGAAGAATGCAAAAGGTAGGATCATTCTATCCCGTAGGATAAAATGGTCGTAGGCCTTTTCACTCTTCATAAGTGGATTAATGGGAGGGCTGAGGAGATTATATATATGATTAACCATTGAGGATAATAGCTTTCACCTGTGCACCTTGATGGGTAATGATATAATAACTTGAACAAAGTCAAAAGATTTCCCCCACTCGATACATCAGCTCGCATGTGTTTATTTGATATGGGATTCATTTTCTAATGGGCACATGCCCTAGTGATTAATTACATTTTAATCTAAGGCCAAAGAAGGCTCTTGATTAAGGACTATATACATTATTCTCCCAGAAGGGATTGGCATTTAGGGAGAAGTCTTGGAACTTCCTATTCAGAGGAAAGGAAAGGTTCAACTTTCTTTTGTCAACATGCTAGACTCACATCACCATCCGGTAGGACTAAGTTAAGGAAAAGAAATTAGAGAAAGAAAACACTACACTCTGAGCATGTAAGAGAGAATGATGGAGGTGCTGTCATCTATATGATTTACATAGGTGAGACCTATAGCCTCTGAAGGATAGAGGACTTACCCTCCAATGAGGCATACTATGGGATAATGATAATAGTAGTCTTAATTCTTAAATCTATTTTGGGTTTAGTATTCTATACATAATACTAATACTCGTATCCTTTCTAATGCATTCTAGACTTATATCTTGCCTGAAAAGAAAAGTCATCTAACCACCAAATAATATAAAATACATGTTGTCAGATCTTTATGAAAGATGGGTGGGTTGCTAAGTCTTCGGAAATAAAAGTTAACATCTAGAGTGGTTTCTAAGTGGCCTTATATTTTAAATTGTATTATGCTTCTAAGACTAATGCAATTAAAGTTAAATTTTTAGTTATCTTAACGCAATGCATGCTACTAAAAATATCAAAATTATGAGTGCTTGAAATTTTTAAAAAAGGCTTAAAAATAATTTTTAAGATGACTAGGCTTCCCATGATTCAGCACCTCCTCCCCTTAGGTTGGATTATTTGAACTCTTCTCACAGGCAGGGAAGTTTCTAAAAAAGAAAGAGAGGTTAACAATAATATGCATGCGACGCTGAATGACCTCTCGCTTATACCCTAGATTGTTATATTTCTATATTATTTAATTTCTAAGAGTTTAAATTTTAATTATAAGTGGAAGAATTTTATTCCTAAAAGCCTAGCAAAATCAGACACATACTAATACAGGAAAAAAACCTATAAAAAGCATGTCATTTCTACTATACAAACAAGTAAACACATCAATAAAATATCAACTATAATAAAAAGAGTATCCAAAAGTCCATGGAAAGTGTCATATATTATAAAACTCAGGGTCTATAGAAAAGTAATGGTGGCCAAGCTCCACCGAAAATATCCTAGATTCAAATCCTACGGAATGAAGCAATTCTTAAAATGGAGGAATTTTTAATCTTGATCTTCATCTTCTTTTGCGTATCTCCTTCCTTAAGTCTTATTATGGTTCATCCTAAATAGTATACCCAATTGAAAAGAAATTCCTTGAAAATAAACTTTTTTTTCTAATTGAATCCCTGATATTTTATTAAAATGCCTCATTTTATATACTTTCACAACTCTTTACTTCAAATGCATTAAATCAAAATTACAAAAAGAAATATTTAGACTCTCCTACAGGTTTATCCTAAGCAGTTAAAATAAAACATCTCAAGCAGATATATATGAAATAACAATTCTAAAACTAGCAACTTGGTCATGCTTTTGTTTACTTGGGGGCTAAGCTGTTGAAGCACCTATAGCAGTTATATATAATTTATTTATTTTTACTGTTGTATAAGTATGGACATCTAAAAAAATATGATAAGTATCAAAGTTAATAATAACCTAGTGGTAATTTATTGTCCATCACATCACAAAAATAATATAGTAATTAAAATCATCATCATAATAATTATAAAAAAAAATTTAAAACAACCAGCACACAAAGCACATGATTATTGCCACATCACAGAAATAGGAAGAAAAGTAAAAATTGGCCTAACCTAAAGCTAGAAGTCATATCCTAACAAATAATTCAATTTGTGTGTAGTAGGCTATGTGACCTTGGATATATACTATATTAGGCAATTAGTTTAAGTTATTTGCGGTTTGATTTGTTAAAGGTCAAGGTAAATTTTTATTTAAATTTTAAATATTAGTATATTTAGATCAATTTTAATTAATTTTGTTGGATGATCAGTTTTAATACTTAGAATAATATTCTCTAAAATTTAAGTTGAATTAGCAAATTTTGAAATGCCCGTGGTTTTTCCTATCTGCTAGATCAAAGGGGGCCAAAGAAGACTTTTATCAATAAACTAAGTTGTGGAGTCCTAGTATTTTTATTAAATATTAGACCCTTTGGGGAGTAATTAGACTTTGGGTTATCTAGATTTGAATTTTTCTATGCAAAGCTAGGATTTTTAGAAGTTTGGCCTAGTTATTGAACTTTGGCTGACTAAATAATTTAATTTTTCATTTAAGCTAATTTCTAGAATGTTCAAATTTTAGTAGATATTAGATTTTAATTTAAGTTGAATGGATTTTAGTTTAGGGAATTTAAATGTTTTTTGGAATTAGTTATGATTTTTCAAAATTTGGGTATTAAATGAATTATAAAAAATTATTTTATTCAGGCTATTTTAGGAATTTTCTTTTGAACGGAGTCCAAACCACTTGGGATCACCTCCAAAGGTCTAGAATAACTTAAGAAAGTTAGTATTTGGAAAAATTTGGGAATTTTTTACAATTTTTAAATAATTAATTTTATTAAAGGTTGATTTTTAATTCAAATTAAATTAGTGATCAAATTAAGGTTGAATTAAAGGGCTTTTAATTTTATAGTTTAAGAATTCATTTTAAAAGAGTTTGATATATTATTTGTAAATTTTTGGCTTAATTTAGATTTATAAATTTTTTTAAAAAATTTTAGTTTTTTAAGGGAAACCTACTAAGGGGCCAACACGTTAAATCAGGGAAAAATTATGAAGTCCATAAAGAGACCTCAAGCTTACTAATGCTAAAAAATACTATAAAAAGAAAGCAAAAAAAAAACCTAAGAGCTTGAGTTCCCTGTTAAGAAAAAATACAGTATACCCTAGGTGCATTCTATGGTGCACAAGAGAGAGCACCCAAAAAGGATGCACAAAAAAATCTGCATCCAAATACATCTTCCTATCCAAAAAACCACCATGACGAACACCTGCACTAAGAAAATTCTACAAAAAGATATGAAGACAAAGATAAAAGTAGCATAAATATAACCAATAACTAACAAAATGTTAGGTCCAACAATTACCAGCATAGCAGCTCAGAATGGTCAAGATGAACCTCATAAAACACATTAATATAGGCAGAAAAATGTATATAGATCTTAAATAACCTATTAACCACAAAATTAAAATAAATAAAGAAACCATGAAGTAAATCACAGCTCTAAAATAACCCTAACTCCTCAACAAAGTTCTTAGAAAAATTCAACCAAATAAGGCAACACATATTTGACACCAACCAACCACAACATGAAAGAAAAATGCCACACACAATATAATAATAAGGAGAGCACTATGAAGCAAAAAAAAGTGCTCCAAAATAAAACCATCCCCCTCAAGAAACACAAGATCCCAGAAGGAGGGTCAAAGCCTACTTAGAAAAACAAATAACAAGATAGCCAAGCATAGCCCATAGGAAGAAATAGAACTCTCTAACAAATGGGAGATAAGGCTACTGTAAAGAGAATCGATCATCCAAAAAATAGCAAAGAAGCAGCAGGACAAGACCACCTGAGCACCATCAAAACCATTCATGAGAGTGTTACCAATATCATGAATTTTGTAAATAAAAAAACTTGATTGAGCAGCATAGCTGGAAGCCAAATAGAAACAGAGCAACAAGAAAAATTAATAGCACAGGTAAAATTTCCAGCACAATAACATAGATCCAACCCCCTAACTAAAGGAAATAGGACCAAAGGCTGTATCCAATAGGAAGCATTAAGTTCTATAATAGTATAGGTAAAATTCCCAGCATAATAATGGAGAGCCAGCTTTAAGAACCAGAGAAAATAGGACTAAAGGCTCCAACAAATAATAAATATTAAATTCTAACATATTGCATACCAATCTTATATAATCTTAAAAGACCTTTCAGATGAGCTGGGAGGATAGTAGCAGTAAAATCAGAAAAGCAATCCATGCCACACCCCCATTTGGTAAGCTATTTAGCACACATATTTCCCTCCTTGTGAACGAGAGAGAAAAAATAGTTCATAAAGACAAAGAAGTTCCTAATATCCCTCAGTAGATAAAAAAGAGTATAATTACACACCGGATCCTCAACAAAATTTAAAAATTGAAAATAATAGTTGGAATCAACTTGAATACCAATGTTAATTAAGTCAAGAGAAATGCATAATCTTAAACCCTTGATAATAGCAAAGATGGTAGTATAGTTAACATCCCAATTCTATAAAGGATAAACAAAAGCCATAATAAAACTACCTTGACAATCCCTAATAACACCACCACAACCCAAAGAGGACATAAAGATAACACCATCCACATTCAACTTATAAGAGTTATTAGCGGGTTTGGTCTAATAAATCAACCTAGGTTCTTTAGAAAGATGATCAATTTCCAACTTAAGACCTAAATCAGACGCTATAGAATAAAAAAATTAAAAATTCTTGATAGAGAGTAGCTTAACAAAATAAAGAGCCAAAACCTTTTCTTTTACATTCTTGATAATCCTATGATGGTTCATACCAACACCATTAAAAAGGGAATTATTCCTATCCAACCAAAAATACCACAAAATGAGAGAAGGAATAACATTTCTAATATGGCCTTTGGACTTAATAAACCAAGAATTAAGCATGGCATTAACAGACATTTTAGCATTAAAGCAATTTAATTTGAAAATGTCATCAAAATAAGTCCATGTTTTAATAGCTAAAGGACTATAGAGAAAAAAATTTATGTATATTCTCCACATGTTAATAACATTGGCACTTGGATGATAGAATACAACCTCTTTTAATTAAGTTATCATCCGAAGGAATGAAATTATATAAAATTTTTGAGACAAAAATAGCCACTGTGGAAGGAATTCTTTTATGCCAAAGCATATAAATATTCTTAGTAACCTCATTCTTAGATCTAAAGGCATGACAAGCATCCTTTAATCTAAATCCACCATGTTTGGATAGACCACATAAAAGTAAACAATCAGAGTCAGTGTTCAGGGGGAGGTTCAAAATTTGTTGAGTAATATAGTTAGGAATAACATTAGCAAGTTTCTCATAATCCCAATAATTATTAATAAAGAAATAATTCACCATGACAACTATAGTGGAAGAGGTGTTAGTAATAGAATCAATAGATTGATCACCCAAACAACAATCTTGCCAAATGAAATTGTCACCACCACCAATCCCACAAGAGATAAAGTGTTCAAAAGCCCATTTAACTTTGTAAATTCTTTGCCACACTTTAGAGTCACCTTTGTTAAAATAACAAGTAGTTGAATATTTACCCACACAATACGTAGCAAAAATAAAATAAGCCCAAAGGCTCACTTTAGCATAAAAGTTGTACCATAACTTGAAGGAAAAAAGCATAGGACAAATCATTCATACTCTTACACCCCCATGAACCTCTTCTAGCACACCACAACACTTGTCCCAAGAGGACCAGATAATTTTAGAATTGCTACTAGACCCTTTCTAAGAAAATTTATTTAAAAGCCTATCAATCCTATTGCAAATCACCTGAGTAGGAAGAATAGTTTGAAAAATATAAAAAGGAAGAGAACAAAGAACACTTTTGAAGAGAATTATTGTATCCCCAAAACTCAAAAAATTAGAATCCTATAATAAAAGCTTGTTATGCACAAAAGTAATTAAATTATTAAAAAGAAAAGTTTTCTTTCTACCTTTAAAAAGAGTCACCTTGAGGTACTTAATAGGCAAATGACCATGTACAAAACCAGTTAATCCTTTAACAGTCAAAATACAGTCATTAGGAACTCTCTTGGAGGCAATAAAGTAACACTTATGTTTATTTAGAGCAAGACCACTAACCATTTCAATTTGATGAAAAAACCCATAAGTTTATTAATCTTATTAACATATGCATTCATAAAAATGATGAAGTCATTAACAAAACATAAATGGGAGATAGGAAAACCACCCAAAGATCTAAAATAGAGGCTAGGAAAATTCTCAAAGAGGTTGACAAGGCCTCTAAATAAATACTCAATAACAATAATGAAGAGGGCAGGAGAAATAGGATCACCCTATCTTAGACCATGAGAGGATTTAAAAAAACCATTACTTTTACCATTAAAAATGATAGAGAAATGAGATCCCTCAATGTAATTTTTAATTAGATTGATAAAAACCAAATAAAAACCAAATAAAAACCAAACAACTTTATAATATTGTAAAGAAAGTTCCAATCGATATTATCATAAGCATTGGTAATATAAAGTTTCAAAATCATGTTGCAACATCTCACCCAAACATTCAGGTTTTGAAAAAATTCTTGGGCCAAAAGAATATTATCAGTAATAGCCCGCCCTTTAACAAAATCCATTTGAAAAGGCAAGATAATTTTAGGAAAAATAAAAGTTAAATGATTCATAAGCATTTTAGAAAGCAAGTTATTAAAAAAGGTGCATAGACTAATAGGTCTAAAGTCATTCCAGTTAATAACAGAGTTATTTTTGGGAATAAGCATAATAGACTTAGAAATAAAAACCTTATGAATAGAATTACTAGCACAAAAATTTATAACAATAGAATAATGATCATTAATAATAAAATATCAGGATTTCTAAAAGAACTTAGTGGTGAAGCCATCTGGACAAATCATAAAGTCACCATTCATGTCATGAACAATCTCTTTAACTTCCTCTAAGGAAGGAGGTTTAGAAAGAAACTCATTAACCTTAATAGATATAAGATTAGGGATAACAGAAGGGTTTTTAATATGAGCAAGACTTAAATCGTTATTGAAATGTTTTTAAAAATATTGAACAACTGAATTAGCAATTTCCAAGCCATCCTCGTAATAGAGCCATGATCACAATTAATTTTATTAATGTAACTTTTGGCAAATTCTTTCTTAACCAAAACATGAAAATATTTAGTATTATTATCACTTCAACAAGGTATTTCACAGCCACTTTTTGTTTCCAAAAGCTTCCTCCTAAGCTTGAAATTTAAAAAACAATCTTTAGCCCCCCTCATTAAACTAACTGAAGTTATTATAAGGAATCAGTTAACATTTTATCTATAATGCATTCACTTTCTCTTCCGCATTAAAAATATTGGAGAAAAGATTTTTAATTACATTATGATTCCACTAGTTTTAAATTTTCATAGGCCTTTCCATTTTAAACCTAAATCTCCTCATGCAAAAGATAGAATTATCTAGATGTAAAGGGGTATGCCAATTTTCCTGAACCCAGTCTAGAAAAGCGTCTTGAAGCAACCACATGTTTTTAAATCTAAATTGAGAAGGATAATTAATATGCCAAGTATTGAGACTCATTAATAAGGGAGTTTGAAATTAATTTAAATTTAATGATGGGATTTTGTCTAGTTTGGTCAACTTAGATTAACTTGGTCAACTAGGTTAACCTAAGACGTGGGTTTGGGCTCTACAAGCTTAGTTTGACTCATTGAATCAAATGGAAGAAGTCTTAGGGTCTGTCTTTGTCAATTTGACCAATTCAACTCCCTTGACCCTAGCCTAGTGAAAAGCAAGGTTAGTAGGAGGGAGATAGATGAGGTGAGATAGTGAGAGAAAGAGTGAGAGAGAGAAAGAGAGGAGAACTAAAAAGTGAGAGATGCATTTTTTTATAATATGGTGTATGTGTGCATGTGATAGAGAGAGAGGGAGTGAGTGAGAGAGAGAGAGAGAAAGAGGGAGAGGAGAGAAAGAAGAGAGAAGAGAGAAGAGAGAGGTGAATAAAGGAAGATAAATGAGGGGAGATAGTGAGAGAAAGTGAGCAAATTTTGAAAGTGAGATATAAATTTTCTTATTTCATACAATGGAGAGAAAGAGAGAGAAAGAGAGAGAGAGAGAGAGGAGAGCTAGAAAAAGAGATATGCATTTTTTATTTGATACTATAGTGTGTGTATGAGTGTGTGTGTGTAAGTAAGAGAGAGAGAGAGAGAGAGAGAGAGAGAGAGAGAGAGAGAGAGAGAGAGAGATGTGATTTGAGGGAGAGAGATGAGGTGAGATAATGAGAGAAAGAGTGAGTGAGGGAGAGGGGGAGAAAAAAGAGAGAGGTTATTAATAGAGTGAGAGAGATGAGGTGGAATAGTGAGAGAAAGAGAGAGAGAGAGAGAGAGAGAGAGAGAGAGAGAGAGAGAGAAAGTTAAAGAAAGAGAAGGAGAGAGATGGAGATAGAGAGAGAGAGGTGAATAGAGGAAGAGAGTTTAGGTGATGAAATGAGAGAGGGAGGTAAGAGCAAGGAAGTGAGATATGTATTTTCTTATTTGATATTATGATGTGTGTGTGTAAGAGAGAGAGAGAGAGAGAGAGAGAGAGAGAGAGAGAGAGAGAGAGAGAGAGAGAGAGAGAGAGAGAGAGAGAGAGAGAGAGAGAGAGAGAGAGAGAGAGAGAGAGAGAGAGAGAGAGAGAGAGAGAAGAGATGAGGTGAGATTGTGAGAGAAAGATTGGGTGGGAGAGAGCGAGAGAGGAGAGTTAGAAAGTTACATATGCATTTTTTATTTATAAATGGTGTGTGTGCGTGTGAGTATGAGAGAGAGAGGGAGAGAGAAATAGAGAGAGCAGAGCTATAAAGTAAGATATGCACATTTATATTTGATATTATTTGATGTGTATCAGAGAGAGATGAGGTGAGACAATGATAGAAAGTGAGTGAGA
>CM028351.1:44180742-44205742 GCA_016618105.1 Dendrobium huoshanense
TTAATACTATGGTGTATGTATGTGTGTGAGGGAGAGAGAGAGAGAGGGAGAGAGAGGTGAATAGTGGGTGAGAGATGTTGGATGACTATGGCACCCCAAGAGTGGGAGTGAATTGGGGTTTTTTAAATTTTTATTAAAAGAATAAATTTAAAATGATTTTAAAGTAATTTGGAAAAGAAAAAGAAATCACACTGTCTTTATGAAAAATACGAATAGAAATAGATGCAAGAAATGAAAATAGGAGTCATAATATTTTTATGTGGTTCAGTTAGGATTCCAATCCGACCTACGTCCTTGCTAGCCAACTCTTAGGCTAGAAGTCACTAATCTTAGGTTTTCTTTACAAACCTCACTTTTTAAAACCAAATAAGTTTATTACAACCTAAGTACTCGCCTACATGGGTGAGTACAACTCAATCTAATTACAATTAAAACTTCACTTAGCTAAATAGCTTAGATAAGGAAAATGAAAAATACAATTTGAAGTAAATAATACAAGCCCAAATTATCTTGCAATAAAATATCCACAATATTTGAGGTGATCTTACAAATTAATTTTAATCACGTCACTACTTGCAAATGAAATATTAAATTTGCTCACTTTAAGATAGATTTATATTTTATTTAAAATAAGAATAATATTTTAAATAAAAATATATTCTTGCTTATTTGAACATTAACTCCTCAAATCATATAAAATGAATTAGATTATAAATGTAAATCCATTCCACCATAAATAAAATAAAAATACTTGCTTTGATAAACTTTATGGATTTAAAAGATGTAATATAAAAAACTTTAATATAAAATTTCCAACAAGTATTTCACCATAAAATAAATATTTTTAAGAATGAAATATATGGTGAAAGCTAAAAGAACAGCAAGTAAAGATTTAGTGAAGGAAAGCAAACTTATCAACGAAAGGAGGAATTTTTCTAGAGAGAGAACATCTAGTTTTTTAGAGAGAGAATTTCCATCTCCGTGTTCGAATTTTGATTTTTCGCATCCTTTTCTCATGGCCGGTGGTGCCGTCGCCGGAAGTTCGTCGGTGTTCTTGGCCGATGTCATGGATGCTCCGCGGCCCCCTGGTACTCTACGCAGTGGTGGTAGAGGGAGGAATGGCGTGGTGATCAAGGAGGGGGTGAAACCCTCGATTCGTCCATTTTTTGTGGAAGGCAAGGGGAAGAAGTTTGTGAAGGAAGATTCTGATGTTCGGAGTATTTCAGATTCAAAAGAATTTGTTGGTGCAGCTAATTCAGCTTTTCTTGATTCTTCTGGGATGGAGGAGCCTATCTTGAAAGTTAAATGTTTTTCTGGGGTGAATAAGGTCAATCAGGTCTCCGTTGATCTGATTGATGAGGAAATCTTGAAGAATCATGAGATTAATGGTGGTGGGAATGTCTCTGGTAAGGATATGTTGAATGATGAAATCTTGATAAACAAATTAAACAAAGATAATAAATAGAATGGCATTGGCGAGATGGGTGGAGCTTGGTCGAAGCCGAAGCACATTAAGATTGTGTTTAATAAAGAGCAAGTTGAATTATCTGAGGATGGGATTGTTGTTCAGCTTAATTCAGAACTGGAATTTAAGAACTCTGAAGTCTTGAAGAATTTTGTTGTTATTATGGTTTTTGTGAACAACATGCCTTTCTCTGTCTTTAGCACTGAACTAAGAAGGCAATGGAGTAAGTTCGGTGGATTCCATATGACTTCAATTGGCATGAACTGGATTCTATGTTCATTCAAGACAAATGAGGTGGTGGAAGAAATTTTGAATGGGGGTCCGTGGTATATGAATGGTTATATTGTCGGCATGGACAGGTGGTCTAACTGCCTTTGATCCGTATTTCTTCAAAGAAATTTCAGCTCATATTTGGATTAGACTCCCATGTTTACCGCTTTAATGCTGGGATGAAGATAATCTAGCAAGGATTGCATCTAGATTTGGCACGCCTATGTACTTTGATGGGAATACATTCAGATGGGGGAAGAGAGAATTTGCCCGCATATGTGTCAAGATCGACCTAGAGAAGAAACTTCCTAATGGAGTTTGGATTGATGGACAAGCTGGTAGGTTCTTCCAATGAGTGGAATATGAGAAGATTCATTTATTGTGTTATCATTGTGGCCGAGCGGGACATGATGTGAAGGAATGTTCTGAGAATGTTACTCATGGGATCAAGGACCAGACGCTGAATAATTCAGAAATTGTTACAGGGGAATTTAAAAAAGCTGAGGTTAATGCTAAGCCTGTGATGAATAAATCAGAATATGACCCTTGGATACATGTCCACTTTAAAAATAGACGTTTCATTAAAGGTGGAGCTAGTTATAAAGCAAAGGATGATAATAATGGGGGCAGGCTTGGAAACAGGTGAGATGTGAATCTAGAAATTACTACCCAGAAGCATATTCTAAGTGAAAAGGAGAGTGCGGTCATAGTGGAGAAGCTGATCTCGGGCCTAGAAAATACTACAGTGAAAGATAAAACTGCTGAAGACATTCGGTCAGGTATCTCTCTAAGTAACAAATTTGTTGTGTTGATTGAAGATAGTGAAGCAGACCTTATGGGAAAGCCGAAAGAATATGGTGAATAACATAACAGGATTCTGGAAACTGCTGCCGCTATGAATAATGTTATATCTTGTTCTAGTGGGACTACTAAAGTTAAACTTATTAAAGAGCTAAAATCCTTGGGGCCATTGGATTCAGATTTTAAGAAGAAAAAGAGACATAGTAGGTTGAATTCCATGAGTGGGGTGGGATCCCCTACACTAGCTTAATGTCTTCATTATTATTTGGAATGGCAGAGGGGCTAGGAAGAAAGAGGCCGCTATGTATTTGAAATAGGTTGTTAGAGATCAAAACATTTTCTTCATTGGGCTTATGGAGACATAGATGAAAAATATTGATAGGATGGAAGTAGAAGGCCTTATTGGAAAGGATTGGGATTATTTCCATTTTCATGCTGATGGTCTTTCAGGGAGTATCCTAGTGCTATGGAATATAAAGGTTGTGACCTTTGTGGGCATTGAGTCCTTTTCCCAACTGATAGTTGGAGATCTCTTTATCCCCAACTTGGGATTGTGGAAGGTTGTTACAGTGTATGGAAATAGATGATGTAAGGAGAGGGAGCTTCTTTGGAGCCAGCTTAGTTGTTGTATGGATAGTTCTACCCCCTCTATTATTGGTGGGGATTTCAATTATGTTTTGAACAAAGAGGAGAAAAGAGGTGGTAAGAGGTTTCTTTTTTCTAAAGGACCTAAAGACATGAAGCACTTTATGACAAACTTTGATTTCCATGATGTGGGGAGTATTGGACCAAGATTCACTTGGTGCAATAACAAGGAAGGAGACTCCAGGATTTGGGATGAAAGTTCGTAAGGGATGTTAAGCCCTATAGAACTGGCCCAAGCTAACCAAGAGGGGGGGGGGTGAATTGGTATTTTAAAGTTTCTTTTCACAAAGAATAAAAATTGCATAAACCAAAATCACACCACAAAAATAAATGCGGAATTAAAAGTGCGGAAGAAAAAAATAAGAACACAGAAATTTATAGTGGTTCGGTCAACTCGACCTATGTCCACTCCTTGGAGGCACCCTCCAAGTATTGCACTACAAAACGTGACTCTCCTTTAGTCCCCACGGCTAGGCAGAGAAGCCCTCACAAGAATCTCCTTTTTGCCACCCCGACAAGGAAGAGAACCCACCAACTTTTGCTTCCTCTTGAAGCTGGCAGAGAACCACAACCAAAAGCTAACTCCTTACCTCTACCGACCCTTCTACGGACGAGAAACTCTAGACGAAGAACAAGCAAAGCGATCCTTGAAGCAACCCTTGTGAATCCCCTCACAAGCTCCCCCTCACAAGATCCTCTCTCTCTCTCCCTCTCTCTTTTTCTCTCCTCAAGGTCTTCTCAGGTCAAGGCAGCAGCCAAAGGTTTTTAAAAACGTTGAACAAGAGCTCTTAAATAGAAGAGCTTCAAAGGAGCTCATTAATTGCAAGTTACCGACTTTATCGTCCAGGCTGATATTGACATCGGCCTGGATGATTAGTACAAAACTCAGATGATCGGCCAGAGCATCGCCTTGGATGCAAGACTGGATGATTTAAAATTGGCTTGATCGTTCAGGCTGATCTCACGATCGTCCTGGCCGATCAGTTCAAATCATGGGAAAATCGTCCTTAGAATAGCCCAGGATATGAGTTGGTCGATATTTATCATCCTGAAGTAACTTATAGTTTTTAACTGGATCATCCTGGCCGATCCTGCGATCGTCCAGGATGATATGATCGTATCAATCATCCTTAATTACTCCCTTGCTTTCCTGATCAATTAAGGCATAATTTGTGAATATCGTCCAGGCCGATAAAGGATCATCCTGGTCGATAATTTAAAAATATAGTATACCTTAATTATCTATGGCGGTAACTTCTTTCTGTTTTGAGAATATCGTCCTGGCCGATACACGTATCGTCCAGGCCGATATGTTAATAACGGCTGCCTTAATTAAGAATCATTTTTTAGACTTACTATTTTAAGCCTGATCGTCCAAGATGATAAAAAAAATTATCCTGGCCGATATGAATAAAAACAGAAATTCTAAGTCTCTCAAGTGTGTGTGTGTAGGGTTACTTAGCATCAGTCTCTTTGACCATTACAAGTAGACTCAAAAAGGGAAAAACAAAATTACAGACTAACTCAACCCTATACCTACGTAATCTTGAACTAGCTTTGTCTTGTTCGTCTGATCTTCGATTCCTGAAAAGTTAGAAGCAACAAGCAGTCCAAGAGAAATAGTGTTTGTCAATCATCAAAACATAAGTCATGAAAATAGATTTGCAACAATCTCCCCCTTTTTGATGATGGCAAACACAAGTAGGAAAATATGTAAAAAAAAAAAGTCTATTAGAATTTCAAAGTTTCAATAACTTTTTCTACCACACCTTTCAACAACTTTTCCTACCACACCCTACACCCCCTTTTATCATCACAAAACGAGGGTCCATATATAAAAGAAAAAACAAACAAAGACTAAAAAGCAAACTACAAAAAAATAGGAAACAAACAACAGAAAGCACAGACTAAAAGAACGAGGGATCCTGATCATCTGATGGAGGTGGTGGTGGTGGCTGCTGAAAGTAGGGTTAATGCGAAGGTTTGTGAAAAACTCTCGAAGAAACTCGGTATTGAAAGGGAAAGCAAGAGATAGAATGAAGCAAAAGGAGGTGTGAGCGAAAAGATCCATTACCTGGTATGAGATGTGGGTAGGATTGATGATTCTGGAGACAGTTATCCCACACTCTTTATAACGATGGTAGGTGACTTCATCTTCTGCTTCCCTGAAATGAGGGTCAATCCTAGCCCTCGAAGAACTCCCAGAAGTTTGTCGGACACATTTCACACCAGCCATAGAGAAGAGTTAGCAAGAAAACATAAGAGGAGAAAAGGTATAGAGTGAAAAACCATGGCTGGAATGGCCAGAATTTTAAGAAACGGCCATATCGTCCTGGCTAATCGCAGAATCGTCCAGGCCGATATGGCTCAATAATTACGTACATGCCAATATGTCAAAAGGCGGTCCGATCGTCCGGACCGATCAGATATCAGCCAGGACGATTAGACACAGGCGATCGTCCCGAGGATTCAGGCCGGACGACCGTTGAAAAAGCAGATCACTCGGGCCGATTAGGTGTATCATCCAGGATGATGCACAATAATTGATCATACCGACCGAAGTTAAAACATTTTAAATCACTGCCACGTGTATCGTCCAGGATGAACAGTGGATCAGCCCGGGCTGATTTTCCAATAATGGATCATTCGGGGCCAAGTTTAAAGATTTAAACGTGCTGACACTGGATCGTCCAGGACGATCCAGTGTATCATCCAGGATGATGCACATAAATTGCATCGGCCAGACGAAATATTCTATCAGCCAGGACTATCATCAAGATTGCAATAGAGTTCGATCATATCGTCCAGGATGATATAGGATCGTCCAGGATGATATAGGATTGTCCAGGATGATGCGTTACATCAAGCACAGAAAAGTTCAGCAGATGGATTTTGAAGAGAATTTGCCCTATCGTCCAGGACGATAAAGGTATCGGCCAGGACGATGTGACTAAAATTTGAAACATAAAGAAGATGGTGATGATCAAGGCCCTCAAAAATAAAACAAAAGAAAAACAATCAGAAAAACACAGTAAAAGAAAAGCAAAAACACAAGGAAAATAAAAAAAATGAATATTTTTGGATTTTAATTTTTCTAATTTTTTTATTTTTTTTTATGGAGGCATCATATGAGAAATTTTCAAAAAGTTAAACTTTTAGAGTTCCATACGATCAAGGATTTTTGCTAATCCTAATCAGACAAAGGTAAGATATCCGATTTTGTTAACCTTAAATCAGACATGCTTTATGGTATAAAATTTCTTTTGAAAAACAATAATGCATAACTCAGAATAAACCAATTTGGGCAAAAAGAAGATTCAATCAAACTTATTTACAAAAACCATCTCATAAATAATAAAACAAAGTACTTCTTCTCAATCATGGAATTTGAAATCAAGCCTTTGAATTCATCAAATAGTCAATGAGTTCTCTAAGATTTAAAAGTTTCGAAAAGAGGGGATAGCTTGCTCTTAGTGGGCTCATTTTATGCCTCTTGAATCTTTGATTGGCTCTTTGAGCATCTTTTAATTTTTGATACACAATTGTGTATAATTTTCCTTTTTCAATTTGGCGTCATTGGCCTCTTTCCTTTTTAATTCTTGCAAGCTAAAAGCTCTTTTGCAAACTCTTAAAAGAAGCTCAGTTGTGAGTATATCCTCCAAATATTAGAGAATAGGAGCTCTCTCTCTAACATAGGGAAGAATAAGTCACAAAACAAAATCAAAAACATGTGATAAAAGCAATGGCAAGATTTTAAATAACTCAAAAGATAAGTAAGAGCTTTGGATATTATGAATAAGATAGAATATTGTAGCAAGATAGAAAGAATCTTAGTTTCAAAAACCATTGGCTAAAATGAGTTAGACTTTTGTTTAGAGAAGAAAAATTATACCACTAAACAAGGTCAGAAGGAGGGAAACTATCCACAGTGTTTCTCCCTTTAACTAAATTTAGAAAAGCTAAACACAATCTTCAAAACTCCAAAATCTAAAATCTTGAAAAGATTCAACATATGGAAAACCAATTTTTAAAAACAAAGTGAAGTCAAAACACACATAAAAAAAACAACAACAAACAAAGCGGAAATAAAACACACTGAAACAAAATATATTTCAAGAAATTATTGAAGCAGCATGTTTGAGCATGAATGAGCAGCGAGCCTTCATATGTCTAGTTATCCTATGCCCGCACAAGGTCTTTGGTGAGAGCACTCCTGCAAAACTCAACAACAGTCAGATTTAGGAACCCAAATAAGTTTGGGCTCCTTCTTAGGAAAAGTAGAATGCAATGCAGGTAAGGTATGTTGTGAATTATACATCTTAGGTCTCCACACCCAATGTGTACTATGGTGAATGGTGCAAGTGTGTGAGATGTGTCCTAGCATGCCACATGAAAAACATCTAACTCCGGAAAGAGATTTCTTAAGTGGTTTGAGTTATAATGCCTCTTCCTAGGTTTTGGCAATTGATCAAAAGTAGATGTCATCCTAGTTTTCTTACATGCTTCTAAATCATTTTGGATCATCAAATTAGTGATTTTTAAAACTTCATTTTCAATCCTCAAATTTTTCACACTCTCTTTAGATTTCTTAAGATCAGATTTAAGTGAGGTGTGTGAAATTTTTAATGCATTATTTTCATCAATTAATTCCAAATATTTTTTGTTTAAATCATCAAATTCATCAAGAAGAGCCATGTGATTTGAATCAATCGTTGCATGATCTTTGAGAAAAACTTCATGCTCTTTTTGTAAATTCAAAAGTTCTACTTTTAAGCTAGCATGTGTCTTCTTAAGTTTTTTGTATGATTCATGGATTTTTTCACAAATTTTAAACAATTCATCATAGGTTGGTTTACATACTTCTTCCTCATCACTTTGCTCAAGATGATCTTCCCCTATTAAGTACAGATTCATTGTCTCTTCCTCTGGTTCAATCTCAGAGGAACCAGTACCAGATTTTGCCCAGAATGCCTTTTGGATTCTCTTCTTCTCCTTCTTAAACTTAGATTTTTCCTCAATCTTTTCTTTGCTTGTGTTATCTTTAAGTGTTGGAAAATCGGCTCTCACATGCCAAGGTTTCCTGCATTCAAAACAAACAACATCAGAGAATCCTTTAACATGTTTATGATCCTTACCTTTTCTCCAATTTTGATGGTGCTTTTGTTTCTTCCTTATAAAGCTTTTGAATTGCCTAGTGATGAAGGCAACTTCATCGCTTTCAGACCCGGAAGATTCAGAATCTGATTTGTGCGCCTTCAGTGTAATTATTTTCTCCTTTTTCTTCTCACCTGCATCAAGATTTCTTTGATTCACCCCTTGCTCGTAAGCAATGAGTGAGCCAAGTAAGTTATCAATAGAGTAAGTGTTCAAATCCTTAGATTCAGTGATTACAGTGATTTTAGCATCATATGACAAAGGCAAGCATCTCAAAATCTTGTTTACTTTTTCATAGTTTGAAAGTTCTTTTCCTAGTGCATGCAGTGAAGTAACTATCTGAGTAAACCTAGTGTACATGTCAGAAATCGATTCATGAGGCTTTATACAAAAAATATCGTAGTCATGCAAGAGAATGTTTAAACAGGATTGTTTAACCTCATTAGTACCTTCATAGGTGATGCATAATTTATCCCAAATCTCTTTACCAGTTTTGCAAGTTGAGACACGCATGTAATCCTCAGATTTTAAAGCACAAAAAAAATAGTTCAAACATTTTATATTTAATTGAGCTAAATCTCGTTCATCAAACGTCCATTCAGTAAAAGAAATTTTAGTTTTAACACCATTAATTTCATGAGAAGGTGGAGAATAACCTTCTTGAATAAGCATCCACATGCGATAATCAGTAGATTACAAAAACGTTGACATGCAGGTATTCCAAATGTCAAAAGGTAGGTTATCAAACAGAGGAGGTCGGGTAATAGAATACCCTTCCATAGTGTTACGATTCCCAAGGTTAGCCATGGATCACATTCAAAAAGTTTTCAAACTTGAATTTTTGAAACCCTCTCTGATACCACTTGAAAGTTCATTAGGGATGTTAAGCCCTATAGAACTGGCCCAAGCTAACCAAGAGGGGGGGTGAATTGGTATTTTAAAATTTCTTTTCACAAAGAATAAAAATTGCATAAACCAAAATCACACCACAAAAATAAATGCGGAATTAAAAGTGCGGAAGCAAAAAATAAGAACAAAGAAATTTATAGTGGTTTGGTCAACTCGACCTACGTCCACTCCTTGGTGGCACCCTCCAAGTATTGCACTACAAAACGTGACTCTCCTTTAGCCCCCACGGCTAGGCGGAGAAGCCCTCACAAGAACCTCCTTTTTGCCACCCCGGCAAGGCAGAGAACTTACCTCCTTTTGCTTCCTCCTGAATCTGGTAGAAAACCACAACCAAAAGCTAACTCCTTACCTCTACCGACCCTTCCACGGACGAGAAACTCTAGACGAAGAACAAGAAGAGCAATCCTTGAAGCAATCCTTGTGAATCCCCTCACAAGCTCCCCCTCACAAGATCCTCTCTCTCTCCCTCTCTCTCTTTCTCTCCTCAAAGTCTTCTCAGGTCAAGGCAACAGCCAAAGGTTTTTAAAAATGTTGAACAAGAGCTCTTAAATAGAAGAGCTTCAAAGGAGCTCATTAATTGCAAGTTACCGACTTTATTATCCAGGCAGATATGGACATCGGCTGGCCGATTAGTACAAAACTCAGAAGATCGGCCAGAGCATCGCCCTGGATGCAATACTGGACAATTGAAAATTGGCTTGATCATCCAGGCCGATCTCACGATCGTCCTGGCCGATCTGTTCAAATCATGGGAAAATTGTCCTGAGAATAACCCTGGATACGAGCTGGCCGATATTTATCGTCCTGAAATAACTTAAGGTTTTTGACTGGATCGTCCTGGTCGATCCTGCGATCATCCAGGATGATATGATCTTATCAAACAGCCTTAATTACTCCCTTGATTTCCTTATCAATTAAGGCATAATTTGTGAATATCGTCCAGGATGATAAAGGATCGTCCTGGCCGATAATTTAAAAATATAGTATACCTTAATTGTCTATGGCGACAACTTCTTTCTTTTTTTAGAATATCATCCAGGCCGATACACGTATCGTCCAGGCCGATATGTTAATGACGGCTGCCTTAATTAAGAATCCTTATTTAGGCTTTCTATTTTAAGCCTAATCGTCCAGGCCGGTAAAAAAAATCGTGCTGGCCGATATGAGTAAAAATAAAAATTCTAAGTCTCTCAAGTGTGTGTGTGTAGGGTTACTTAGCATCAGTCTCTTTGACCATTACAAGTAGAATCAAAAAGTGAAAAATAAAAGTACAGACAGACTCAACCCTAAACCTACATAATCCTGAACTGGCTTTGTCTTGTTCGTCCGATCTTCGATTCCTGAAAAGTTTGAAGCAACAAGCAGTCCAAGAGATATAGTATTTGTCAATCATCAAAATATAAGCCATGAAAATAGATTTGCAACATGGGAAAGGCTGGATAGGTGTATTTTGAATTTGGTTGCACTCCAAAAGCTTCCTATTGCTGCCACTATGCATCTTTCTAGGGTGGCATCGGATCATAGTCCTATTGCCTTCAAGATGGAAGATAAGGTGCGTATCAAATCAAAGACAATCAAATTTGAGGACACTTGGAGATCTTATCCAAAAACTAGAAGTATTGTGTATCATGCTTGGAGGAAAATTGATTTCGGTGATGAAGGTATGGTGCTTCAAAGGAAGATTAGTAGAACTTTGAAAGTCCTTTTTTTCTGGAGTAAAAAAAAATGTAAAGATTTGAATGTGCTAAAAGAAGAACTTAAAAAGGAGATTTTGGATCTCCAACACAAAGAAGTTGTGGGCATTGATTGGTCAGCTCAAGATCTCCTATTACTTAGGAGTAAAATTCATGATCTCAATGTAACCTTGAAAAGATTGTCCACTTGGTGGAATCAAAGAGCAAAACAAAGATGGCATGAGGATGGAGACACAAATTCAAAAATGTTTCATAGTTTTGCTACGGCAAGGTGGAATATCAATAGAGTGAATCAAATCAAAGATATGCAAAATAAGATGCAAGTTGAAGATGATGAAATTGATAAGGTTTTCATTCAACACTTTGAAGCAAAATGGAAATCCAGAGATTGTGAATTAGCGGGTTGGCCGAAAATCCGTGAAAACCAAAAACTGACATCTGAAAAGGTTGCGGCTCTTAATTCTTATTTTACGGTGGGTGAGCTACAGCAATCAATTTTCTAGCAAGGGAATAATAGATCTCCAGGTATGGATGGTCTCACCACTTTGTTTTACAATTGCTATTGGGATATTATTTGGAAAGATCTTTGGAGTGCCATTAATTGCTTTTTAATTTCTGGGCATATGAAAAAAGATTGGAAAGATACCTTAATAGTTTTGATTGCTAAGGTGAAGAATCCTGTACTTCCATCCCATTATAGGCCTATTAGTCTTTGCCAGACTAACTACAAAATTGCAGCTTCAATACTAGTGAACAGGTTGAAGAAGTGTATTCCGAAATTGATTACTGAAGAACAAATGGCCTTCATCCCAGGTAGATCAATTTCAGAACATTGTCTTCTAGCTCAGGAGATTTTTCACAAGTTCAAGATCTCCAAAAATAGAAAGGGATTGATGGCTTTGAAGTTGGACATGGAGCAAGCGTATGATAACATGGGATGGCCAACTCTTGGTCAAATTCTTGTATGGTATGGCTTCCCTTCTATGTATGCTAACCTTATTTTGGAATGTATTGTAGATGTGATATTTTCCATTATTATTAATGGAAAGAATTCCAACCGGATCAATGCTTGTAGTAGATTTTGGCAAGGGTGTCCACTCTCCCCTTATCTCTACATCATGTGTTCTCAATTGATGTCCAACTTTTTAGAGCAAAGGGGTCAAAGTCTTGGCATTCAACTCTCTCTTAGAGGACCAAGGATTACTCACCTTATGTATGCAGATGATGTACTTATCTTCTCTCATGCCTCCAAGGTGTTAGCTAAGACTTTGAAGGCTATTGTTGAAGACTTCTGTAAATGGACGGGGCAAAGAATTAATGTCAACAAATCACATATTATTTTTGGCCAGAGTGTTTGTTACCCCACGAAGAAAAAACTTGCAAAAGTTTTTGGTTTCAAAGTGGATAAGGAGCTAAACTACCTTGGGATAAAAATCTCTCTTAATAGGTTGAGGGTGGCTGACTTTCAAGATCTTCTTATCAATGTTATGGATAGACTTAATGTTTGGGGTAAGAAATTTCATTCTATGGGTGGTAAGATCACTCTCATTACAAGTTCTCTTTTAACTATGCCAAACTTCTTAGTTACACACTCTTTGACCCCAAAAAGTGTGTTATATGCCTTGGAAAAATGTTGTAGAAGTTTCATTTGACATAAATCTGATGGCAGCCATAGTATACATTATGTTGCTTGGGAGGAGTTATGTAAACCGAGAAGAATGGGTGGGCTAGGCTTGCTGTCTCCTGTAATGAAGTCTGGCTCTTTGAGATCGAAGTTAGCTTTGAATTTCATGCAAAATCCGGATACCTTATTCCACAGATCCATCATAGCTAAATAAGGGAAGGATGTTATGAATGGCACACATAAGAATGCTACTTCTAAGGTTTGGCAGATCTTATCAGATGGAGGTAGACACCTTAGTGGTATTACCATATGGAGAGTTGGCAATGAGGGGGAGATTAATGTCCTGAATGATGTTTGGATATTAGATAGATGTATAAACAGTTGGCCCACTTTCGTTGATTGTGACTCGTTGGAGGGGATTTGTGTCCAGCAGCTTTTACTAGACAATGGTCATTGGAATATTTCACTGCTTCAGGAAGTTTTTCATCCAGATTTCATTATGCTGATTAATCAAATTCAGGCTGATTCCGGTGTAGAGGATCAGCTGGAGCTGCATAAATTATGCTCGGGTAAGTCTGTTTCTGCCTTGTCATTTGATCATGTGGTGAAATGTAAATTTAATTCAAATGAAGATGATTATTGTAAATGGATTCACAAACTCAATCTTAGCAAGAAAGTGGAGATGTTCTGGTGGAGGATTGGAAATTCTGCTATCCCCACCAACCTCTTTCTCAGGAATTACAAAATTTTGGTGATAGACACCTATGCTAGAGGCTGTTTAGCAGTGGAGAGCTATGAACATATAATGGTTCAATGTAAGTATCTAGTTGAAATTATTATGCAGTTGATTGAGTGGGGTATTCACATTCTGGTTTTCCATTCTTTGGATCAATGCTTAAGGGAATTACAGAGATTAACTGCCCGTCATCTTGGCATTGTAAAAATTTACTGCACCATTGTCTACTTCTCTTGGAGAAATAGAAATGAAGTTAAGCATGGTAAAACTTCTCTACCATGTTATTTGGTTGTAGCAAATGCTCTTTCAGTAGCTACCACTAAATATAGTCCATATCTTTCCAACTGGGGCACTAATCTCCTTAGGGAGTCTCATGACAATTGGTGCCCTCCACTGAAAGATTGGTTGAAGATTAATGTTGATGCTTCCTTACTTTCTTCTGGTATTGCGGGTATCGGTGGTATCTTTAGGGATTATAAAGGAAGATTCATTCTTGATTTTGGGAAGAACAAGGTTCATTGGGATATTGCTCAGCTTCAACTGCAAGCGGCTTCTCTCGGTAAGAGACTATGTTAGAAGCTGGATGCTTGAGTACAAAGGTGTTATTTTGGAAAGTGATAACATCAATGTTATTACTTACCTCCAGAATTCTTTAAAGATGAATAAGTGCCTTATCGATAACAGCTCGGCTAAAGATTCTTTCTTCTTAAATGACTTTAATATAGTTGTTTTTCTTCATGCCTATAGAAATTGTTATAAAGTAGGTAATTTGTGTGCTACTTTGGCATTAGATGGTAGTTTTTTCTTTGATAGCTTTTCCTTTGAAGTCATTCCTTCCTTGTTATTAAATTTAATCAAGGAAGAGTGTCATCCTTTTGCCAATTGTAACTAGTTTCTTTGTTCCTAATGCAAATTGCATTTCTTCAAAAAAAAAAGAAGGAAAACAAACTTGATAACTCTAAGAGATGCTACTCGGTTTTGTATGTTGAAGCTTTCCAACAAAGATTTCGAAATCGTAAATGAAAAGAACACTTAGAATAAAAATCAAAGTTTCTTCTCTCAAGATTTAGCATGTAAAGAGGAAAGGAAGAATGGAAGAATTGCTAGTGATTTTCCTTTGAGCGGCCCTTACATGAAGAAGAAGATAGGTATTTATAGATAAAAGGGTAAGTAAAGAACAATTTGAATAAAACTATTAATATAATATATTTTCTATCAAATAAGAATATTATATTTCATCAAGAATTCATTTATATTAAATATATATGAGATTCAAATGGCTATAAAATGGCTAATCACATGTGAAAGTCAAACAATCTTCATATACATCAAAAATAGGGTAAAAAATGGCTAGCAACAGGTTATATTTAAATATGATAATGTTTGGAAAAATTATTATAAATTCAAATAAGATCTAAATGAGCCATATAACCTATTAATTTATATCTACAGAATACAAGAAATCCAATGCAGTAAACATTAGACCAAGTTTTTGTCAAAATAATATCATATTTAGTAAAATAAAACTCATTCGTATTTTTTAATATTTAAGGATATATTGATTATTAATATAATAATATGATGTAATTTATATTAAAATAATCATACATTAATAAATAGATGTGAAACAAGTCAATTTAAAATAAATATATAATAAAAGTTTTACCATAAAAGCTTATTACTTTTAATTTCTTTAATTAGATAACTTTCCATATTTTATAATAATTATGCAATTAATGAAGGTTATTAAATTTGTTTAAAAAAATCTTATAGATTTTATGTCAAGATTAATATAAAATTAATAGATATTTAGATTGTGAGCCAATTAAATCATGCAAGTAAAAAATAATAGACCACTAACATACTCCTACGATAATATAAAATCCTTCAAGTTATCCATCTTGATCCATCTTAATCTCAACATTTGATTCAATATGAGTTATGCAATGCAAATCCCATAGGTTATTACTATACGCATCATTACAGCTGAACTATATTGCAAACAAATTAGAACATCCAAGCATATGTTTATTATCATCAAAATCTCTGAAATTGGTCTTGAGGTAGATAATATCAATAAGTGATGAGGTGAGACACTGAGAGAGAGAGAGAGAGTAAAAAAGGAGAGCATGAAAGTGAGATATACATTTTTTTGTATTTGATACTATGATGTGTGTATGTGTGAGACAGAGAGAGAACAAAATAGGGGGAGAGAGAAGGTGTGAGATAGTGGGAGAAATAGTGTGAGGAGAGAGGAAAGCAAAAAAGTGAGTGAAAATTTTTATTTGAAATAATGAAGAGTGAGAGAGAGAGAGAGAGAGAGAGAGAGAGAGAGCGGGAGAGAGAGACAGAGAGAGAGAGAGAGAGAGAGAGAGAGAGAGAGAGAGAGAGAAAGAGAGGTGAAAAGATAGAGAGAGATGAGGTGGGACAATGAGTGAAAGAGGGGGAGAGAGAGAGAGAGAGAGAGAGAGAGAGAGAGAGAGAGGAGACCTGGAAAATATGCAATTTTTTATTTAAAATTATGGTGTGTGTCAGAGAGAGAGAGAGAGAGAGAGAGAGAGAGAGAGAGATAGAGAGAGAGAGATTCATTTTTTTATTTAATTCTTTAGTGAGATGGAGGGAGAGAGAGAGAGAGAGAGGTGAACAGAGGAAGAGAGATTTGGTGAGATGGTGAGAGAAAGAGTACGAGAGAGAGGAGATCTAGAAAGTGAGATATGCATTTTTATTTGATATTATGGTGTGTGTGTGTGTGTAGAGAGAGAGAGAGAGAGAGAGAGAGAGAGAGAGAGAGAGAGAGAGAGAGAGAGAGAGAGAGAGAGATAGAGAGAAAGAGAGAGAGATAAAGTGAGTGAGAGAAAGAGAGAGAGAGAGAGGGGGAGGAGGTGAAAGTATGAGATGCGCTAAGAGGGGGTGAATTGGATATTTATAAAACTTCTTTAATGAAAAGAAATATCTTTTAATAACTTAATGCATAAGTGAATTACATTCACAATAAAAAGATAAGTTACGAATTTCACACACGTAGTTAGCACATCTCGTACTTTCAATTGTTATCAGAGAAGGGTCTCAAAAATAGTAAATATTTTGGAAATTATAATATTTAGGGAGGCTATTCAACTACGCGACCACCTTTATTTGAAAATATTTCTTTTAATTTTTTGAAAATTTGCATGTCTACTTTCTTACAATTAATTGATTATCGAATGTGGCATATGACTTAAACTGGCTATTATGTACCATCACATATGATAGATGGAGTCAAAATTGATATTCCTTATACTCAATGGAGTAGAATTGAACAAATCAATGCTCAGTTAAATACTAAATACTTGAATTATTTTTTCTGTGCGTTAAATTCTGACAATTGTATGAGAATCTATATATATGCTACTTGCAAAGAAATTATGAATAGATTATGCATTACATATAAAATTACTAATGAAGTCAAGTAATCTATGTTGAATATTGTAATGCATGATTATGATATTTTCTGCATGAAAACTTATGGATGATCTTAGACATGTATACTAGGTTTACTCAAATTATGACGTTATTACATAGTTTTGGTAGAAAACTTTCAACCTTTGAAAATGTTAACAAAATTCTACATTATCTACTTGATAAATTTTGATTCTAAAGTCCCGGCTATATATGAATTAGAAGATTTAAATGCTTATTCTTTAGAAAATCTAATAGGTTCACTCATTGCATACGAGCAAAGTGTGAGTCAAAGACTTTTGGATGTAGGTGATGAGAAGACTATAGTGCTAAAAGACAAAGACATGGATGAATGTGGCTTTGTAGATATGAGATTAAGGAGATAGCATTTATAACAAATAAATTGAAAGGTCTATTAAGCATCAACAAAACTAGAGCAAAGATAAAAATGCTAAATTTTCTTCTAACATTATTTGCATTGGGTGTGGGAAACCTGGACATTTGAAGTTTTAATGCCCCAACTTAAAAACTCTTCTTGCAAAGGAAAAGAGTAAAAAAAATTGATTGTAATATAGGGATAAGATAAATAATAAAAAATCTCCTAAGCAAACCTAGCTTCTGAATCATCAAAATAAGAGCAAGACAAAGAGGTGTAACCATGATAAGGTTTGTTTGTGTATTTTGTTTATTTATTTTTATGTGTTTGTTTATCGATTTTGTGTGTTTAACTTTTATTATATGTGAAGCATAATTTTATGTTTTTATTTTTTTTATTATGTTGTTATTTTTATGTGTTATTTTATCTCTTATGTTTGAAATTGTCAAAGGGGTAAACTGTACTGTAGTTAGTTGTATTTATGTCTTTTTTTGTTATTTAGCTTTAACAAATAAAAAATAAAAAAAATACTTTCTCTAATTTTTTAATGTATTTCTTTTAGTGAGGGGGGAATTTAGGAGAAAATATTTTTAATTTGTAAATTTAACCCATATTATTTGTCATCATCAAAGAGGGAGAGATTGTTGCAACTTCGGCTTTCGAGTTTATGATTTTGATGATATAAAATAATATTGATTAATCTTTTATTTCTCCAAGTGCTTGTAGTGCATATTTGTTTGTGTGTTGACTATTATTTCAGGTACACATTGTAACATTCTTTGAAGATTCAAGGTTCAAGATTGTGTAGAATTGGTTATATTAAATGAGTTTGTAATTTTTATTTCTTGACTCATGTCTTGTAATGATGTATGTTATATTGGTTACCGTACACACACATAGAAGGAGAAAAAAATGATTTTAATTATTTTAATTTTTTTGTGCATTGTACTATATAATCTCGATATTACTATATGATGTGGTGTAACATAAATTAATTAAAATATTTTATTTTCCTAAAAAATATTTTTAAAATATAACTAATCATATAGTATAAACACCACATCATACTGGACAATCTGTTATAATTAGAACATGATGATATTATATGATGCTAAAATATTGCCTAATTTAATCCAATGATTAGTTATTCAAAATGGCTTAATTGTTATATTTTTATCATATTGTACGAACTATAGTATAATGTACGATCAATAGAGATTATTTTGGGCATCCCATGCTTTGTCCCAGACAAACTGTATTTTTATTAAACTGTTCATACAGTAATAACTAGACATCGTATAGTACGAATATACAAATTGAGCTGTTTGTACAGTACTAACTATTGATTATATAGTACTAATAGGAAAAATTGTGCACATTGTACTGTACGATCTTTGACGCCTAAAATAAAATTTTAGGGTTTTTTAAAGCCCTCTATTCAAGCTTTCTCGTAAGACTTTGTAAAATACTTTGGCAGCCATTGAAGCTACATTTTTTTGGATAAAACTTGAAAAGAACATGAAAGGGAGAGAGGAAATTATAGAGTTTAAAAGAAAGAGAAGATCCTTAGAAAGAGTTTCAAGTGAGTGTGGAGGGAATTTCATACATTTGCTCCAGCAAGCTTGAGCCTTAGTACTATCGAATTCAAGGTTCATCTTGAGGGAAGTTTTGAGAAGAAGAAGATCTCTTTCGAGTCAAAGGATCTGGTCCTCCGCCGCACCGAGGAGGTGGAAGTGATTTTGTAAGGGCTTCTCCGCCTAGCTGTGGGGGCTAAAGGACAATCATCAAAGGTTTAGTGCAATATTTGGAGGGTGCCTCCGAGGAGTGGACGTAGGTCAAGGTTTAACTGAACTACTAAAAATCTAGTGTGTTCTTTCTTTAATTATTTTCTCACTTTAATTTTGCATTTATTTTTGTTCTGATTAACTGCATGGGTGAAATTAATTATTTATATTTCTATAGTGAATGTAATTTACTTCCGCATAAAGTTATAAATAGATATTTTTTTTCATTAAAGAAGTTTTTTAAATATCCAATTCAACCCCCCCCCCCCCCCTCTTAGCACATCTCATACTTTCAAAAGGGAGGGAGAGAGAGAGCAGAGAAGAATTAGAATGTGAGACCTGCATTTTTTTATTTGGTACTATGGTGTATGTTTGAAAGAGAGATAGAGAGAGAGAGAGGACAAGCAAGATAGAGAGATAGAGAGAGAGATGAATAGAGGGAGACATATTAGATGAGATAGTGAGAGAAAGAGTTAGAGTGAGAGAGAGAGAGAAGAGCTAGAAAGTAAGATATTCATTTTTTATTTCATATTATGATGTGTGTAAATGTGTGGAGAGAGAGACAGAGAGAGAAAGAGAGGAGAATATAGGGAGAGAGATGAGGTGAGATAGAGAGAAAAGAGCTAGAAAAATGAGATATGTATTTTTTATTAGATAATATGGTGTGTGTGTGTGGGGAGAGAGAGAGAGAGAGAGAGAGAGAGAGAGAGAGAGAGAGAGAGAGAGAGAGAGAGAGAGAGAGAGAGAGAGAGAGAGAGAGAGAGAGAGAGAGAGAGAGAGAGAGAGAGAGAGAGAGAGAGAGAGAGAGAGGGAGGTAGAGATAGAGAAAGAGGAGAGCTAGAATGTGAGATATGTATTTTCTTATTTGATACTATGGTGAGAGTGATAGAGAGAGAGAAAGAGAAGAGAGAGAACTAAGAGGTGAATAAAGGGAGAGAGGTGTGGTGAGATTGTGGGAGGAGTGTGTGAGAGAGAGGGTATCCAGAAAGTGAGATATGCATTTTCTTATTTGATACTATGGTGAGAGAGAGATAAAAAGAGAGAGATGCAGATTGATAGAGAGAGAGAGGTGGATAGAGGGAAAGAGTTGAGGTGAGGCAGTGAGAGAGAGAAAGAGAGGATAGCTAAAAAATAAGATTTGAATTTTTTTATTTGATATTATGGTGTGGGTGTGTGTGTGTTGGAGAGAGTGAGAGATATAAAAGGAGAGAGAGAGGTGAATACAGGGAGGGAAAAGAGGTGTGACAGTGAGAGAAAGAAAACTAGAAAGTGAGTTATGCTTTTATTTAATTGATACTTCAGAGAGAGTGAGGGAGAGAGAGAGAGAGAGAGAGAGAGAGAGAGAGAGAGAGAGAGAGAGAGAGAGAGAGAGAGAGAGAGAGAGAGAGAGAGAGAGAGAGAGAGAGAGAAAGAGATAGGGAGGTGAATTGAGGAAGAGAGACATATTTAAGGAATGAGAGAGAGAAAGAGATAGGTAAATAGAGGGAGAGAGATAAGGTGAGGCAATGAGAGAAAGAGTGAGAGAGATAGGATATCTAGAAAGTGAGATATGCATTTTTTATATTATACAATGATGTGAGAGAGAGAGGGAGGAGGAGAAAGAGGGAGGGAGAGATAGAGAGTGATATGAATAGAAGGAGAGAGATAATGTTAGACAGAGAGAGAAAGAGTGAGTGAGGGAGAGAGAGAGAGAGAGTAGAGCTAGAAAGTGAGATATGCATTTTTTATTTGTTAATATTGCATGTGTGGGAGAGAGAGAGAGAGAGAGAGAGAGAGAGAGAGAGAGAGAGAGAGAGAGAGAGAGAGATAGATAGAGAGAGAGAGAGGGGGAAAGAGAGAGAGAGGAGTGCTACAAAGTGAGATATGCATTTGTTTATTTAATACTATGGTGAGAAAGAGCAAGAGACAGTGGTAGAAGAGAGAGAATAGAGAGGTGAATAGTATGAGAGAGAGAAGAGGTTGAGACTATGAGAGAAAAAGAGTGAGAAAAAGAGGAGAACTACAAAGTGAGATATGCATTTTCTTATTGGATACTATGATGAGATTGAGCAGTAGAAAGGAGTGAGTGAGAGAAACAGAGAGATAGATAGAGAAAGGTTAATAGAGGGAGAGAGTAGAGGAGAGATATAGAGAGAGAGATAGGAGAGCTAGAAATTTAGATGTACATTTTTTATTTGTTACTATAGTGAGTGAGAGAGAGAGAGAGTGAGAGAGAGGGAGAAAGAGAGAGAGAGAGAGAGAGAGAGAGAGAGAGAGAGAGAGAGAGAGAGAGTGTGTGTGAGAGAGAGAGAGAGAGAGAGAGAGTGAGAGAGAGAGAGAGAGAAAGCAAAATAGTGCGAGAGAGAGAGAGAGAGGTGGATTGAGGGAGAGAGATAAGGTGAGACAATGAGAGAAACAGCGAGGAGAGAGAGAGAGATAGAAGAATAGAGGGAGAGAGATGTGGTGAGAAAGTGAGAAAGAGAGAGAGAGAGAGAGAGAGAGAGAGAGAGGACAACTAAAAAGTGAGATATGTATTTTTTTATTTGATACTATAGTGAGAGAGAGAGAGAGAGAGAGAGAGAGAGAGAGAAATAGAGGTAATTAGATGGAGAGATGAGGTGAGATAGGTAGAGAAAGAGTGAGTAGGAGAGGAGAGCTAGAAAGTGAGATATGCTTTTTTTTATTTGATACTATGGTGTATATGTATGTGTGTGTGTATGTGTGTGAGTGAGTGAGTGTGTGTGTGTGTGTGAGAGAGAGAGAGAGACAGAGAAATATAGAGAGAGAGAGAGGGAGATTAAGAGAAAGGTGAATAGTGGTTGAGAGATTAGGTGAGATAGTGAGAGAAAGAGAGAGAGGAGAGCTTGAAAGTGAGACATGCTTTTTTATTTGATACTATAGTGAGAGAGAGAGAGAGAGAGAGAGAGAGAGAGAGAGAGAGAGAGAGAGAGAGAGAGAGAGAGAGAGAGAGTAGAGAGAGGTGAATAGAGGGAGAGAGATGAGATAAAGTAGTGAGAGAAAGAGTGAGAGAGAGACAGAGAGGAGAGCTATAAAGTGAGATATGCTTTTTTTTACTTGATAATAATGTGTGAGTGTGTGTGTGAGAGAATGAGAGAGAATATGTGTGTGAGAGAGAAAGAGAGAGGGTAAGAGAGGGAGAGAGAGAGAGAGATAAAAAGAGGTAAATAGAGGCAGAGAGGAGTGGTGAGATAGTGGGAGAATGAGTGAGAGAGAGAAGAGAGAGAGAAAGAGATAGAGTGAGAGAAGAGAGAGACAGAGCGCGATAAGTAAATATATATATAGAGAGAGAGAGAGATAAGCTGAGAAAGTTTGAGAAAGTGCGAGAGAGAGAGAAAGTGATAGAGTCAGAGAAGAGAGAGAGAGCGTGAAGTAAATATATTGAGAGAGAGATAAGCTGAGAAAGTTTGAGAAAGAGCAAGAGAGAGAGAGTGGAGAGATAGAAAGTGATGAGATATGCGCTTTTTAATTTCATACTTAGGAGAAAAAGAGATAGAGAGAGAGAGAGAGGTGAATAGAGGGAGAGAGATATGGTGAGAAAGTTAAAGAAAGAGTTAGAGAGAGAGAAAGAAGAGATAAAAGTAAGATATGCATATTTCTATTTTATACTTGAGTGTGTGTGTGCATTAGAGAGAGAGAGGGAGTGAGAAAGAGAGAGAGAGAGAGAGAGGAGAGCTAGAACATGAGATTTACATTTTTTTTAAATGATACTATAGTGAGAGAGAGAAAGATGAATATATGGAGAGAGATGAGGTGAGACAAAGAGAGAAAGAGTGAGAGAGAGAGAGAGGCAAGCTAGAAAGTGAGATATGCTTTTGTTTATTTGATACTATGGTGTGTCTGTGTGTGTCAGAGAGAGAGAGAGAGAGAGAGAGAGATAGAGGGATGGAAGGATAGAGAAAGAGTGAGTGAGAGAGAGAGAGAGAGAGATAGGGAGAGATAGAGATAAAAGAGAAAGAGAAGAGAGGTGAATATAGAAAGTGAGATGGTTTGAGAAAGTGAGAGAAAGTGTGTGAGAGGAGGATTTCTTTGAAGTGATATATGCATTTTCATATTTGACACAATTGACAGAGAGAGAGAGAGAGAGAGAGAGAGAGAGAGAGAGAGAGAGAGAGAGAGAGAGAGAGAGAGAGAGAGAGAGATAAGATGAGAGAGAGAGGGAGAGAGGCGAATAGAGGCAAAGAGACAAGGTGTGATAGTGAGAGAAAGAGTGAGAGTAAGAGTGAGAGTAAGAGAGAAGTTCTTTAAAGTGAGACATGCATTTTTTTATTTGATACTATGGGGTATGTGTGTGTGGGTGTGCGTGTGAGTGTGTGTGTAGAGAGAGAGAGAGAGAGAGAGAGAGAGAGAGAGAGAGAGAAGGGAGGGAGAGAGATGTGGTGAGTCAATGAGAGAAAGAGTGAGAGAGAGAGAGAGAGGAGAGCTACAAAGTGAGATATGTATCTTTTTATTTGATGCTATAGAGAGAGAAAGGTGAAAAGAGGGAGAGACAAGAGGTGAGATAGTGAGAGAAAGAGTAAGAGAGAGGGAGAAGAGCTAGAAAGTGAGATATGCATTTTTTTATTTGATTCTTTTGTGAAGAGAGAGAGAGAGAGAGAGAGAGAGAGAGAGAGAGAGAGAGAGAGAGAGAGAGAGATGAATAGATTGATGGAGAGAGGAGAGCTAGAAAGTGAGATATGCATTTTTTTATTTATATACCTTTTTGTGGGTGGGTGTGAGTGAGTGAGTGAGTGTGTGTGTGTGTATAGAGATAGAGAGAGAGGTATATGAAAAGAAAGAGGACAGCTAGAAAGTCAAAAATGCATTTTTTATTTAATACCATGGTGTGCATGTGTGTGTTTGAGAGAGAGAGAGAGAGGGGAGCTAGAAAGTGAGATATGCATTTATTTATTTTATACTATTATGTGAGAGAGAGGGAGAGAGAGAAGAGAGAGAGAGAGAGAGAGAGAGAGAGAGAGAGAGAGAGAGAGAGAGAGAGAGAGAGAGAGAGAGGTGAATAGAGGGCAAGAAATCAGATGAGATAGTGAGAGAGAGAGAGAGAAGAGCTTGAAATTGAGTTAAGTTTTTTTTATTTCATACTATGGACACAGAGAGAGGCAAATAGAAAGAGAGATGGGGTGAGAAAGTGAGAGAAAGAGTGAAAGAGAGAAGGAGCATGAAAGTGGGATATGCATTTTTATTTGATATTGTGGTGTGTATGTGTGCGTGCGCGCATGCGTGTGTGTATGTATGTGCGAGAGAGAGAGAGAGAGAGAGAGAGAGAGAGAGAGAGAGAGAGAGAGAGAGAGAGAATGAAAGAGAGACGAGGTGTGATAATGAGAGAAAGAGTGAGAGAGAGAGAGAGAGGAGAGCTTGAGAGTGAGACATGATTTTTTTATTTGATATTATGGTGTGAGTGTGTGTGTGTGTGTGTGTGTGTGTGAGAGAGAGAGAGAGAGAGAGAGAGAGAGAGAGAGAGAGAGAGATGAGGTGAGACAGTGAGACAAAGATTGAGAGAGAGAGATAAGAGAGCTAGAAAGTGAGATATGTATTTTTTAATTTGATAATATTGAGAGAGTAAGAGGTTAACATAGAGAAAGGAGAGCTAAATTGTGAGATATGCATTTTTTTTTATTTTATACTTTGGTGTATGTGTGCGTGTGTGAGTGTATGTGTGTGTGTGTGTGTGTGTGTATGGGAGAGAGAGAGAAAGAGAGAGAGAGAGAGGAGAGCTACAAAGTAAGAAATGCATTTTTTTTATTTGAAACTATGGCTTATGTGTGTGTTTCAGAGAGAATGAGAGAGAGAGAGAGAGAGAGAGAGAGAGAGAGAGAGAGGAGAGAGAGTAAGAGAGAGGTGAATAGAGGAGATGAGGTGAGATAGTGAGAGAAAGATAGAGAGAGAGAGGAGATCTAGAAAGTGAGATATGTATTTATTTTATTTTATAATATAATGTGTGTGTGTGTGAATGAGAGAGAGAGAGGGAGGTATATATATAGAAGAGAGAGAGAGAGAGAGAGAGAGAGAGAGAGCGGGGGTGATTAGAGGTAGGGAGATGAGGTGAGATAGTGAGAGAAAGAGTGAGAGAGAGAGAGGAGAGCTAGAAATTGAGATATACACTTTTTAAT
>CM028351.1:44213242-44634803 GCA_016618105.1 Dendrobium huoshanense
TTGGCCCCTTAACATATGTTGGGTATTTGATGTCTAAGTAAATGCAAAAAATTTTAGACTCAATTTAATTTGTTTCTAATGCAATGTATTCTTATCAACTCGATCAAATGCCTAAATTTTAAATCAAGAACTTTTAAAATCATGCTTAAAAATAATTCTTTTCCCTAAAAGAATACATAGATTCCCCTTAACAATTCTGCACCTTGAAAAGAAACTCTTCCTCGAGAGGGCTGTTATCATTGCTCTTTGGATACTTGAAAGATATCCTAACTTGATCTTCCAAATAGAGGAAAAATCTCCCATTAGGAATGTCTTCTCCTCTTTGAAGTTCAAGTTGGATATAAATATCCCATCTCAAATAACTTGACATTTATAACTCAAATAGATCAAATTACATTTGAATTTAAAAAAAAAATTCTAGACTCGACAACCTGCAGGGTTATCCTAAGTAGTTATATTAAAATTATCTCTAGAAGTTAATATTAATCTAAAGCAACTAATAATTGAAATATTCTCAAATTTATAGCCATGCTTGACCATACTCTTTAAATTTAAAGGGGGACTTATGCATTGTGAAGTGCTTATAGAAAACATTATTAATTAAAGCTTAATTATTTTTGCCCCCTTTAATAAATGCCCTATATGAGCATGGTCATCTGCATAAGATTGAACTAGTACAAATTGTCCCAAAGCTAAGGGTAATCTATCACATAATTAATCACATCATAGAGTGTAGAAAAGTAATTAAACATTTAATCAATCTATTATAGCAAACATTATGCAGAAAAAATGATGGAAAACTTGATACATAGTAAAAAAGTAAACATCGACCAAGCCTAGATCTAAAGTTAGTTTTCATAAAAAACCATTTAAAGTGTGTGAAATAAACTGTATTGTTTGGATATGTCCTATATAGGGCAATTTGTTAAAGTTGCTTGAAGTTCTGGTTGTTTGAAAGTCTTAAGGGATTTAAGTTTGAGTTTAAGCATTAATTGCTTAAAATTGATTTTCATGTATATTTTAAATGTTTATTGATTACCATCTTTATTTATCACCAAGGTTGTGAAGTTTATTTCACCTTCCTTGGAGCTAATTTAAGAACCTCGTAGGCCTGGGTTACCTAGTGGTAATTTTTATAATTAAGTGAGTTAAGTTGATTAAGATTTGAAAATTAATAAATTTTAATTAAAATTGACTAATTTTTGGTTTTAAGGTTGATTAAAGATTTCAGGAATTTTAAAGTGATTTTTGAATTTTAAGAATTTTTTAGATTATTTTAATCATTTAATTATGGGGTCAAAAGTTGACTTTTTGATTAAGGTTGAATTTTGGAAGGTTAGTATTTTTATAAAATATTAGACCTTAAGATGAGTTGTTAGACACCAAGTTTGCTGGATATTGATTTTTTTACATTTAGTAATGTAGGTTTGAAGTTTTGAGTTAATTTTTGACTTAGATTTCACCAAAAGTTGACTTTTTCAAATTTGAATGATTTCTAGTGGTTTGATAACTTTTGATAAATATTAGATTTTCATATGAGTTGAATGCATTTGAGTTTGGTTGATGGAATTGTTTAGAATTAGTTATGATTTCTCAAAGTTTAACAATTTATTTGAATTTTTATAATTGATTTATTAGAATTTTTGGAATTTCAAATGCTTAATTAAAGGTTTAAACTTAAGTTGATTGATTAAGGAGCTTAATGAATTTTAAATTTGCTAGAAATTTTCCCTAGGTAGAGAAAGTCACTATGTTTAAGCATTCAAAGTTTCAATTCAAAAAGATATGCATCCTAATTATTAGAATTATTCTAAGTTCTCTAAACAAGTCCTTAACTATTATCCTTAATGATACTAGGTTTTAGGTTTGAAATCAATGTTATTCTAACCCTTGACATACACATAGATGCACATACAACATTCACAATCAATTTGTAGATCTAGCAGATCCCAAAGACTAGGTGCTGTGTGTATCCTACACATGCAAATAACTAGATAAAGCTTATTTAATTGAGAGATAACCAATGAACAATTAACAAAGAAATTGCTCATTGATTAACCACCACTCCCCACTAATGCTATTCATTCAAGCTCAAACTATGTTTAAAATTTCAAGACAAAATTCTAAGGTTCTCAAAATTTATCATTTATAATTTTTAAAATAATTTTATATAGGAAAATAGCTTGATTTCAAGGTTAAGATAATTCAAAATAATTTCAAAATAATATCTTAAAATATCTTGAAATTTTAAAAATATTTCAAAATAAAGGTTTTTTATTTTGAATTTGAAAATTAATTTAAATAAATAATTAATTAAATATAAATAAACTATTCAAATATTTAAATAATTAAGATTATTTAAATATAACTAAAATATCTCAAACTAAATTTAATTTCTAAACTTAAAATATTTCAAAATAAACTTCTGGTTATTTAAAATATTTTAAAATAAAGCATTAATTTTTATTATATTAAATTTAATATTTAGTTAAATATGAATTAAATATTTACCTAATTAAATAATTTAAATTATTTACATAATGTTAAAAAATTTAAAATATATTTAGATTTAATTAAAGATATTTTTAATGATTTAAAATAACTCCAAAATAAATTTATTTTGAAATTATGAAATTAATTTGAATTATTTTAATAATAAAAATTAAAATATCAAATTTTAAATGTTTTAAATTTTTTAAAATATATTAAATATTTTTAAATAATTTTATTTTTTTAAGTTTTATAATTTTGAATAGTTTGATATATAATATGAATTATTTTATTTAAAAAAATATTTCTTATGACTCTTTTTAAGAATTATAGGTTAAAAAAAGATTTAAAATTAAAATTTAAATCATTTTAAGAATTTGACGGCGCTAGCGGCACGGCGGGACACACGGCGAGTGGGTATTAAAATAAAAATATGGGCGGTGGTGAGCTAATCATTGGCCATGATTGTAGAGGTGCAATCATTTTCTGGTGATTATTGAGCATGGGACCCGCATGGTTTCCCACTTAACCACGTAAGAAGCAATCAACTCCATCTAATCACCCTCTAGTTCCATCTGATGGTAGAGATTAAATCCCGCCATTTGATCTCAGTTAAGAGAGATCAGACGGTAGAGAGCCAATCCCACTAATTAATTTGAATGAATGGTTGAGATTGTGTTGGACGGTAACTTACACTGCAGTCAATCCATACGGTTATGAGGTACCACGAGAAGGCTTAATCCAGACCGTTGAACATGAGATTGATGGTCTGGAATATATAAGACCCATGCACAAACTAAATTGAGACCCTAAACTAGAAAATCGATTCATTCTCTCGATTGGCTCAACTATTTGGTTTGAAATTCTAAACATGTAATCCCTTAGTGAAGAGAATTAATGGGGATATACTTATATGGTTTGAAAAATTCTTATTAAAAGGTTAATTTGACCTAAGTGCCCTACGCTAGGATTTGAGATTTTACCCAAGTTAATGGACAGATAGACTGTTTAGTTATTTGTTGCATTTATAGACTATCCACACTTTATATTGCTAAAGACTCCATGAGTTGGAAGTGCCTGGATCGAGCTCTATAGCTCCTTGGATGGAAAATTCTTACACTCGCCAGAAAGCTTATTGTTGGTGACTTTAACCTGTAGAATTTAACTTGTGATATGAAAAAAAAGCTCTTGAGGTATGAAATGAACATCTAAGAGCTCTAGGGAAGGCTTGAGTTTAGAGAGAGAGAGAGAGAGGGTTCATGTGAGAATGATATTTGATTCTCATGTTTTGCTCTATTCAAGTGTCCTTGAAGAGTTTGAACGATTGAGATCAACTAGAAGGGTTTCTAGGATCAAGACACCTATCTCTAGGGTAGTAGGGAACAAGAGGTAAGCAAAAATGCAAGTAGACCTATGTAAAAAGTTTCTCTTATCCTTACTTACACATGTGAATTGATAGGAGCTATTTGATCTAGATCTAAGGGCTTAAAATAGCTATAGGAATGTTCTAGAGGGATTCTTAATAGTTGGAGTGATTTGGATTATGGTAGATTATATTTAAGAGGGGTTTTGACCAAGTTTAACACCTCTAAACCCTTAATTTGACAATTTGACTAGTCCAAAGCCACTTGGATTGCTGAGGTTGCATGGGATGGGGCTTGAAGGGCCAATGTTCAAAGAAAGGGATTAAGTGTTTACTATGGTTTGGACACTTATAATGATAATGTTGACTATTTTACTAGACAACATGACACATGGCATAGTGGGTTGGCATGGAGGATTGCCTTGAGCTGGTTTGGAGGGATCCTAAGGACTTAGGATGAAATGCTTGAAATTTGGAAGGGTGTTCAAGGTGGTTTGGCCAAGTGTAGGCATGTTGACTTGGCCAACTTAGATTGGGTTTGATTGGCTAAGCATTTAGGCATAATTGGGTCATGGTTTGGAGTTGATTTGAAGCTTGAAAGGGGTTTGATAAGTTAAATGGGTCGGGATAACCCATTTAAAGTCTTAAGGGGTATTTTGGTCAACATAGGTTGACTTGTTCAACCAAACTGAACCAAGGGGTGGGTTTGGAATTGATAGGTTTGAAATGATATTTAAAGTTTATTGGAGGTGATTTCGAAGGTCAGGACGGTCAATTCAATCAAAATGATAATTTTGATCCTAAAGGGTATTTTGGTCAAAATATATTGACCTGGTCAACTAGGCTTGACCAAAGTCTAGGCTTGAGTCCATTGCACTCCTAATAGGGATTAGGATGAATTGGAGGAGGTTTTAGGATTTGATTTAAAAAGTCTATGTTGAAGTCTATAACAAACTCCAAAAATGCCCTTAAGGAGCATTTTGGTCATTCTGAACCCTAATTGACTGCGGGTCAAAGTGGGTATACCAAAATGTAGTTTAATGATCAATGAGTCATAATAAAGGTCTTGAAGTGGTTGGGGGCATTGAAGAATGCTACAATGTTAGGATCCATTGGGTTGTAGGTCTAGTGGCATAGGCCGTAAATATTTTAAGGTTTTATAACTTTTGAATTTCAATTCACTTTCTAAGTTTAGAGACTTCAAAATGAGCACAAATTTGGAGGGTTGAATCTCGATACATGTCATATAAAAATTTTGATAGACTCTGAATTAAAGGTGATTTGGTTGGGTTTGAAGTGCTTGAAAATCACTAGGAAAGGCTTTTAATAGCTAAGCCTTTGGGCTTTGATTTTTGTATGGATTTATGGGTTTGATCTGAGTTTTGAATTTTAATGATTGGATTTAATTATCCATATCATTTATGATTTTTTGGATGATCATGAGTGATAGGATAGGATTGATATTTGATAGAGGGTTGGATCAAAGTTTGAACTAGAGTTTAAGATCTAGATAATAAGTTTAAAGTTTGGGTGGGTTTGAAGTTTGGATTTGATTTAAATCTTGATTGATTTAGAGTTTGGATTGATATGAATATGGATTGGTTTTAAAATATGTAGGGACTCTAGTGTCAAAAATTTAGAAGAGTTCTAGGGCCAGGATATATACTAAAGTCTAGAATCTAGAAGGGTCATAGAGTCTAAGAAAATCCTAGGGTCTTGGGTTTAGAAGAATCGTAGGTCTAGAGTAGATCCTAAGGTCATTGGTCTATAAGGATCCTAGGACCTATAATACATCCTAAGGTTTGGATTAGTTTAGAAGAATCTTAGGGTCTAAGGTAAATCCTAAGGTATAAAGTCTAAAAGGTTCCTAGAACCTATATTAGAACCTAAGGTCTGAAGTTTAGAAGGATCCTAGGACCTAGATTAGATACGAAGGTCTGAAGTATAGAAGGATCCTAGGACCTAGAATAGATCCTAAGGTACAATGTCTAAAGGGGTAATAAGACCTAGAATAGATCCTAAGGTCTAGATTAATCTAGAAGGATCCTAGGTCCTAGAATAGATCTTAAGGTCTAGATTCTACGAGGATCCTAGAGTCTAGATTTGTTTGGAGTCTAAAAGGATCCTATGACCTATAATAGATCCTAGGGTCTAGGTTAGTCTAGAAGGATCCTAGTACCTAGAATAGATCTTATGGTTTGGATTCTAGGAGGATCATAGAGTCTACTTGGTCTGGAGGCCAGACTGATCTAGGGTCAAGATTGGTTTAATATTTAGGAAAAGTACTAGTGACCTCATAAGAAAATGAGGTCTATAAGAATATAGGTTCCCTTATAGGAAAATTAATGTAATTAATAGAAATTATGATTCATAGGAAGTTAAATATTTTGTGCATGTTGGCAGAGATGTAGATGATTTTAAAAGCATTCATGGGGTCAATGGGTTTGGAATGACAAATAAAGGTCGCAAGACCATACTAAATTTTTGTTTAGCTTATGATTTTTTAATTGCTAATACCTTATTTAACAAAAGGAATGAACCTCTTATCACTTATAAAAATGGATATAATATAACTTAGATTGATTATTTTCTAAAAAGAAAATTAGATCGTTTAGATTGCAATGATTATTATGCTATTCTGAGTGAAAATTTAGGTACCCAACAATGATTATTAGTTTTGGAGTTTAAGATGAAGGGGAAGAAAATACAAAATAAAGTAAAATGATATTCTAGGATTAAAATGGGGCATTTAAAGAATATTAAAAAAATATTTTTGTGCGTATGATTTTAGATCTTAAGATTTTATCTGCACATGAGAATGCTAATATTTTTGTGGGAAAAAGTGGCAAGTGATATTAATAATATTACAAAAGATGTGCTTGGAGTTTCAAAGGGAAAAGCTCCTAGTAGTAAAAATAGCTAGGGATGGAATCCAAATGGACTAGATAAAATTAAAAATAAGAATATTTTTTATAAAAATTAGTTTAATTATAAAAACTCTGATAATTGGGAAAAATATAAAAAGGCACGTAAGTAATCTAAGAAAGAAAAATGTAATGCAAAGACCGTAGCTTTTAATGATTTATATAATAGGTTAGATACTAAGGAGGGAGAAAGATAGATGTATAAGTTAGTCACACAAAAAGAAAGGAGTAGTAAGGATTTAGTTCAAGTTAAGTATATTAAGGATAAAGATCAAAAAGGGCTTTTCTTAGAAGTTGATATTTAATAAAGGTGGATAAGATATTTTGCTAAACTTTTTAATGAAGATTATGAAAATACAATTAACTATAGTGACCTTAGCACCCTAAATTAAAAACAAAATTTATATTTTTATCAATGTATTAGTAAAACTGAAGTTAGAGAGTCTTTTAACAAAAATGAAATGTGTGGAAAAGCTCTTGGACCTGATGACATTCCAATATAGGAGTGGAAATGGTTAGGAGTTGAATGAATTTCTTGGCTTCCTAAAATTTTTAATAATGTTTTGAAGATTAAAAAGATGCTAGATCAGTCGAGGATGAGTGGGTTAATTAATATTTTTATAAATCAAGGTGATGCACATGATTGTACAATCTATAGAGGAATTAAGTTAATGTAACATACTTTTAAATTATGGGAGCGAGTTATGGACCACGTGATACTAATGTTTCTCAAAATCAAATTGGATTCATGCTGGTTAGGTTGACTATGGAAGCCATAAATTTATTAAGAGCTTAGATGGAGAAATATAGAGAAAATAAAGATAAAAGCATATGATAAAGTTCCCAGAGAAGTGATGTGGAGAGTTCTTAGAAAGAAAAGAGTTAATAATGCTTATTTTCAAATCATTAAACATATGTAGGCATGAGCTATTACTTATGTTCAAACATAAGGTAGTTTGACAAAGTATTTCACTATTTTAGTTGGGTTAAATTAAGGATCAGTCTTAAGGCCATATCATATTGCTTTAGTCATGGATGTTCTCACTAGACATTTGCAAGAGGATGTACCTTGGAGCATACTTTTTGCTGATTATATTTTTCTTGTTATAAGAGTAGAGAGTGAGTTGAAGGTAAACTTGAATAATGGATGTCAAACATAGAGTTTAAAGGTTTTCACTTGAGTAGATCTCAAACAGAATATATGGAGTGTAATTTTAGTAGCAATGGATATAGTGAGGGGATTGTTACTTTGGGTGATCAAGTCATCAATAAGAGTATCATTATAAATATCTCTGATCAATTATCTAGAGTGATGGTGAAATTAATGGGGATATTATAAGCAAAACTAAAGTTGGATGGATGAAGTGGAGGAATGCATTGGGCTTGTTATGTGATAAAAAAATACCCCTCAAACTTAAGGAAAAAATCTAGAAGATGGTGGTTAGGCCTATAATGCTTTATGGTGCCTAATGTTGGCAATTAAAAGAGAAAAATAATACTAAGTTTAAGTGTGGAAGAGATGAGGATGCTCAGGTGGATGAGTGTCATTACACTTAGAGATAGGATACAAAATGAGCATATATGTGAAAAGGTTGGAATAGCTGCAGTAGGAGATAAGATTAGAGAGAGTCGCCTTAGATGGTTTGGTCACATAAAATGGTGGCCATCTGATGATTCAGTTAGGAAAGTAGAGGTATTAGAATTGACTTATGTTTAAAAAGAAAGAAGCATACGTAAAAAGACTTCGTTGAAAATATTAGAAATGATCTTTCTCTATTAGATTTAAACAAGAATTTGAATTTTAACTAGGCACAAAGGAGAAAATGGATCCATGTACCCGACCCCTTGTGAGATATGCATTTTTTATTCTATACTATGGAGAGAGAGAGAGAGAGAGAGAGAGAGAGAGAGAGAGAGAGAGAGAGAGAGAAAGAGAGAGAGAGAGAGATGAGGTGAGAGAGTGAGAGAAAGAGTGAGAGAGAGAGAGCAGAGCTTGAAAGTGGGATATGCATTTTTTTAAAGGATACTGAGGTGTGTGTGTGTGTGTATGCATGTGTGTGTGTGTGATATATATATATATATATATATATATATATAGAGAGAGAGAGAGAGAGAGAGAGTAAAGGTAAATAGAGGGAGGGAGATGAGGTGAGATAGTGAGAGAAAGAGAGAGAGAGAGGAGAGCTAGAATGGGAAAGTTGCACTATTTTTATTTTATACTATGGTGTGTCTATGTGTTTGAGAGATAGATAGATAGATAGATAGATAGAGAGAGAGAGGGAGAGAGAAAGAGAAAGAGAGTAAAGAGAGAGATAGAGAGAGAGGTGAATAGTGAAAGAGAGATGAGGTGAGGCAAAGAGAGAAAGAGTGAGAGAGAGAGAGAGCTAGAAAGTGAGATTTATATTTTTTATTTGATACTATGGTGATAGAGAGAGAGAGAGAGGGAGAGAGAGAGAAGAGATAGATAGGAGAGAGAGAGAGAGAGAGAGAGAGAGAGAAGAGAGAGATAGAGAGAGAGAGGTGAATTGAATGAGAGAAATGACATGAGACAGTGAGAGAACAAGCGATAGAGAGAATGAGGAGAGCTTGAAAGTGATATATGCATTTTTTTATTTGATACTATAGTGAGAGATAGAGAGAGAAAGAGAGTTTAGTAGAGGGAGAGAGATGACGTGAGCTAGTGAGAGAACATGTGGGATAGTGGAGAGAGCTAGAAAGTGTGATATACATTATCTATTTTTATAATAGTGTGTATGAATGTGTGTGTGTGTGTGTGTGTGTGTTTGGGAGAGAGAGAGAGAGAGAGAGAGAGAGAGAGAGAGAGAGAGAGAGAGAGAGAGAGAGAGAGAGAGAGAGAGAGAGAGAGAGAGAGAGAGAGAGAGAGAGAGAAGAGGGAGAGAGACGAGGTGGAAAGTGAGATTTGTATTTTTATTTGATACTCTGGTGTGTGCGTGTGTGAGTGTGATAGAGTGATAGCGATAGGTGAATAGAGGGACAGAGATGAGGTGAGATGGTGAGAGAAAGCATTTTATGCTATTTTTTTTGTTTTTAGTGTTAAAGTATAAGAATATGCTTAAAGGGTTTAGGATTCTTGGTGAAAGTTCGTTAGGGATGTTAAGCCCTATGAACTTAGTCCCAAGCTAACTAAGAGGGGGGGTGAATTGGTATTTTAAAAACTCTTTTCACAAAGAATAAAAATCACAAACCAAAATCACCACAAAAAGTAAATGCAGAATTTAAAAGTGCGGAAGCAAGAAGAGGAACACAGAAATTTATAGTGGTTCGGTCGACTCGACCTATGTCCACTCCTTGGAGGCACCCTCCAAGTATTGCACTACAAAACGTGACTCTCCTTTAGCCCCCACGGCTAGGCGGAGAAGCCCTCACAAGAACCTCCTTTTTGCCACCCCGGCAAGGCAGAGAACCTTCCTCCTTTTGCTTCCTCCTGAAGCTGGCAGAGAACTAAAACCAAAAGCAAACTCCTTACCTCTTTCGACCCTTCCACGGATGAGAAACTCTAGACGAAGATGAAGCAAAGCGATCCTTGAAGCAACCCTTATGAATCCCCCTCACAAGCTCCCCCTCACAAGATCCTCTCTCTCTCCTCTCTCTCTTTCTCTCCTCAAGGTCTTCTCAGGTCAAGGCAGCAGCTAAAGGTCATGAAAAATGTTGAACAAGAGCTCTTAAATAGAAGAGCTTCAAAGGAGCTCATTAATTGCAAGTTGCCGACAATATCGTCCAGGCCGATATGGACATCGGCCTGGCCGATCAGTACAAATCAATGAAGATTGGCCAGAGCATAGCCCTGGATGCAAAGCTGGACGATTGAAAATTGGCTTGATCGTCCAGGCTGATCTCACGATCGTCTTGGCCGATCAGTTCAAATCAGAGGAAAATCGTCCTGACAATAGCCCTTGATACGGGCTGGCCGATATTGATAGTCCTGAAGTAACTTAAGGTTTTTGACTGGATTGTCCTAGCCGATCCTCCGATTGTCGAGGATGATATGATCGTATCAATCATCCTTAATTACTCCCTTGATTTCCTGAACAATTATGGCATAATTTGTGAATATCGTCCTGGCCGATCCTAGGATCGTCCTGGCTGATAATTTAAAAATACAGTATACCATAATTGACTATGGCGGCTACTTCTTTCTGTTTTGAGCATATCGTCCTGGCCGATACATGTATTGTCCAGGACGATCTGTTAATGTCGGCTGCCTTAATTAAGAATCCTTAATTAGACTTTCTGTTTTAAGCTGATCGTCCAGGTCGATCCAAAAATCGTCCTGGCTGATATGAGTAAAAATAGAAATTCTAAGTCTCTCAAGTGTATGTGTGAAGGGTTACATAGCATCAGTCTCTTTGACTATTACAAGTAGGCTCAAAAGGTGAAAATCAAACGTACAGACTAACCCAACCCTAAACCTACGCAATCCTGAACTTGGCTCCTTCTTGATCTTCTGATCTTCGATTCCTGAAAAGTTAGAAGCAACAAGTAGTCCAAGAGAAACAGTGTTTGTCAATCATCAAAACATAATACATAAAAACTAGGTTTGCAACAATCTCCCCCTTTTTGATGATGGCAAAATACTACGAAAACAGTTAATAGCAAAAATTCTGGATTGATGAAAAAAGGAACCTTATAAACTTCTCCCCCTTTTGACATATCAAAAAGGAGGGTACAAGAAAGTAAAGCAAAAGAAATCCCCTTTTTTTTTTAATCAAAGCATGTCAATGATATAGTATTCCATGTGATTGACAAAAAAAAATTTGTGAGTTAATGAGTTACCAATCGTATTAATCCATAGAATAGTAGAGTATCCGTTCATGGTTTACCCTTAGCTCAAAACTTTTTCTTAGGGTAGAATCGTCTTTGGAAACTAATGAACTATTTCAAATAATTAATTTTATATAAGAAAAGGAATCCACCTACCACTTGTCGTAAGAATAATATCTTCATGAAATAATGAAGTAAGGTGGATTTGTCACAATCGTACGATAATCGAGATCAAGTCTTTGAGAACCAAAACTTCTAAGTTCTAAGAGATTTAAAAAGAGAGAGTAGCTTGCTTTTGAGTGGGCTCATTTTATGCCTCTTGTCAATTTTGTGGAGCTTTGCGCATCTTTTTATAGATTTTTCAATTTTTGGCGTCTTTGCGCTTCTTTTGTTGGCATCATTGGCCAATTTATTTTTTTTTTTTTTTTGCCAAGCTATATTCTCTTTTGTAATCCCTTAAAAAAATCTTAGTTGTGAATATATCTTTTCAGATATTAGAGAATAGGAGCTCTCTCTCTAACATAAGGAAGAATTACCACTAGTAGGATTAATAATCAAAGACAAGAGTAACGAGGGCTCTTATTGATGTGATAAAAAGACTTTAATCATTATAAATACAAGATAGATTTGCTTAAGCAAGCTTAAGAAAAGATCTTAATTTCATAAACAATCATCAATTTGAGATAGACTTTTGATTAGAAAATAAAACTATGCCACTAAAATAGGTTAGAGAAAGAGACACAATCACAAAATATTCCTACTATCTAAAAGATTAAGTAGATGAAAACATATTGACTACAAATTTCCAAAGGCAAGGATAAGGAATATATGATCATATTAGCTATGATTTTGAAAACTAAGAAAAGAGAGACAAAAGGGAAAAACTAAAAATAAAAAATAAAGCAATAAAATGGAACCAAAAGTAAAAGAAAATAAAAAGCAAAAGAAAAAACAAAAAAAGTTTCATGCATTTATGTCAATCACACCCAACCTGATCCTTAAAGAGCTGAAAGTATCGAAGGCCAGTGGTTTAGTAAAGATGTCCGCCAGTTGATTTTCAGTTGTCACATGGTGTAACTCAATGTCTCCCTTAGTCACATGATCTCTAATGAAGTGATGCCTAATGTTGATGTATGTAGTCCTTGAATGTTGGATAGGATTCTTAGAGATGCATATGGCACTAGTATTGTCACAAAAGATTGAGATGGTACTTACATGTAATCCTAAATCCAATACATGTTATTTCAACCAAAGGACTTGGGGCACACAACTTCCAAGTCCAATGTATTCAGCTTCAGCAGTGGAAAGTGCGACAGAGTTTTGCTTCCTACTAGACCAAGAGACCAAAGATTGTCCAATGAATTGACAAGTTCCAGAAGTGCTCTTTCTATCCACCTTGCATCCTACAAAATCAGAGTCAGAAAAACTAATAATCTCAAAAGAAGTGCTATGTCTAGGGTACCAAATCCCTAATCCTTGTGTCCCCAAAAGGTATCTAAAAATCCTCTTAACAGCAGTCATGTGGGATTCCTTAGGGTCAGCTTGAAACCTAGCACAAAGGCAAACACTAAACATGATGTCAGGTCGGCTTGCAGTCAAGTAAAGTAAAGATCCAATCATGCCTCTATACTTCTTCTGATCAACAGACTTACCACTTGGGTCCTTATCCAATGGAGCACTAGAAGTCATGGGGGTGTTAATTGGCTTGGCTTTGTCCATCTCATATTTCTTCAAAATGTCCTTTATATATTTTGTTTGATTTAGAAAAGTTCCATCTTCCAATTGTTTTATGCTAAACCTCAAAAAGTATGACAACTCTCCCATCAAACTCATCTCAAACTCTCTACTCATTGTTTTAGAAAAATGATCACACAAATTTTTATTAGAGGATCCAAAGAGTATATCATCAACATAAATCTGAACAATGAGTAAATCATCTCCAACTCTTCTAAGAAAAAGGGTGGTGTCTACGCTCCCCTTGACAAACTCCCTCTGTAGTAAGAATGTGCTAAACCTCTCATACCAAGCTCTAGGTGCCTGCTTTAAACCATACAAAGCCTTTTTTAATTTAAACACATGATTTGGAAATTGAGAACTCTCAAAACCTGGAGGTTGTTCTACAAACACATCTTCTTTTATCTCCCCATTTAAAAAGGCACTCCTGACATCCATTTGAAAAAGCTTAAATCCTTTATAACAGGCAAAGGCTAATAGCACTCTAATGGCTTCCAATCTAGCTACAGGGGCAAAAGTCTCCTCAAAGTCTATCCCTTCTATTTGATTGTACCCCTTAGCCACCAATTTTGCTTTATTCCTCACCACCACTCCTGAATCATTCACTTTGTTCTTAAAGACTCACTTTGTCCCAACTACACTTTGTCCCTTAGGTCTTTCCATAAGTTCCCAAACATCATTCCTAACAAATTGATTCAACTCTTCTTGCATTATTAAAATCCAAAACTCATCAGAAAGGGCTTGGTTAATGGTGGTGGGTTCAGTCATAGAGATAAAGGTAGAGTGGTTCACCTCCTTCCTAAGTCCATGTCTAGTCTTAACTCCACTAGAAGGGTCTCCTAAGATCAAATCCTTGGGGTGACTAGTAGAGTATCTCCAATCTCTAGGCAGAGTGTGTGAAGTTTCTCCCCTTTCATCAAAATTTTCTATTCCTTGGGTGACTCCTTCTACTCCTCCATTACTTAGGTGCTCACTCCCCTTCCCCAAATTTTCTACTCCACTTGTAATCTCTCCAACATCATCATCTTCTACTCCATGTTTCTTAGGATCAGACTCATCAAAGACTACATGGGTTGTCTCTTCCACCATCAAAGTTCTCTTGTTAAACACCCTAAAAGACTTCCCAATACTAGAATATCCCAAGAATACTCCTTCATCAGATTTAGGATCAAATTTTCCCAAGTGAGACTTCCCATTGTTGTGAATAAAAACCTTACAACCAAAGACATGAAGGTGGGAAAGATTGGGTGTCCTACCCTTAAGGATCTCATAGGGTGTCTTTTCTAATTTAGCTCTAACATTCACCCTATTCAACACATAACAAGCTGTGTTAACCTCTTCAACCCAAAAGTATTTTGGAAGTGAATATTCAGCAAGCATGGCTCTAGCGGCTTCCACAAAGGTCCGGTTCTTCCTTTCAGCTACCCCGTTCTGCTGAGGGGTCCTAGGGGCTGAAAAATTATGGCTAATCCCCTTGTCCTCACAAAAATCTCCAAATCTTTCATTTTCAAACTCTCCCCCATGATCACTATAGATGGTCAAAATCTCACAACCTAGCTTCTTCTGAAACCAAGTAAAAAAAGTTTTAAACTCCTCAAAAGACTCATTTTTATGTGAAAGAAATCTAGTCCAAGTGAACCTCGAGTAGTCATCAACAATCACAAAACCATAGACTTTCCCTCCCAAACTAGCTATGCTAATGGGTCCAAATAAATCCATGTGAAGGACTTCTAAAGGTCTAGAGGTGCTAATATCCTTTATGGGGTGAAAAGAGGAGTGGACTTGCTTTCCTAGTTAACAGACATCACAAAGGTGGTCTTTTGTAAACTTAAGTTTGGGGACACCTATAACTAGGTCCTTTTGGGTCACTTTCCTAAGGGTTTTCATACTTGCATGACAAAGCCTCCTGTGCCACAACATAGAATCATCAATCACAGTTTTTAAGCAAAAAGAAGCAGCACATTCAATGTTATTTAAATCAAGCATTTAGACGTTGTTGATCCTCTTTCCCTGTAAAATAGTGTTGTTACTTAAACTTACAATGCATGAATCCGTGAAGAATTGCACGATGAAACCTTTGTCACAGAATTGACTGATGCTGAGCAAGTTGTGCTTCAATCTATCTACAAGCAAAACATTTTCAATCATAAGGTTCTTGGAATTACCGATTATACCTGCTCTTACCACCTTCCTGGTGGTGTTGTCTCTAAGAGTAACCTTGCCTCCAGTCTTGGACTCTAGTACAACAAACTGGCTAGCATCACCAGTCATATGTCGAGAGCATCCACTGTCCAGGTACCACATACTCTTATGAGGTCTTTTGTGAGAGCCCTCCTGCAAAATTATCAAATGTTAGATTTAGGAACCCAAGCAAGTTTGGGTTCCTTCTTATGAAGAGAAGAATGCAATGCATGTGTGGTATGCTGTGGATCATGCACCTCAGGTCTCCACACCCAATGTGTACTATGGTGAATCGTGCAAGTGTGTGAGATGTGTCCTAGCATGCTACATGAAAACATCTAACTCCAGGAAAGGGACTTCTTAAGTGATTTGAGTTATAATGCCTCTCCCTAGGTTTTGACAATTGATTAAAAGTAGAAGTCATCGTAGTTTTCTTACATGCTTCTAAATCATTTTGAAACTTCAAGTTTATGCTTTTTAAAACTTCATTTTCAATCCTCAAATTTTTCTCTATCTCCTTTGACTTTTAAAATCAGATTCAAGAGATGTGTGTGATATTTTCAATGCATCATGCTCTTCAACTAACTCACCATGATTTTTATTTAGCTCATCAAATTCATCAAGTAAAGCCATGTGATTTGAATCAATTATTTGATGGTCTTTAATCAAAATTTCATGCTCTTTTTGTAGATTTAAGAATTCTAATTTCAAGCTAGCATGAGTTTTCTTTAATTTCCTATATGATGCATGAATTTTTTCTGAAAATTCAAGAAATTGATCGTAGGAAAGTTCACATACCTCTTCTTGATCACTTTGATCTTTTCCCATGAAACATAAGTTTGTAGTCTCTTCCTCTGGTTCAGTCTTAGAGGAATCAGTACCAGATTCTGCCCAAAAGCTCCTTTGTTTTTCCTTCTTGTCCTTCCTAGACTTAGCTTTCTCCTCACCTTTTTCTTTGCTTGATCGATCTCTAAGCGCAGGGCAATCAGTTCTCACATGTCCAGGCTTCCTGCATTCAAAACAAACAACATCAGAAGATCCTTTAACATGTTTGTGATCCTTAACTTTTCTCCAACTTTGATGATGCTTTTGTTTCTTCCTTAGAAAGCTTTTGAATTGCCTTGTGATGAAGGAAAATTCATCGCTTTCAGACCCGGAAGATTCAGAATCAGATTTGTGTGCCTTCAGTGCAATTGTTTTCTCCTTTTTCTTTTCACCTGCATCAACATTTCTTTGATTCACCCCTTGCTCGTAACCAATGAGTGAGCCAAGTAAGTTATTAATAGAATAGGTATTCAAATCCTTAGATTCATTGATTGCAGTGATTTTTGCATCATAAGACGAAGGCAAGCATCTCAAAATCTTGTTAACTTTTTCATAGTTCAAAAGTTCTTTTCCTAGTGCATGCAATGAAGTAGCAATCTGAGTAAACCTAGTGTACATATCAGAAATCGATTCATGAGGTTTCATACAAAAAAGTTTGTAGTCATGCAAGAGAATGTTTAAACGGGATTGTTTAACTTCATTAGTACCTTCATAAGTGATGCAAAATTTATCCCAAATTTTATTACCAGTTTTGCAAGTTGAAACACGCATGTAATCCTCAGATTTCAAAGCACAGAAAAAACAGTTCAAACATTTCGCATTTAGTTGAGCTAAATCACGTTCATCAAAAGTCCATTCAGTAAAAGCAATTTCAGTTTTAACACCATTAATTTCACGAGAAGGTGGAGAATAACCTTCTTGAATAAGCATCCACATGCGATAATCAGTAGATTGTAAAAAAGTTGACATGCGAGTTTTCCAAAAATCAAAAGGTAGGTTATCGAACAGCGGAGGTCGGGTAATGGAATACCCTTCCGTAGTGTTGCGATTCCCAAAGTTAGCCATGGATCAAATTCAATAAGTTTTCAAACTTTAATTTTCGAATCCCGCTCTGATACCACTTGAAAGTTCGTTAGGGATGTTAAGCCCTATGAACTTAGTCCCAAGCTAACCAAGAGGGGGGGTGAATTGGTATTTTAAAAACTCTTTTCACAAAGAATAAAAATCACAAACCAAAATCACCACAAAAAGTAAATGCTGAATTTAAAAGCGCGGAAGCAAGAAAAGGAACACAGAAATTTAGAGTGGTTCGGTCGACTTGACCTACATACACTCCTTGGAGGCACCCTCCAAGTATTGCACTACAAAATGTGACTCTCCTTTATCCCCCACGGCTAGGCGGAGAAGCCCTCACAAGAACCTCCTTTTTGCCACCCCGGAAAGGCAGAGAACCTTCCTCCTTTTGCTTCCTCCTGAAGCTGGCAGAGAACCAAAACCAAAAGCAAACTCCTTACCTCTATCGACCCTTCCACGGACGAGAAACTCTAAACGAAGATGAAGCAGAGCGATCCTTGAAGCAACCCTTGTGAATCCCCTCACAAGCTCCCCTCACAAGATCCTCTCTCTCTCCTCTCTCTCTTTCTCTCCTCAAGATCTTCTCAGGTCAAGGTAGCAGCCAAAAGTCATGAAAAACATTGAACAAGAGCTCTTAAATAGAAGAGCTTCAAAGGAGCTCATTAATTGCAAGTTGCCGACTATATCGTCCAGGCTGATATGGACATCGGCCTGGCCGATCAGTTCAAATCAATGAAGATTGGCCAGAGCATAGCCCTGGATGTAAAGCTGGACGATTGAAATTTGGCTTGATCGTCCAGGCTAATCTCACGATCGTCCTGGCCGATCAGTTCAAATCAGAGGAAAATCGTCCTGATAATAGCCCTGGATTCGGGTTGGCCGATATTGATCGTCCTGAAGTACCATAAGGTTTTTGACTGGATCGTCCTGGCCGATCCTGCGATCGTCTAGGACGATATGATCGTATCAATCATCCTTAATTACTCCCTCGATTTTCGGAACAATTATGGCATAATTTGTGAATATCGTCCAGGTCGATCCTAGGATCGTCCTGGCCGATAATTTAAAAATACAGTATACCATAATTGACTATGGCGGCTACTTCTTTCTATTTTGTGCTTATCGTCCTGGCCGATACACGTATCATTCAGGACAATCTGTTAATGTCGGCTGCCTTAATTAAGAATCCTTAATTAGACTTTCTATTTTAAGCTGATCGTCCAGGCCGATCCAAAAATCATCCTGGCCGATATGAGTAAAAATAGAAATTCTAAGTCTCTCAAGTGTGTGTGTGAAGGGTTATATAGCATCAGTCTCTTTGACTATTACAAGTAGGCTCAAAAGGTGAAAATCAAACGTACAGACTGACCCAACCCTAAACGTATGAAATCCTGAACTTGGCTCCTTCTTGATCGTCCGATCTTCGATTCCTGAAAAGTTAGAAGCAACAAGTAGTCCAAGAGAAACAGTGTTTGTCAATCATCAAAACATAATACATAAAAACTAAGTTTGCAACACTTGGTGACTTGTATTTTGTTTTAATTTTTGTTTTAACTTTATGTAACAAAAGGATTTTTTTCTATAAAAGCATGAACTTTTTTAAATTTTTTGAAAAATTATATAAAACTATACATTAAATATGCCCATGTAACGCACAACATATGAACATCATACACATATCACAAACATTCATTTTGATTAATTTGTATTATTTAATTTGATGTTTTTTTCTACATAGGTTGATAATTTTATGTTTTTTTTTTTAATATTTTGGATAATTATATAGTATTATGTATTAAAAATGAATAATATAGCACAAAAAACGGACATCATACTCATAATATATGCACAATATTCACACAACATACGTATTTTTTTAGATTAATTTGGATTTATTAATGAGATCTTTTTTATTACTTATGGTTAATAATTTTATGTTTTAAGTTATTCGTAGTTTATTGTTGAAGAATATGTTTTTGGTATTTAGTTTTTTCAGGAGGTATGACATTGAATTCATTTTTCTTTTTTCGTTTTTAGGTTTTAGTGTTTATGTATGCAATATATGAAGCGGGTACGCACCTCATCAGCACAACATATGCATATAATACACAAAAATTACTCAGATAATTTACATTATATATGCACAAAATATGCATAAAATATGCACAAAATACTGAGAATCATTCTCATATACAAATATACTTATTACATTTAGATAATTATTTCAAAAATATATAGTCATAATAATATACTAATTACATATATGCAATTATTATTGTGATTCAATTATATCCATCATCATCCTTATGAACTTTGCTAATTGAATTCTAATGGGTATATAAGTTAAGTATTCTTTTGTAAAGTATTCCATCATGCTTTTGAAATTTATCTTCTGAGCTAATGGTTCTCTAATGGGTCTGCGTGTTAGGAATTCCTCTATAAAGCATTCAAGAATGCTTATAAAATTAAACTACTGAGCTGATGACTGATTGGAGAGTGTATTATTTATGAATTCCTCTATAAAATATTTGGGCATGCCTGTGAAATTACACTATTAAGCTTATGGATGACTAGAGGGTGCGCCATTTCTGAAATCTTCTGTAAAGCATTCAGACATGCTTGTGAACTTACATAGTCAAGCTAGTGGCTGACTGGAGGGTACGCCAGTTATAAATTCCTCTATAAAGCATTCGGGCATGCCTACAAAATTGCACAAATGAGCTGATGGCTAACTGGAGGGGTTTCTAGTTATGAATTCCTCTGTAAAGTCTTTGAGCATTTTGGCCAATTTTCAATACTAAGTAGATAACTAATAAAGGGGTAATCCATTTAGAGAAGGTGAACACATTTATGATGTTTCTTCTTTACTTGTGATTTCACTATCAATAAAAATTAGTCATAAGAAAACTTTTTTACAATACATATTAATATATAATGAAAAGAAATTAGATAGAAAGTTAAATCATACTCTTCCACAATTTCTTTTCCCAGTAGCTTTTTGGCCTTGCATTTGAATTGCCTTTAGGCCTATGCTTTTGAGGATCTGTCACTTTTGTAATGCCAACTTGTGGAAACTTTTGGTTTTTTTCTTCTCATTAAGAATCAAATTGATATTTTCAATCATTACCTTCATTATAGCTAACATGTATTATTTAGCTTCCTCATTCAGCTACGCTCGTGTGCTAATTTGATATGCAAACCTACTGATATGTTTTTGAATATAAATCCACTACTATATTAAAAATTATTTTGAGCAGATACTTTCAATATCTGGCCACAATATATATATATTTTCAAGGTCTTTCTAACCATCACAACAGTAGGTACTTCTAAGGGGTTTGCACAATATCTGTCTACCTTAAAACTCTCATGCAGTGAGAATATAGTAAACCCATCATTTTGGACTTCCTATAGGTGCATTGAATACTTCCATCTTGTGCATCAAAATAAATAACCTAATGATTAGAATGATCCTTTTTATCTATATAATATAAAAAATACTTTGAAGAATCACATGACACAAACTATATGTTCAATCCACCCACACCCTCTAAAAATTCATCTTTAAAAGATAAATATAGTTTTCTTGAATAAAAATGAGTAGTAGCTTGCTTTAATATTATGTTACTTTTTATAATAGATTCTATTTTGGACTAGCTGCATTTGTCATCCTCATCTTATTCATTTTGATGCTAATTCCTCATCACCTTCTCTAAACCCAAGAAATAATCAATTATAAAACTTGTAGGCTTAGAAATGCCATGGAAAACATTATTAGTAGACTGACAATGTTGTGTGGATAGAATGTTCGTGTTAAAATAATCCTTATTGAATGCAATAGACCATTTATTCCTTATGTTATAAAGATCCTCCAACCATGCATGATTGTGAAGGTTCCCATCTGTAATCATTTCATACCATGTTTTCTCAAACTCCTTATTAGACTTATATTTGCTTAAACACTTATAGAAGAGGCATATGATGTTGTTGTTGCTATTGAAGCATGACACTTTTGATGGTGCCTTTTTTATGTATATGCCATTGGCACAATCTATGGCAAGTGTATGGTAATGCAACTTCTAAGGCCCTTGCCATTACTTGGTCTTGATTGATAAAAATTATTTTTGGATGTTTATCACCCATTATTTATACAAAGTTATAAACAACCATATAAATGATTCAATCATTTCTTCTAACAAGAAGCCCATGTGAAGTAAAATATTTTGCCAATTATTTTTAACCCTGATAAATGTTGTGCATACTAAATTATACTTACTAAGTCTATAATAAGTATAAAAAAATGCTGCATTACCAAAGCAGTCATAATCTATTCTAACAATCCCATCAACCCAAAAAAAACTTAAGAATTTGATAAATTCATTAATTTGTACATCTTAATCAAACATATTGTCATCAACTTCATGATCTTTAAATAACTGAATCAAATAATTAGTGTCCTAAAATTCAATCTTTTCACTTTTCCCTTTTTTAATTAAGTTGTACTCATCCAACTTAGAGAATCAAAGATTTTTTACACCTCCAAGTTCATCAACAAGGTAGGTATATGCATCAATAGTTCTAATCCTAACTTCTATCATTGATTTAAGAACTAAAGCTTTAATATCATACATATATCTACATGATCTAAAAAGATGCTGGTCTTCTAGCCCTGACAAATCATGATTGTGATTTTCAATATAATTATAATACCTTCCATTATCTAGCTTCATCCACTTTAAACCTAATTATTATGAGACAACTTGTTCTGGTGTCTAATTTCTGATATTTAAATTAGAAATTAAGATCAGCCATCTTCTTGAAACTAGCTTTTGAACAAATAAAGTCCTTAGATTCAATCATTCTAGAATTTGGCCAGTAACTATGATGACCCTTATGAACTCTAAAACCTCCATTATGGGCATGATTATAGTAAGCCTAGTATGCTTTTTCTCATTCTCATAAGCATCCTGATAAACAAGTAGAAAATAAGAAAAATGTTATGCAAATTAAAATTAAGGGAATTGGCACTTGATAGAGAGAGAGAATACATACAGGTATTTCAGAGATTTTCAAATTCCTTCTTTTGTGAATCTCTAGTCGTGGCTGTTGATGTTGGAAGAGGGTTGCCGGTCATCTACTGATGACCAAAAAACCTCTAAACCTAATTCTGTCATGCATCCAACTCTGTTGGATACAAAAAGTAGAATTTCTCTTAATTGCAACTATTCTCAGAATTCGTATATCAAGTTTACTTCTATAATTATTAGACAGGGTAGCTCTATTTTGAATCGTAAGCTTTCACCCGATGGATTGAAAGGGAAAGGTATGGTTTCAGATTTTGCTTTGGATCGTAAATCCTTATTTTCAAAACAAATCTTTTGGTTTTCTATTTTTAATACAGATCAAGATTTTCCTCCTTTAGCAGATGAATTTGAGGCATCTTCTTCTTCTTTTGGTTTTAACTTGAAAGGGAATGATTGTTTGGAGAAAGGGAATAATGGTGAGGAAAATTGTGCTGTTAATAGAATTGATATAAATTCCAAATTGATTGGTGGGAAAATTTTATCTCCTGAGTTGGAAAGTGTTAATTTGTGGGTTAAGAAGCCACATATTAAAATAAATTTAATGGAAGTTCCAAATGATAATATGGATGTGGTTAAGCTTGATATGGAGAAAGTTAATGCCAATGTTCAAGTTTTAAGGAACTCCTTGGTTGTTAAAATTCTTAGTAAGAGATTGCCTATTTCCATTTGTAGTCTTGAATTAAGACGACAATGGTGTAAATTTGGTAGTTTTCATATAACTTCGCTTGGGTTAGATTGGCTTTTGTGTTCATTTCACTCTTCTGTAGCTTTGGAGGAAGTTCTTAATGGAGGTCTCTGGTATGTTTGGGGTTTCATCGTTGGAATTGACAAATGGTCACCTGCTTTTTCTCCTTCTTCTATGGATGGAATTTCTTCACCCATTTGGGTTAGACTTCCGCATTTGCATCTTTATTGTTGGGATGAAGTTAATATTACTAAAATCTTCCCTAAAATTGGAACCCCATTATAATTAGATGGAAATATGTTTAAAAGGGGTAGGAGGGAATTTGCTAGAGCTTGTGTTCGGGTAAAATTGAATACTAAGCTTCCTTGTGGAATTTGGATTAAAGGTTTGGGTGGTCAATTTTTTCAAAAAATTGTATGAAAATTTATCAGTTATTTTCTTCAAGTACGAAAGGATTGGACATAAAGATTCTATGTGTCCTAATATATTAGCTGGTAAGATTTTTGATAAAGAAATCCCAAAGCTGCTACATGATAATAAGACTTCGTATGGTCCTTGGATGCATGTGAAGTTAAGAAATAAGAAGAGAAATATACTTTGTTTTCAAAATAAATTGAATAATGCTGAGAAGCTGGATTCTCAGACAAATAGAAATGGTGAAGAGATTGTTAATAAGCATTTCGATTTACTTAATATTAAATCTGAAGAACGTTTTGGTGGCCTATCTGATAATTTAATTTTAGATAATGGGAAGAATAACAAGCTTAATGTTTTATCACTTAAGGATGAAGGTAAAGAAGTTGCAAAAATTACTGATTCTGAAGAAATCATGGAGGTAGTTCTTGCCATTGAAGATATTTCTAAAGAAGTCTTGCATCAAGATGAGTTAATTGACATTGAACCTGGCAGCAAATTCGATTCTATCCAGGTTGATGAACGAGTTATTTATGATTTCAAAATTTCAAATATTGTTATGGATAATACTATAGATAAAATGGAGTATATGGAAGCTGATTATCCTGCTGGAATTACAGCTAATCTAGTTGTAATTATGGCTAATTCTGCTGAAAATTTCAAAAATTCTGAAGAGATAAGCGGAGCTAATTCTATTAATGAACCGGAGGTGGTTATTCCCTAATCTGATGTTAATTTGAATTTAAAAAAATCTATGTTTGTTAAGGATAAAGCTATTGTTATTAAAGATGGATATTCCTCCAATCCTAAACATAAGTTGTTTAAGGAACTTCAAACATTGGGACCGTTGGAAGGCATACCTAGGTGAAGGACTGCTAATTCGAGATTTAAGAATCATAAAGGGGGTTTTTCTCCTACAGTCGTTGATTTGATTTGTTATTATTTATTGGCAAGTTGGCAAGAAGCAGGTTAGAATTTTCATTACGGTACTTGATCGTTGAGCTTTTGTTCAGGAAATATTTCAGTTCCCTTAATAGGAGCATTGTCCTCATCAACCGAAATTGGTATATCTCTATTTCAAAGGATGAGATTATTGTTCAAAAGGATGCAATGGATGGCACTCATTTATTCCAGGGAAGCCTATTTGAAGACTTATTAGGCATTTTATGGACTTTTAATGTTCTATTTTTCTTTTGTAGTTGTTTTTACTTTATTTTAGTTCTACATTTGTTTTATGAAATTATTCTAATTGGTTGTGGGATCGTTAATAGTTCTTATTTTTTAATCGATTGGGAATTCTGGAATACTAACCAACCTTTTAGGTTGTTTAATATTTGGTATCCCCTCCACCCCAAGGGTTTTAAAAAGGGAAGTTGTAGGTCTCATTTTAATTATGATAGTTTTATTTTAACAAATATGCTTATCAATAAGGTTCCTTTCCATTTTGGGTTAGGAACTCTTACTTTTATTTGCTTCTAAATTGTATTAGGACTTTCTTTTCTTTAATTTAATGTAATTTGTATTTCTTCAAAAAAAATTGTTATTAGTAAAAAAGCAAAAAATACGAAGGAAAAAAAAAACAAATTACTTAGAAAATAAGTACAAAATACTTACAAAACATGCATTTGATAAACACAAAGTACGCAAAAAATATGCAGTGAATACGCATAAAATACACAATAAATATGCACAAATTACTCATAAAATACATGGTAAATATGCACAAAATATGCAATAAATATTCAAAAAATACGCATAAAATATGCACCAAATTCTTTTATTTAATTTATACTTGACGATGATGGATTTCACTATGTTTCGTTATGCATTCAACATGTTTCACTGCCTTTAAGTACTTTTTTCTTCTTGGACAGCTTTTATTGTTGTCATGATATTGGTACCTAATTCACTACTATTTGTTAGGCTTTGGGTTAATTTGATACTATTTTGTATTGATGGTTCATTTATTAATGGTTTGACATATTTTTTTGCTATATCAACAATCTTCTCTAGATAAGATGCATGTTTGTGTTATCTGAGATTTAAATAGCTACTTCAATGTCGCCACCTGATGGATTTTCTAGTGCATGTACTCAGATTTAGCAAATACATAGTGCATTTTGTGTTGCCGCCACTATATTTTCTCTATCATGAGTTTATTTTATATGCCATGACGGTATCAAAAACTCTCAGCATCCTGTAAACTTTAGAATCATGTAGAGTGTTTGATACAATTTTGGCATACAATATAGTGGAGACAATACAAAAGGCACTTGATATTTGTTTTAACTGCTCTTTTATTCTACTATTATGGTTCTTTCACTATGCTGTAACTTTTTTATCATTGGGCTATTACACGCATGAAATAGGCATAAAATATGCAGTAAATATGTAAAAATTATGTAGTACATACATATAACTTATGCAATAAGTATACAGTAAATATGCAATACATACGCATAAAATATGTAGTAAGTATGCAGTAAATACACACAAAATACACAGTACCTAGGCACAAAATATGTAGTAAGTACGCACAAAATAAGCACAAAGTTTGCATAAATTTTGCACGAAGAACTCATTAATTACACTTAGAAATGAAGGAACAAATGAATTAATTTTTAAAATATGCATAATTGCTACAATGACGTAAGGAAATGTGGATGAATATGAATGCTTCAAAGTAAACTTAGAGGGATTTGAACTTTATCGATAAGTTGAAGCCTATATTTCCTAAATTTATCTTTTCCTCTAACTGCACTTATTTTAACTACTCTGCTTCTTCAACATCTTCATACTTATTTTTGGCCACCACGTCCTTTGAGAATATCGTCTGGTCATAAAAAGAAACATCCTCCTCCAGATAAATCTTCATATTTTCTATTCTTTCTAACTTTCTCAGCTTGCCTACAAATTTTTGCTAAATTTTATATAATACAGAGTTTCACGGTTAATATCTTAAAAACAAAGTGGCAACCCTAATTTGAACAGTATTATGATTTTTGATGAGGATGGTTGGGGTTTAAGTGTTGAAGCAACATCGACATTCCACTATGCAACCCACATCATTAATTATGGCATTTGTAATCCATGGGTCACAATTTTATTGGCATCCAAATCCAGAGTACCATTTGGGTTTTGCACCAAATAATTATTGGAAAATTGAAATAGCATGGAGAGAGGAAACCAAGCAGGAGAAACTGGACATAGCAGGGAGCATCGTTGAAGAAGGAATCCAGGCAGAAGAAGTGGATTGGATGCGGAAATAGTATGAGGGTAGATATGAGTTGGTCGGTCGGGGTAGACTCAATCTGGCTCAAATATGGATTAAATTAATTCACTTTGGGGTAAAAATATAGGGAGGAAAGGTTCCATTTGGGTCAATGAAATTATTGTGTGATGTTACTTCTTCTTTTTTAAGAAATATATGATATATATATATATATATATATATATATATATATATATATATATATATATATATATATATATATATATATATATATATATATATATATATATATATATATATATATATATATATATATATATATATATATATGTATATATGAAATTATTGTGTGATGTTACTTCTTCTTTTTTAAGAAATATATGATATATATATATATATATATATATATATATATATATATATATATATATATATATATATATATATATATATATATATATATATATATATATATATATATATATATATATACATACATACATATATATATAATGGAGTACGTATACCCGGATTTATTTTGAATCACTATAATTATAAGTTTTAACAAATAATTCATATATCACAACGAATGAACTCGCTCATAACAATGCCTATAGGTGAACTCACCTGATGATTAGCATCAATTGCTTACCTCGAGGGTCATGAATGCATTTCACCTTGTACATAACTAGACACTAGCCATGTACAACGATAATTACTCTGATCACTTGCTCTCTTTTTGAGCAAGTTTAACCCACTAAATATATATAACTTAACTAAGGGAAGCATACTCATGATATCCCAATCTCATCTTTATTGTGATTGTTCAAGCTTTCCCTACCACGCGTAGGCACGGCTACCTAAATGCGTGTACAAAAAAATTCTTTCAATCAATTATTACTTAGGTTTTTTTATATAGATTTCCTACTAGTTACGTAAGTATACATGCCGATCAAATAATAAAGTGACTGAGATAGTATCGATCCCATGAGGAAATGTTCTTCTATATTACAATCAAACTAGTAGTGCTACTATAAAAGTAAGGTTTATTCTACTAAAAAAAAGGGATTCAGTTCCTTCCAAATACATTTAATATAAAATATAATGAGATATGAATATATATATATATATATATATATATATATATATATATATATATATATATATATATATATATATATATATATATATATATATATATATATATATATATATATATATATATATATATAATATTTAGGACTAATGCCTATAAAACAACATAATTTTTCTAATAAGACTCTTAATTGTTGATGTGGATCAGAGCATGTCATCCCTAAATCTCTGTCGAGCTTGTAGGGTGAAAAGAGAGGTTTTCTGTAGTTAATTAATTACTTATTGTATATTATATAATTTTATTAAATTAATTTCTACATATCCATGTATTTTTACAGCTAATTAAGTACATACTCCATTATCATGTACATATTAATTAGGGATAGTGTAAGTATAAGTTAAATTCATATTTAATTAGCATTAACTTTAATGTCTTTTGAAGATTTTTTATTGTTCATTGCTGTAGCAACAAATCCATTTAGATATGCATGTATAAGCTTGATCGAGATCATGTGGCTGTAGGGATAGTGAAAGTTCTTGTGAATAATATAAATTTTTAGGAATAGATATACTAGATAATTAATTAGGTAAGAAGCTTACACATCACTATTTCCCTTTTTGTCTCATTACATTCATGTGATCTAGGTAGATGCTATCTCGTGAGCTGAAGGAGGCAGGTTCAAGTGTGGGTTGAAGTTTTAGATTTCTTAATTTCTGGAATGGAGATTGCTGAATTTCAGGTAAGAAAAGGTAGGAATGCTAGGAAAGAACTATATGATAGTAGAATATAATTGTTTTATTATGTATAATGGTTGAAATTAGGTGTTGTTTACTTAAATTATATAATATTCTTTCTGTAGGCTACTGTAGTTGCAAAAAATTTAAATAATGGATTAAAGGGGGTAGCATGCTGTTTTTTTTTTTTTTAAAAGATGCAAAGTTGCATTTAAAAAAAAAAACAAGGATACAAACTAATGTGAGATAGCTATATTATCACATTCTTCTTTTAAAAAATCAATAAAAGAAGATGGAAGATATCTCTCACCAAAAAACTCCCAAACAAAATCATAAGAACAAGCTAAGTTAGCACAATAATCGGCTAACTTATTACAATTGCGGTTAACCCAATGAAAGAAAACATTTTTAAACTCACCAAGAAATGTCTTCATCATCCGAGATCCAACCCTTTATCTTCGGTTTGCTATACAATTTCTGAAGAAAAAGGATGACATTCTTATTATCACCTTCCAATATAATGCCTTTGACATCTTGTAGTCTACCGTGCATCACTTCCTTAATAGTTGAGAAAGCCAATAGCTCAAGTTGAGCAATGTCCCAATGCACCTTACTTTTACCAAAGGCTAAGATAAATCTTCCTTTACAATCCCTTATTACACCACTAATGCCATCTATATAGTTTTCTTTTAGGGAAGCATCAAAATTTATTTTGATCCAGTCGGGAGGATGAGGTTGCCATTTGTTTGAACACAGTCCAAGGGATTGATTAGCAACCCAGTGATCCGAAAGTGGTGAGCTAATTTTAGCAGATCCCAGAAAAACAAGAGTAGAAGCAGCGATCATGATGTTACTGTCACTGGATTTACCATGCTTAACCTTGTTTCTATTGTTCCAAACAAACCAAATCATAGTGAGGTAAATCTTGACTAACATGATATTTGAATTCTTTAATTCCCTGAGACAGCTCAAGCAATCATCCCAATTCATAAAATTAGGAATCTGGAATCCCCAGCCCCTCAGTATTTTAATAATCTTCAAAAGTTTAGATCAAGTGGAAGAAACATGATCCACATCTTCAGTTTCAACACAACCCCGTGGACACAAGCAAGAACCCGATAATCTCCTTTTGAATAGAAAGAATTATGTTAGAATAACATCTTTGTGAATTCTCCAAATGAAGATATGTATAATATTGAATTACAGCATGGGAATGTTGTATGTTGCTATTAATCATTACAATTAATGATTATTTATTAGGTGGAAAAGCAAGGAAGAGAAGTAAAGAATGAAGTTTACAGAGGAAAGAGAGTTTTGAATAGAATAAAGAAGAGTACAATTAAGGTGGTGTATAAAAGGAGAAGAAAATAAGACCTAGAAGAATGAATTCCAAGCGAGGTGAGATACCCAAATAATGCATAAAAATAGTGAAAATTTCATCTATTTATAAATTCATAATTGTTATGTTTATGAGCATTCTAATTCTAGTTTATGTATGTATATGTTGATTCAAAATTTTAGTGATTATAATAACATGGTTTATGATTAATAAATTTGAATGTATTAGAAAAATAAAATAAGTAATATATAAGGGATAAGCCTACACAAGTAAAGGAGAAAGACCTGGCGAGGTAAGCCTTCATTGTCAAAATTCTAAAAGTTGAGAATTCAAACCTAACCTTGAATGAGAGATCAACTTCAATTCTAAAAGTTGAAAATTTAGATGCAACTTTGAATTAAAAAGCTTAAATGGTCAAAATCTTTTAGCCTTCATATGATATGTCTAAAGGTGTTGAATAATGTAAACCACATAGAAAGTAAAGTTACGCATTTCTTATGATCAGTATGCAAATTCTAATATATTCTAAAGTAAATCCTCATAATGTTAATATTATTTCTTATATATTATTTGTATATTTCGTTGAGCCTAGCACATTAGTAGTGGTTGTAGTATAATAAATGGAAAGTAGCTCATAGGATTTTTAATAAAGAGGGGTAACTATCCTTTTTATTATACATACATTTTGTGTGTTACAGAGTTCCAAGTAGAGGCAGGTTTGATGGGTACACATGCATCAGTTGCTACTGAGGTCAGAGTTCAGCATTTATCTCCCTTCTCTACATCATTATTAGCTTTCATCTAGATAAGGAAGGTTCAATAGTGTTCTTCATGGGTCTAGGTATCCCAGTTTGCAAAGGTGTAATTTTTGCAGTCACCATAGAGTTCTTCCCTCTAGTCACAATCCTTTTAGCGATTGGGGCCATGGGCTGTGATAATATTTCAAATATAGAAACCCTCTTATGAGGCTCCTTAGTAGTAGGTCGTGGTGATGGTAGATACACAGAATGTGTGACAGCTTCGGTAGAGTGAGGCCTCTTAGCAGGCCCTCCAAATTCCATGACATTTAAAGGAATAGTGGAATTCCTTGCAATTACTATAGGGAAGTTGATGCTACCAAACTGAATGGTAGCTCCAGAGCTTCTAGTGTTGATAATAGTTCTTTCTAGTTAAATGTCGGCTCTATGTCCTAGTTGGACAATAACTGATGTTTTATGTAGACCCATGTGCAAAAATAAAAGGTAAAGGTTAGTAATCAGGATCTGATCCATCACCCCACACTTTCAAAATGTAGAGACTTGCACATAACATAAAATAAAAATAAATAATCATTCGCAAATAATTAAAATAATATAAATATAAAATTCTGATAAATGAAATTCTTTTATGAATTTATTGAGTTAATCATTTTTATAGCATTCGAACATTAGTTTGTTAAACGATTATCTTAAAAAAATTTCAAATTAAGCCCCATGTGAATTTGAATGCTACTATAGAAATGCGATGACAAGCTAAAGCTGGAAAGAGAAACCAATCCCTAGTAGAGTCGCCATAAATATGTGGGCTCCAAAAATTTAGCTTTGGCCTCCCTCGTTGCTTTTCTTTAGTGGGGAGTTTTAACGAATTAATTTTCAATGTTAATTTTGGGAAGATAGATGGGTTTGTAGATAAAACACTACTGAAAGATTTTTTTTCTCAATTTGTGAAGACTTTATGATCTGAGTTCTGGTTTCCTATAGGCGTAAGCCCTTATAAATTACCCCTCTTGGTAAGGAGAGAACTTTTAATTAAGGCTAATCATTAATTAGATGCGTTATATCCATAAATATGTATTATTAGGCATATAGTAGCAGCATGAGCATTCAAAATTTGAAAAGTTTGATATTTAAAGTTAAAATTGCACCATCATGTAGTTAAAGTTGATGGTGGGGAAATGGATGATGGAAACGATCAAGACCCCTTGGTTCCATCATTCTAGGTCATCATGGTCTGGTCCATGGTCTACTTAGTTAAAGGACGTAGCCGACCCAACCTGATTGAATGATCCTTGTCGGCAAACATGGGTTGCTTCATCAAAAAGGGTACCTTATAGGCCTATGGGGTGTATTTATCTAAGGGGACAAATTTGATCCACCTTAGTTAATAGAGAGCTTTGTGCCCTATCAATCATATCATATTGATTCATATCTCAAGGATTTGATTCTTGTAAGGAACGCATTGACTATGACTATAACTGCTATCTTGTGGTTCTATTTGGTTGTAAAATCAATAAGTTTAGAGTGCCCCAGGCCATAATTGTTTATCCTATAGTGTCATTTAATGGCAAAACTACCAGTTAGAGGATATATATCATGTCCTTACTAGTAGGAGATTATTTGAGAATGGATCCTAGTGATATTTTAGACTGGACATTAGCTTTATATAAGCTAAAGTAAATTTTAATTTGTCCACCCCGATAAACTATTATAGAGAATGGATAGATTTTCCTTTAAGTGTTTTAATGGTTAGATTTCACTTTTAAATACTTGGAATTTTGAATAATTTTGAGATTTTGGTGGGTGTTTGGGTAGAATTTTGAATCACTTAGAATGGACCGCTATGGTTAAGAATTGCTTTCAACACGGCTATCATTGGGGTGCCTTTAAGGTCATTTCATTTCATAGATTCAACCTTGTTAACCCTATCAGGTTTTTGATAAAGGATCGAGTTTTGTAGGCTTTATGCCTTTGTTGATGAGTTTTCTTTATTGAAGGCCTTATATGAATGTATAAAATAGGTATTATGTTAGATATCCTGACCATAAATTTACTTGATAATCCAAGACATGTTAACATCTATCGACCTACATAGAAGGATCAGCTTTGAACTATATTCATTTATTGACTTGTGTAACATACCTAGATGTCATGTGTGTACCAATAACATGTTCTTTGGGGCCCTTGCAGGTGTTTGAGGGCATTTTATAATTATTAATTAAACCTTATCAACTCCTATTTACCTTTTTGGAGGACCAAGTTCAATTTATTTACTCGTATAATATCCCTATATGTCACATGTGTATCCATAACATGCTCGTAGGGGCCCATGCGAGTTGCGTGATTACACATGCCCTTTTATGTACCTTTGTGTATAAAAATTACGACATGTGTGAAGGTATTTAGACACATGACGGGTCTCTTATAAAAACCCGTAAAAACTTATGCTGGTCATAGAGCTTTGATAGTTACAATGGTGTTATATTATATACATGAAAACTATTTATGAATAAGTTTGCAAGCCTCAATAATTTAATCCAAACTAATGTTCAGAGCTTGGTTTGACCGAGACTCTCTCCATCTATAAAAATATTGATTTGATATGGCTTTCTTTCATAGAACTTGAATTGAGCTTGCTAGGAAACTCCTAGGTTACACCTTCATCATCATCTTTTATTGTTGGCTTAAATAAAGAATCAATCATTTCAACCTTGAATGTTTGTGTCCTCACTTATTTAATACACTTAGAAGTGCATCATTGTTATTATTCACTACATGTGAAATCCTTCTAATTTTAACTATCATGTTCATTGTTGAATGAGTATTTAACAGTGTTATTGAACCCTTCTACTTGCGGGGAACTTGTATATTCACTTCCAATCAAGTGGCATTGATTGTATAAAGGATACAGTTGCCTCAAACTTTTTAAATGCATGTTCACTAACCATTATTGATTGTAGGTGGCTAGATTGAATAAGCTTGCTTATATTTTGATCATGTTATAGGAATATCCAAGCATTTGTTGTATACTTCTGCAAATGCTTGTAGAGTATATAACCTAATACATTAAGTCATATTACTTGTTGTACCCATATCTCATTCACTTGCAATATATTTGTATGATTACTTAAAGATGGCTCTTACTGACTGTGGGAGGGCAACACTTTAGCCTTAATTTTATATTTCATTTGTCACATGTAACCTATCAAACATGTCTTATAATTTGGTGTTGACTGCAAAGTGTTGTATTTATTGTGTATCATCATGTGCAATAATCTCTTCTAATTGTAGTAGAGCAAGATGTTTATTTAGGTGATTAAAATATGCATCGTACTTAATCATTGTCACTTATGAGTGAATTATTTTGCATATAAGTTACAATGCTAGTTGGAGAGAACTATACTTGCTTGATATTGGGAGATTGCTAGTGATAGGGATTCTATATCTTCTCGCATAACTACTACAAAGAATATCATAAACTCTTACTTTGTTGCTTTTGAAGCTGAATGTATCTACATAATCTTGGAAGTTTGTCGTAGAGCACCACTACACTTATTTTTCCTCGGTCTTGTGTCATAGAAGGTTGATGCATTCATTTGTATTCATAACATTTCAGTGATTACTATTTTCCAATAGACTACATTAGCCATGATCACCTGTAAATAGAATCACTGTATAAATAAAGAGTCTTATACATTAGCTTGTAGGAGTTTATATGATTTGCCAATGTATTACACTTGTAATATGCAATATGCGTTAAAACTCATTACGAAAGTTTATTAGGGACGTTAAGCCCTATAGAACTGGCCCAAGGCTAAATAAAGAGAGTGGTGAATTGGTAAAGAAGAAACTTTAAATCAAAGCACAAATCATAATTACCACAAATAAAACAAATGCGAAAATTAAATGCGGATGCAATAAAGAAATAACACACCGGATTTATAGTGGTTCGGTTAAACCTTGACTTACGTCCACTCCTAAGAGGCACCATCCAAGTATTGCACTAAACTAAGTGTCTCTCCTTTAGCCCCCACAGCTAGGCAGAGAAGCCCTTACAAAATCACTTCCACCTTCTCTGGTGCGGCGGAGTCGCCGGATCTTTTTGACACCAAAGAGATTTTCTTCTTTGGTGAGCTTCCCTCGAGACGAGCCTTGAATCCGACGGTATTAAGATGCAAGCCTGCCTGAGCAACCGTGTGGAATCCCCTCCACACTCCCTTGAGTCCCCACTCACAGGATCTTCTCCCACCCAAACTTAACCCGTTCCTCACTCCCTTTCAAGCTCTCTCTTCAAGTCTCCCCTACAAGAACGAAGCTCCAATGGCTGCCAAAGGCACTTACAAAAGTTGTCATTCTATAGCTTAAATAGAAGCTCTCAAAACGAGCTCATTAATGCAAGTTGCCGACATTATCATCCAGGATGATAGGCATATCGTCCTGGCCGATTAGTTCAAATATGAGGAAAATCATTCTGAATATTGCCTTGAAATGAAGCTGGACGATGTCTAATCGGCCCAGACGATATGGAGATTGTCTAGGATGATTTGACCATGTAATTACTTTCCTTAAATTCTAGATAAATTTTGGAAAAATTGACCTGGATCATCCTGGATGATATTTTATAGTCCTGGATGATCCTCTGGACGATATCCAAAAATTGGTTATTTCTAAATAGATCTGGCGACAGATTCTTGCTGATTTGAGCCTATCGTCCTGGCCGATATAAAATCTTCCAGGACGATGTGTTTTGCATAATGACGACTGCTTTAATGAGGATGCCCTAATTAGGGTTTCTACTTTTGTCAGATCATCCAGGACGATATAAATATCGTCCCGGACGATGTTATCAAAAATAGAAATCTTTTAGGGCACAACAGAAAATCTTCCAAGTTACAAATCATCAGATGCCACACCAAATACAACATACTCAAGAAAGGAAAAAGATTACAAACTGACACAGACCTAGTCTATCCAATCTTGAGCTGGTTCCAAATTGCAGTCTGATAGTGTGGACCTGAAACGTTAGCATATAAGGCAATCGTAGAGAAAGAAGAAATATTTGCTATCATCAAACTCATAAACCATAGATCCGCAATAATCTCCCCCTTTTTTATGATGGCAAATAGTTTCAATTTGAATTTTCAAAAAAGAATATTTTCTCCTAATCTCCCCCTTACTAGAATAACACACTTTAAAAAAAATAGGGGAGATAAAAGTATTTTTGTTGTTTTAAATTTTTTGAAAAGAAAAAAAGGATATAAATTCAACATTACATTCTCCCCCTTTGACATTATCAAAAAGAGAAGAGGCACAAAAAACAAAATGAACAAAAGACAAAAACATTCCCTGATCTAGTGAAAAAGCAAATATTCTTAAAATGAGAAAGTTACCTCTTGGTTTTAATCAAAAACTTAGTAGAATTGGATTGACCACGCATAATCCAAAAAAAGTAAGAAATTCATAAATTGTTAATCCTAGCTCAAGTTCTTAAAAAAGGCAAAAAAAATTTTTAATTCAAGATCTAAATCAAGGAATAAATTAGAGAAAGAAATAATAATTATTCAAAAACTCCTTCCATAAAATATATCTAATAGAAGTTCAATGCATAAATTTTTGAATCAGGAATCAAGATTTTCAAACTAAAGTATCAAAAGTATCAAGGGTTTTCTTAAGCTTTTTAAGAAGTACAAGAATGGTAAGCATTAATTTTGTGGGCTCATTTTATGCCTCTTGATAATTGGTTGGCGCACTGCGCATCTTTTGATACACTTTGTGTATTATATATTTTCAATTTGACGTCATGCGCACCAATTATTTTTGGCATCATTGACCAATTTTTTGAATATTCTTCCTTTCTTAATTCTTAAAAACAAAGGAAAACCCAACTTAGTGACAAAGCAAATTGCTTGATTAAGAAAATTATGAGTTAGAATCAAAAACTTGCAAAAGATTCTTATGCGATAAATAAAAAGTAGGGAGATTAAAAATTTTGTTTCAAAAACTAATTTAAAAGATGAAAAAGATTTTAAATCAAAAGTAGAATAACTTCTTTTAGAAAATAGAGATTGAGAGTTAAAAATAAATGAGTTTCCTTCCTTTGACTGTTTTAGAGAAGTCAAAAACAACTTACCAAAGATTTCAAGAAAAATCAGGAAGTATATTTTTCATTTTTAGAAAAGTGAATGTGTGTGTTGATGAGAGAAAAAATTTAACGAAAAAAAAGATAAAAAAAAATGAAAAACAAAAAAGAAAGACACACATAAGGCATTTAACCATTATCTCTTTCCTGGTCTGATGCTTCAGAGACCAGATCTGCCCATGATATTTTTTGCTTTTCATTATTTCCCCATTTTAAATTTAGCTTCGCCTTACCCTTTTCTTTTGCAGGAAGAATTCTTAAATTAGGCCACTCATTTTTCATATGTTCAGGTTTCCTGCATCGATTAATTTCAAAGGAAATATTAACATCCTTACCACTTTTATATTTTTTCCACTTTTGCTTATGCTTTGGTGAGCTTTGTGATTTTCTTGATAAGTCATTGCTATCGTCACCAATTAAGCTTCTTCTTCTGTATCTTCTTCTTTTAGAATGATTGTTTAACCTGCATCCAAAAGTCTTTGACCCAAACCTTGCTCGTAGGCAATGAGTGAGTCAATCAAATTATCAATAGAATATACATTCAAATCTTTAGTTTCACAAATAGTTACAACTTTAGGATCAAATTTATCCAGTAGACATCGAAGAATTTTGTTAACTTTTTCAAAATTTAAAAAATCTTTTCCTAAAGCATGTAATGAGTTTACAATTTGAATGAATCTAGTATACATGTCTAAGATCATTTTAAAAGGTTTCATGGAAAATAATTCAAAGTCATGCATTAACAAATTCAACTTGGATTGCTTGATTTCATTAGTGTCTTCGTATATGGTGTGCAATTTATCTCAAACTTCCTTACCGGTAGTGCACGTGGATATTAACATAAAATCATCAGAATTTAAAGCACAGAAAAAACAATTTAAACACTTTGCATTCAATTGAGCATTGAGTTATTCTTCCCTATTCCATTGACTAAAAGGAATATCAATTTTAACTTCATTAATAATTCGTGACGGTGATGAATAATCAGTTAAAATCATATGCCACATGCAAAAATCAATTGATTGCAAGAAAATAGACATGCGAGTTTTCCAAAAATCAAAGGGCATATTTTCAAATAATAGAGGTCTGGTGATTGAATAACCTTCCGCAATAGTATGATTAGTCATGGATCAAAATTTAAAAGCTTTTAAAGACTTATTGTATGAAAACTTTGCTCTGATACCACTTGAAAGTTTGTTAGGGATGTTAAGCCCTATAGAACTGGCCAAAGGCTAAATAAAGAGAGTGGTGAATTGGTAAAGAAGAAACTTTAAATCAAAATACAAATCATAATCACCACAAATAAAGTAAGTGCGGAAGAAATAAAGAAAGAACACACCGGATTCATAGTGGTTCGGTCAAACCTTGACCTACATCCACTCCTTGGAGGCACCCTCCAAGTATTGCACTAAACTAAGTGTCTCTCCTTTAGCCCCCACAGCTAGGCGGAGAAGCCCTTACAAAATCACTTCCACCTTCTCCGGTGCGGCGGAGTCGCCGGGTCTTTTTGACACCAAAGAGATTTTCTTCTTTGGTGAGCTTCCCTCGAGATGAGCTTTGAATCCAACGGTATTACGATGCAAGCCTGCCGGAGTAACTGTGTGGAATCCCCTCCACACTCCCTTGTGTCACGGCTCACAGGATCTTCTCCCGCCCAGACTTCACCCGGTCCTCACTCCCTTTCAAGCTCTCTCTTCAAATCTCCCCCATAAGAATGAAGCTCCAATGGCTGCCAAAGACACTTACAAAAGTTGCCATGCCATAGCTTAAATAGAAGCTCTCAAAATGAGCTCATTAATGCAAGTTGCTAACATTTTCGTCCAAGACGATAGGCATATCATCTTGGCCGATTAGTTCAAATATGAGAAAAATCATCCTGAATATCGCCCTGAAATGAAGCAGGATGAGTTATTGTTGTTGTTCCTTCTTTTACGAACAAACTACATTTTAGATCTTGTTTATCATAATCTTTACGTTCATTATATGCCCCTCATATATCATGAGTTTTCTATCTATTTTTTTGCATTCATGTATGTTTTGTTTAGTGCATTATTATTTGATGAGTTTTAACTCGGATGTATATCCTTCTTGACTCCCGCTAGTGATTGCTTGTAGGTAAGTGGCATTTAAAAATTTATTTATCATAAGTCACTTGGTTTTAACTTGTGGATAAGTCACTTTAAGTTCTTGTTATATACTGTTCTTTTGGATTCAAATCAAGTCAAATTCGATCATTCATCTTAATTTAAATTGGATTATTTATGATATTCTTTTGAATTCAATTATGATCTCTTATCAATGTGTTTAAGCTCTGGTCCAAGTTTTGTTAATTCATTTAAGTTCAAGCCTTTGTTAATCATTTGAATTCTAAGTCATTTTGCATTATATTTAGATTCATGTCCAAGTTTAAGTCCTATGTATTAATTATTCATTGGAGTTCCAAATTAAGTCACATGTTATCTAAATAAAGTCCTCAGTGCATTCAAAATTTTTAGAGCCTCTCAGCTTCTCCCCTGTTTAGGGGAAACTAAGGAAAACTAGGCCTTCCCACTATGCTAAGAAAAGCTCGTATAGTAGTGTCCTCGGACACTAAAGCCATATTTTATTCATCCCCCACCAAGCTAAGGAATGTGTGTATGGGTCTTCTACAACACCTGTTTGGAAAGGAAGTTATTTTCTTATGAGTGGGTACTTATGAATATCCTTTCCTCGCCGTAGGCATCACAACTGGTTCCTATCCAACCACACAAAGAAAAACATGTATAGGCAATTTTTTTGTGTGGGACGAACATCGAAGAAGGGATTTTAGGTGATTACCCACTACATCACAAACATCACGACAAACTTCCTCCTACCACACTAAGAAAAGCATGTATAGGTGATTTTTTTGTCGCACTACAAGAACTGAAATCAGGCTCTCTAAGTTTTAGGGATCACTGGATTATACTTTTGAATTTGGATTGGGGATGGCGGTGTTGCCAACCAAATTTTATAAAAAATCCCCAAAAATGAAAATGTACAAATTACAAAAATTTCTATAAGTACAAATTTTCATAAAATCCTCCAACTCCCTTTCCTTTTTTTCTCTTTTTTTTTAAATCATCACTTTTTTAAAACTCTCTCTCTCTCTCTCTCTCTCTCTCTCTCTCTCTCTCTCTCATGATCAAAACCATCCAAAACTTCTTAGAGAGCATGCTAACCCTACAATAGAAGAAATCCATTAGAGTATCAATAAACTTACTATCTAGCCAATAGCTTTTAATTGAAACCCCTTATAATTTAGAAAGTTCAAACTTCCTTATTTTGGACAACTCCTGTTAAGGATCCCATGCTACACTTAGCTAGTTTCTTAAAAATATATGCAATATTAAAGTATAATGGTGTTAGCGATGATGCCATTACACTTCGATTATTCTAATTTTATTTAAGGGATAAATCTTGGATGTGTTTGAATTTCTTTCCTATATGCTTGATAACCACTTAGAATGAGTTGACACAAAAATTCCTAGTTAAGTATTTCCTTTCTGCAATAATTGTCAAGCTTATGAATGATATCACATCTTTTGTCTAGCTTGAATGCGAGTTAATTTATTAAAGTTAGGAGAGGTTTAAGAAAATTCTCGGAAAATGCCCTCATTATGCTTTAATCTATTGGTTGGTAATTCAGACTTATGACATGTTTAATATAACATTTAACAAAAACAATATATAAATGCACTACATAATTATATAAGTCTAGCATACACTTTTATAATGAACTAATCATACTGTATGGATGAAATTGTATTAGATGATCAGTTATAACCAATAGTCTCCACCATCATTTAAAATTTGATAATATTATGAATTTTTAATTTACATCATATATTTACCATTTTAATTAATTTCTGATTATATAAATCATATAGTATGATCCATATTATCCAGTAAAATCTTAAAAAAAAATTCTATTTAGTTTCACTCCCCCATGTGTGTGTCCATGGTTTTTAGGCTTACATACACCTTTTTATATTGAATGAATTAAGAAAAATAAAAACTATTGGCTCTTTCAAATACATTAAGCCTATGTAATGCAATCTTGAGCCGTGATTCTATTACGATGATCGATATATATTGAACCAAAATTATTAGCACACATAAAAAATATATTTAATATAAAGAGTAGGAGAAACTAAATAGTCATCCAAGAATATTTGTAATAATCAAAACACCAGCACGGGCTCCTGTTTTGTAATAATCACCACAAAATACCACCCCTAACTTAAGCGAAAGTCAATTATTCAATAAAAAAAATTCTATGTGTGTGCTATGTTTATGTTCTAGTTGTGTCCTAGATGAACTAATGTTTGAATTATCTATAATATAAATTTATGCATTTGCAGATTTATGGATTAAATTGAAATTTAAATTTAAATTTTCATGAATTATAATTTTTTACGAGTTTTTTTATGTATGTTTTGTTTTATACCTTTAAATTTTAAAGAACCATATTAATTAAAAACATTAATGTACATTCAAATTATTAATTAACAAGTCTTCAGCTTTGATAATTTATGCATTTGTTTCATTTTAAAGGAATGAGGCAAACACCAAAAGCCAAATATACTTTATTATTTATTTAATGTTTACTTATTTAATTCAATTCATTTAAATTTTTTTATTTAATTTAGTTTAATTGAATTTTATTTTCTAACTTTGATTTATTTTAATTAAATTATATAAATTTTATTTATTTCTTTTTAAATTTAATTTTATTTCTTTAATTTTTCTATAATTAAATTTCATTTTAAATTTCTTTCAATTGAAATTAAATTTCTATATTTATTTACGTTAATAAATGTTAAATAAATGAATCTATTTTATTTATATATTTATACTTTTTTATGAATTTATTTTATTTTATTTTATTTTTAATTTATTTTATGTAATTAAAAATTTTAAATAAAATAAATTTGGATTCTTTAATTAGTTTTAATCATTTAATTTTACTTAGTTTATTATATTTTATTTTTATTTAATGCTTTATTTAGTTATTTATTTATTTTATTTAAGTTTAAGCCTCATTTTAAATTTTTTTTAAGTCATGAAAATTTTAAATTTCTTAGTTTTTGATATTATAGTATTTGTTTAGAGTTAATTACATTTGTTAGTATAGTTAGGAATTTTTAATGTTTATTAGTTCTTATATATTTACTTATTAGAGAAATGTTTGTATTTTTTTATATACCAAATGATGTCCTAATATTATAAAATGTTTACCCACATGAACGACCTAAAATAAAACACATTAAAATTTTGAATCAATTAAATTTAAATTTTTATTTTTGTAGCTTTATTTTATTTTTTCCTATTTAATTATTATGTTTATTTTCTCTAATATTTATGGGGATTTTAATTTTTCCTTAATTACAATTTTTTATTTTCTTTTTTTAATTTAATTTATTTTTTTTTATTTATTGAAATTTTAAAGTTATTTTTTTTTTCTAAATTTTTGTTACCTAGTTATTTACTAGATCACTTCTAATTTATATGAAATTTAAACTATAGGTCCCTAAAGTCCTTATAAATATTCCATAAAAATTTAAGTTCAATTGGACTTTCCTAAGATTTATTATAATTTTTCAAAGGTAAAATATTTATATATTTTGTGAATTTTGTACGGTAAATAATACAATGAATTAAGATTAAATAAGTGACAAACTAACCCTCATAGCAATGTGTATAATATACCTAAATTTCTTGCAATGATTATCAGTGGTTTATTAATTATAATTTTTAAAATTCAAAGATGAAAATTTAACCACTGAACTTGATTTTTTTTTTCAGGCCACATGTTAATTCAAATCAACTTGAGACTATTTAGGGATGATAGACTTGACCTAGGGTTCACTCAACCCTAGTTTGAATCCAATTTGACATATCTATTACAATTCAGGATCCCTAGACTGTGATTTTGATGATGACTAATAATGTCATATGAATTATTTCATTCTTCATTAACTATTTTGAATGTTAGACTTGTGTGTGAGTACTAATATGTCGGGGAGATTATGTACAGCTCAAGACAACGGAAGACTTAAGATTGGGAAGAATAGGATATTAAAGATTCATTAATTTTAATTTTCTTTATTTCTTTATTTCTTGAGTATAACCACAAATTAGTGTATGCAGATTCAGTTACCATGCACACACATAGGGGGAGAATTTTGTTTTTAATTATTTTTTTTTATAGATCATACTGTATGATTTAAGAACGTACTATATGATTTAAAATCATATTGTATGATATATTGTGGCTTAATTAGGAACTTCTGTGAACTAATCATATTGTATGATCTTGATTGTACTGTATGATTTATTTTCAACACTAAACCCTAGCCATCAAATTTATTTAAGCAAGTTTTTAAGATTTGGGTTTTGAACACGTCATATTGTATGATGAAAATTGTAATGTACAAATATATGAAAATTTGTTAAAATTAACCCCCATGATTAGTCAATTAAATCAAGTTTTAATTAATTATTGATGATTATACTATATGAATTTGATCATACCATATTATGAACTAAGGCATTTTTTGGCCATACCGAAGATCATACTAGACATAATTTTGATTTTGAATTAATCATACTATATGACTTATACATCGTATAAGATAACCTGAATAATTTTAACTAATCATACTATACATATAGGATCATATCGGATGATGAATAAAGATGATTTTTTGTCATCCCAACATTGATCCTATAAGAACAAAAGAAATAAAGTATATCATACTAGATAATATTCGTATTGTACTGTATGATCTATTGAAAAATTGTTAACTATTTATACTCCTTTGTACCAGTATAAGAGCTATTTTAATTTGATTATACTATATGATTTTTGATCATACTGCACAAATATAAATGCCTAATTAAAATTTTTACGATTTCTTGAAGCCTATTATATATATAAGGTGTTGCTATTCATTAACAAGATGTGAAAGGAACATGATAGTTGATGGAACTCTTGAGGGATCTTTTTGAAGAGATTCAGGGTTCAAGACTGGGTAGAATAGGTTATATATTAAATAAGTTTGCAATTTTCTTTTTTGTATTTTTTTAATTTATTGAGTCTAGTCCTGTAATGATGTATGTTAGCTTTGCGATTGTTCATACACACAAGGGGAAAAATACTATTTAAAATATTTTAATTTTTCTATATATCGTATTGTACGATATGGATCATACTATACAATCTGATGTTATAAAAATTAATTAATATATTTTTTTCCTAGGAAAAATATTTTTAAAAATATAACAAATCATACAGAGTGGACACCACATCATACTAGACAATTTGTTATAAGTAGAAAGCTCCTAGTCAATTAATTTAGGAAAATTTTAATTTGAAAAGTTATTCTAATCATAACATAAGAACCTGATCTTATTGTACGACGTTTAAATATTATCTAATTTAATCCTATGATTATTCAAATGAATCAGCTTTTGATATTTTGATTGTACTATCCAAAAATGATAGTATTGTATGATCAACAAAGGTGATTTTGTTCATCCCATGTTTTATCCTAGATGAACTGCATTTTAATTGAACTGTTCGTACAGTATTAACTACTGATTCTACAGTATGAACATGTAAATTGAACTATTTGTATAATACTAACTGGTGATCGTACAATATTAACAAGTCAAATTCTATAAATTATATTGGATGATTGTGCAATTATATTGTATGATCTTTAACAATTGAATTAAATTTTTAGGGTTTTTTTAAGCCCTCTATTTATGCTTTCTCATAAAACTTTATAGGTGTCTTTGGTAGCCATTGTATATTAGTTCTTCTAGGGAAAATTTGAAGAGGGAACTTAAAAAGGAGAGATGAAAATGTAGAGTTTAAGAGGGAGAATATACTTTTATGGGGTATCATGGGAGTATGGAGGGGATTTCATACAGTTGCTCCAGTAAGCTTGCACTTTAGTACTATTATATTCAAGGTTTTATCTTGAGGGAAGTTTTGGAAAGAAGAAGATCTCTTTGGTGTCAAAGGATTTGGTTCCTCCGCCGCACTGAGGAATGTGGAAATAATTTTATAAGGGCTTCTCTTCCTATCTTTGGGGGCTTAAGTGGAGTTAATAAAGGTTTACTGAAATACTCGAGGGTGCCTCCAAGGATTGGACATAGCTCATTGTTTGACAGAACCACAATAAATCTGGTGTGTTCTTTCCTTTAATATTTCTACACTTAATTTCTACATTTATTTTTATTGTGATCAACTGCATGGGTGATATCTTTCTTATTGTAAATATAATTTTCTTCCACATCAAGTTATAAAAAGATATTTATATTAGTTAAAGAAGTTTTTAAATATCCAATTCATCTCCCTTCTTGGCACATCTCATACTTTTAATATCAAAGCATGCAAATTAAAAAAATAAATCCAAGTGTTGAGCTAATTTCCCTATAAAAATTATCCCACCTATGGCCTTTACTTTTAGTTGGTTGAATAGGGCTTTTCTCGTTGATTCCATAGAAATTTTATTATCCTAATTTGATTTAGTGGACTAATAGATATGATTTTTTTATGTTTTATGGATTGAAATATATTTAATATAAGCATTTATAATGTCAACTGTTGTTTATGTAATAACTTTTCTAAATGGTACAACTTATTTGGACACTTAAGTTATGGAGGGGAGACATATATCTAAGCTGTCTGATCAAAGATCAAACAATATTAATTAAAAGCACGAAAGTACAGGATTATCATAATGAACCATATGATGGGGGTGATGGCGTAATCTAAAGAATTGGAAAATAATTTAGGGCTTCATAATCCCTAAACAATGCTTATGTTTTCTTTGATATAGAAATTATAAAAACCCCACTTAAAATATGTAAGTATATGTGGTGAATCAAGTAAAATAGTGATAGAGTAGAGAATCGATTCCACAATGAAGAATATTTACTTTCAAATACTAATATTGTGTAATTTAACTACAAAAATTATCCTACTCAATTAAAATAAGTTTGTGTGGATATTAAATCACTAAATTTAAAATAAAAATAATTAAATGAAATACTGCTTGGATAAATTTTTTTGGATTGATGGAATGTCAATACAATATGTTTGCTAAGGATTCTCTTTTTCATTGATGTTATTCAAAAATATGCATCACCGATTGCTTAGCAAATCGTGATGAAATAAAGTTCAAATTAAAGTCTTCCAATATAGTCAACAGTATGAAAATCATAGAAGAGTAAATAAATTATGTACTTTTAAAACCCCCTCATGATAACTCATATATATAAATTTGATACAAGACAAGCATTATACCTATGCTTGCAACATACTAATTTAGCCTACTTTACTATTCCTAAGCTCCATATTACACCTGATATTAACTATACATATGGCCACTATGTGAATTAAATAAAGACATGCTATATTGAAAACATCAAAAAATTATTGATGAATAGAATTTATTAGTACTCCATTTTTTTTAGATACTATAACAATAACATTAAAAAGAAACTATTAAAACTTACTAATAAATTCGCATTCCTCCTTAAACAAATTATAAAAAGGAGGAATACTACTCAAACTAAAATCATCCCAAAGAAAATCCTTAAATGGAGCTATGCTAGCACAAAGATCAGCTAACTTATTACAATCCCTATCAACATAATTAAAAATAACATAGTTAAAGTCTTAAAGACAAATACTATTCTCCCATTGATTTCCACCACATGATATTTAGAAATCTTTGAACTACCTTGAAGAAACTTGATGACATTAGCATTATCACCTTCAACTAAGATTCCTTTATACTTCGACATCGACGTTTGCATGTATCAACTTACAAAATGAACAACAATCATCTCCAATTGGCCTATATGCCAATGAAGTTCACTGAAACCAAATGAAAATAAGAATATCCCCTTATGATATCTGAAAATACCTCCAATACTAGCCTTGTATAAGGAAAGTAAATACACGTCAACATTCACGTTTATCAAATCAGGAGGGGGAGGATGCCAAGATTTCTTCAACAGCCTATGAGACTGATTAACATCCCAGATGCTCGACTTAAAATTAACATCACTATCCAAACTAATAGTAGAACCAATACTCATCATGTTTGAAGCAATAAACAAACAATTATCTTCATTTACAATGTAAACTTCTTTACATCTAGATTTCTAGGATAAGAAAACCACAGTACAAGATAATCTTAAAAAAAAAAACTAATTAAATCCATTTCATTCCAGCCAAACACAACAATCATCAAATGAACTAAAAACTAGTAAAGCAAAGACCAATTTATTTAAAGTCTAAATAATCTTGATAAATTTTAGATAGCCAACTACCAGATGCACATAGTCCTCTATTTTTACACGGCCTCAAAGAAAAGAGATATCCCCTTTCAATTTCCTATGAATAAGAAATTGAAAAGTAATGGCATTATGGAAAATCCTCTATTAGAAATTCTTCTCACGAGGATTAAGTTTTATTTTTTTAATCCACTTCCATTAATATTTATCAAGAATTTTATTAACCGTTGCCTCAAAAGCTAAAGCAAAAATAGTCTTACCTCAAATCTGATGTATCAGCTCCACTTCATCTTCTATTCTTTCAGAATATTTTTCTGCTTTACATATAAGTAAAACAAGCTCATCGTCAAAATAGCTTTGATGTTTCTCTATATTCCATACTCCATGAATGATAAAATTCTCCACCTTCAAATCAGGATAACCATGAATGAATACAAATGTTTGTCATCTCAAAAGACACTTGTCCAGTATCCAAACAACATTGAGAACATTATTGGATTTTTCATCTGTTACTCTCAACCTAATAATATAATTTAGAGCTTTGGTAGCATCAGTAAGTAGCTTGCATGTAGCAGAACAACTTTTATACAAATAAGAAGTCAAAATCCTCAGAATATATCAACTGGACAACGTCTTATATAATAAATAATCCTTATGGATAAGAAAATTCCTTGCCAACATAGCTCTAACAGGGCCCACTTTATCCATACAAGAATAAATTCCACATGTACCCATCTCAATTGGTTTGCACAAGACATCCAAATAGACATAATGAATACCAACTTTACCATTTTATTTGTGCCATATAAAGCTCTTACACATCTTATCAATGTCACAAAGATTACTTGTAGGAACAAGTGAATGCGTGCATTGGAAAATAGGAAGTGATAAAATAATCAATTTAAGGAGAACATATTTCCATTACAAAGAGATAAATTTACTCCCCCAAGAATTAAGTTTTCCTAAAGATTTATCTATGATATTAATGAAATCAGCATGAAACAATCTTCTAAAACAATCTTCACACCCAAATAAGCCATATCTTTAACCGTTTTAAGGCCCATTAAATGACCTATAATTCTTCTTTTCCTGTTGTTGATGACTTTACCAAAGAGAACCACTGATTTATAATAATTAATGCTTTTACCCGACCAATCACAAAAATCTACAAGAGACTTTTTAACCTCCTTTACCATTTGTATACTTGCATAAAAAAATATAATAATGACATCGACATACAGAAAATGAGAAATTCTTGGGGAATTAGGACATATTTGGATACCAACCATATCACCTTTTTGAATCAAAGTAGTAGATAAAAGATGAGAACATAGAATGAACGAAAAAGGTGATAGTGGACAACCTTGTCAAAATCCACTATTAGATTTAATGCACTTTGAATATTTCCATTAATCAATATAGAAAACTTAGCATCCACAACACATTCCATAATAAGTTTGGAAAATTTCCATGGAAAACCAAAATACCTCAAGACTTGCTCCAAAGTAGACCATCCCATGCTATCATATGCTTGCTCCATATCAATCTTGAATGAAACCAATCCTTTTAAAAAGAGCTGCTTATTCCAAAAAGATTAGTTTTGGTAACATACCATGCATCCTATTCAAAAGAATCTTTGCCATCAATTTATAATTTGATTTGCACAAAATAAAAGGCCTGAAATAAGCAGGGGTCAAAGGATTCTTCACTTTATGAATAAGCACCACAATTATTTCCTTCCAATCCACATCAATACAACTAATAGAAAACACTTAATAAATAACATTACAAATATCAATTTTAATGATAGACAAATAAATCATTATGAAGGAATAAGATATACCATTAATTCCTAGAGATTTAAGACCCTCCACTCCCATAACTTCTTGCCATGTGAGATCTGCTCCATGTTTCATTTACACCATCAATCATAAATTAGAGAATTTAGCCAAACATGAAGAACAAGGGAAGTATATTTGATTTCATTAATTGGACAAAAAGAAAGAAGGTGTAGAACAAAATATATCACTAAAAGATTCAATGATCTCCTCTACACTCCACCTTAAACTTACAAAATTTCTTCTACAAACATGAGTCTAACACTCTAATGGAATGTATTTGTTACATTTTTGAATTCACTTAGTTATCACTCATAAGTAAAAAATTAGAGAAACACTATAAAGATTGTAATTAATAGGAGGTTGAACTCTTTTACTAACATTACGAATAGAATATTTATAGGAAAAATAGAATATGGCATCACGGTGGTTGAGACGCTTGCACCATGACATCCTTAAAACAAACTAATTCTGTAATGCTGAAGCGTTTCCTCTACTCTGGTTCTTACTGACATGGAGCTACTGTTTAATGAATCTACATGTCGCTTCCTTAGAAGATCATGGCCAGAATAGTTACACCTTTAGCGCTGCAACACAATTGAGAACTATGACATCTATATGGCACTCCCTTGAACTAGCAATACTTGAATTTGGCAATGCATTATTGTGTAGTTTGAGATTAGGATTCGTAGAGCTAACTCTTCTAATGCTATGATGGTGGGATAGTTAGGTGGGCTTTGCGGCACTGACTCCTCTTACATGGCTTCAGAGTCAAACATAGACTAGGCACTGCCATGTTTATATTTGGGCACTCTTGTGGTGTCAATGATGGTGCCGTAGTGGTATTATGTCTGGGTTCACATCATTGTACCATACTTGAAAAGTTTGCACATTTATTGTATTTACCTTCACAAATATAAATAAAATAATAGATTTTTACTTATAAATTAACAAAAATAATAACATTATTTACACTTATCACCCTATTTAATGAAATAAGAGCTATAATATTAATTAGAAAAGAAGAAACAGTTCTAATATCATCTTTAACCTCTTGTTAAGGTTCTTAATAGCCCACACACCTTTACTTAATTCTCATATTTGATAGCATAATTTTTTGTCCAAATGATTAGATTGGATATATTTTCATGGAATTATCAATTCTACATTTTGATTGCCCTGGATTAACAATTCTCTTCATAATGTCCCATCCCTCTATTACATTGGATCAAGTTTGAGAATTTCCTTAATTTAGAGGGAATTTGAAGGAGATTTTTGTTATGTTGAATTCATTTGAGTCAAGGGAAAAATTATCTTTTAAATCTAAAATTAGAGGATTATTAGAATGAAAAATCTATTTTCACTGATCAAGCCTCATTAGATGTCACTCAAATTCCAAATGATTAGATTGGATAAAGAAGCTCAAAGAAATCTTAGGAATCTTGAAGCTAGTAAAAAAAAAAAAAATATGATCCCTCCATTAAATAAAAGGGGGTTATTTATTTGTCAATTATATTGAATCAAGATGGATTTCTTGCCATGATAAGTTATACTAGGCTATTTGGTTGGTGCATGATGGTCAAATGTGGTAAGGACAATGGGATAATAAAGGTTGTGTAAATGAGATAAGATGGCTTATCTATTTTAACTTAACCAAGTAAAATCATCTTTATTTTTAAAAGATTGTTGACACGCATGCCAAGCCAAGAGCTATTAGGATTAGCTGAGTCCAAGGGTTCACGGCATGGTTCAGAGGCTTTGATTTGATTTAGTTTTATTTGTAATGTAAAATGGCTTAATTAGATGGACTTTGGTGCACTTGGGCTTGCCAATTTTGTTAAAACATGTCACCTCAAGAGGTGGGAAGGCTTAGTGAAGTTTAGGGAGGTCATATGCATGTTTTGCATGAATTAGTTCATGCCAATCTAGTTTAGGATGTAAAATTTCTCATGTGAAATAACTTAGGTGCATTTGAGTTATTCAAATTGGCTAACCCATTTCAACCCAAGTAATGGGTGGGCTTAGTGAAGTTCATTTTAACTCTAGTTACCAAAAGGAAAGCTTTGAAGGCCAAGGGGTAATATAGAATAGTGTATGCATTGGAATGATTCATTTGTAGTATTAGTCAACCTGGCCCAATGATTAGGTTCAATGGAGTGAATGGAGTGAATTAATGAAATTTCTATTTAAGTCAAAAATGTAAAACATGTCCAACCAAGGTTCAGCTTTAGTTCCAATGGGTCTATACATGTTTAATTAAATATTTGGAATAATTAATACAATTCCATGATTTGAAGTAATTGAATCAATGGTTTGGTGTTTTAGGTCAAAGGACATTCTAATGGTCATTTTGGTCAATCATGGTCAACCATGAATTAAAACTAATTTAGGAATTCCCAATAATTACTGTAAAAGTCCTAGTAATCAATGTTAGGATTTTTAATCTTATTTGGATCAAGTTTCATGCATAGGTTTTCAATTTATGATTTAATGGGGATTAAGGGACAAAATGGTCAACCTAGCTCAACTATGGTCAACCATGGGTCCCATTGAGTTTAAATCATCCGGATGATGATCAAGAACATGTTAACATAATTTCCCAATATTTAGAATGAAGTTTAGTTTAACAAGACTTATTGATTAGCTTGGGATGTAATTATAATGAACTTTTATTTAGTGTTAGGATTTATTAGATTTTAAGAGTTTAAAGGGCATGACGGCTTCCAAAGGCCCTATAGGCTTATCTTAGAGTTTTTACACATTAAGGGTGTTCTATTTGAAGAGGATCCCTAATGTAGTATATGTTTAAAATAGGGGATTGACCTCATATAAAAGGAGGTGAACAACTCAATTTATTTGGAAATTTTATAAGATGGGATAATATGTTGTAATATAATTTAGGCATTTCTTGATTAGCTACATTTCAATGTTATGCAGGATGAGATGTTGTTTAAGTTTCATGATTATTTATGACTTTACCTATGATAGATGTCCGTGGCAATAGATCTTTACCATTATAAAGATTAAATTGTATCACACCATCAAGAGAAGAAATAAGAGAATTATGTAGCTAAGTTTTAATCACCTACAATTTTTTATTTAATGAACTCTCAGAATCTGACATTTATACTTCAATGCTAATAGGAGCACCTTCAAGATGGAGGATAGGGACATCACTATTATATAAGTATCTGTGAGTTTCTTTATGTTTATTGAAGTTCGTTCCTTCATTTTAAGAATTGTTGTTAGTTGAATAGTGTGAGTTAGTTGCATCATTTTCATTAGAGATAAACATGAGATTTCCTGAATCTTTCTTCATTGAAGGTTTAGTCCATTTGACATAAAATAAAAGTAATAAAAGATAAGCTACACAAGGAATTTAGCTCTCCCATCCATAGAAAGTATATTTTTTTGCTGTAGTTTAATTCTTATTCTTTTTTCCTCCTTTGGAACTACTAGAGCCCAAGAGGTTTGAGCTTCCCAAAGAACTTTGGTCAGAGTCATCCTTAAATCTTCTTCAAGAGCTACCAGATCAATTTCGATGAGATTCTATGCTCATTAAGGTGCCTAAAGAGAAGAATGATACCTTTATTTACAAATCTTTTTGATAAATGAGATAAAACAACATTTGATTCATGATTAAGCTTTATATTAGGAGGAGTAGAAGGTTCACTAAACACATATTTAGCAAATCCTTGGCTTGAATATACAAAGTACTCCTTAGGAATCGCCTTTGCTCAAAATTTGATATTCTTTTCAAGCTACTCTTTGAAATTAATGTAATGTTTCAATTTATGACCCAACATCCATTGACATGTATAATAATTAGGTTGCCACAACTCACCCATTTCTTTTGACCTTTTGGGTTTAAGTAGTTAAATTCATATTTCATTAGGAGGTTCATGAAAATTCACTTATTTACCACTCTTTTAATTTGGTAAAATGTTTTTATATAAACCTCAAACTTCTCCATATTTTATTTTAGAGTAGGTAAGATAAGAGTTTATTTTGCTAATTATTATGGGGTATTCTGAACTTCTACTACTACGATGATTATATTGAGTTTTCTAACACAAATTTATTTCCTATGACCTTCTAAGATTTCATCTTCTTAGAGTTAATAGGAGAATGATCTTTTTAGAACTATAACTTAGAAACATCCTATTAAAGATTAAAGGATTTACTTATAGTTCTTCTAAAATATTTTAAAGGTAAACCCTAAGAGAAAAATCTACTAGACTATGAAATTTTTTTAAGAATACTTCTTTAGAATATTTTGCCTAAATTTGAAACTTACACTTCATGCTATGATTTCTCCATCATTGGATGTAATATGCTACCTCAAGTATTTATTTTTCAACTAACAGATTCTAAATTGTGTCTTATTATGAAAAATCTTGCTATAAATAGGATTTCTAATTCTAAAAAGGTATGGACTGAACCATTTGATAATTCTACATACCAATAAAATACAACACATGAGAGGATACTAATTAAATACCTAAATAATAATCTATAACTATCTCCGACATTATAATAACTAGCTTTAAAGTGTACTTGATGCTATTTGATATTTTTAGCACCATTAAAGTTCTTGAATGTAGGTGGTAAAAATCATTTAAGATATGAAACTAATTTATATTTCTATGGGTAAGGTCTAAAGATCAAAATACATGAAGTACCTTGGGATTGTACTAACACTTCTTTAACTTGATGATGCATAATCCACTTTGAAAGTTAATGAGGGTTGTGAAACCCTTGAGAAAAAGCCGTAGGTTAATAAAGAGGGGGTGTGAATTGATAGTTTAAAATTTTCTTAAGGAAAAAAGAAAATCTATTTTATATCTTTTTGAATATTTTAGAACAAACAATTTTATCCTATAATATGGAAGCAAAATTATTTTCACAATAACAAAAATGATTGATTTCAAACACATAATAAATCATAAAAAAATATGGAAAAGTAGGTAGAAAGTACATGCTAGAATTATAGTGGTTCGATAAACTTGACCTACATCCACTACCCAAAAACCTCCTTTCTAGGTATTGCACTAAGAGTATTGTCTCTCCTTTTTCTTCCACAGAAAGGAGGATAAGCTCTTACAAAATCATTCCACCAACCTAGATATCCTTTTACTCCCTCTTGGAGCAGGCAAAGAACCTTATAATCTTTTTACACCCTCCTAGACTTAGCGGAGAACCTTGGAATCCTTTTGTTTCCTCTAGGAATAGGTAGAGAACCTTAGACCTAATGCTGATGAAAGTCTCCTTAGAGCAACCAAGAAACTAAGGAAGAAGCTTGAAGAAGATGGTTAAAACCATTCTTCAAGCAACTTTTGTGAATCCCTAACAACTACCCCTCACAAGGATCTCTCTATTTCTCAAAGCTCTCCTATCTTCCTTCTCTAAGCTCTCTCTCAGAACAACTCAATAGTAAAATATCTCTCAAAAGACAATATGATACATTAAAAAGAGATCTTCCAAATGGAGACCTAATTTCTATTTTTTTTGTCAGAGTTCGTCTAATATGATTGATAGATCATCCTATACAATTAGTATAAAATAGCCCTCTAAAACATTATGAATAATATTGTCATTTATGATCAGTTCAAATAAGTTTATACAGATCATCTAATATGATAGATGATGATTAATTATTGTCCCATGATGAGATTAGTTTGAACAGTATGAAGATGTGGGATCGTCCTGTATGATTAGTTAAAAGATTATGATATTTCATCTTGGATGATGAATGATGATTAATTATTGTCCTATACATGAATCTGATCATCCTGTATGATTGTCTTCAATCATCCCAAAATATCTGATTGAGCAATTTTACTATAATTAATTCCTTAATCATAAGATCAATTTTTGGATAATTGTCATTTATCGTTAAGTACGATTTAAATTGTCCTGTACGATTATGTGAAAAAAATAATTTTAAAATTTTGCCTAAATTAGAATTGATGGTTATTTTCCATAAACTTAACTTATCATCCTGTATGAAATGGATTATACAGTACGATTAATTACTTAATTTCAATTAATGGGGGTGCCCTAATTAGGGTTTTGTAATTTTAATTGATTGTCCAATATGATATAAATTATAATATATAATGAGTTCAAAAACAAAAAAAATACACTAACCTACCTACTCACTCACTTGAGTGTGCGTATGCAAGGTTCCTTTACTTGGGGTCCACCAAATATATGACTTGACTAAAGAAAGATAAAAAGTACATTAAATTTTAATTTACAGACAGACTAAACCCTAGTGTACTCGATCTTGAGCTTATTGGCATTGCAAGGGAACTTGTGGGCCCATAAGGTTTGTGATCAGGGAAATCAAAATAGATAAACAATAATCGAAGTTTTAAGGAAATAATAATGTTTATTTTCTTCAAAATTATAATACTTGGGCCTTAATTCGCAGCATACTTTGTTGTAACTTATATTTCAAGATTATGTTTTATATCATGTGATTTTTTGATGATACATAAATATTATTATTATGATATACATTTCTCCAAACATACATTGGATATATTTTGTTTGTGTTGTTTGTGTGTACTAACATTTTAAGGAAATTATACTCCAGACTATCGAACAATTCTCGACACAATAGATTAGGGTTTTTTCTAATGAAGTCTATATTTTTTAAATTTTTCTTGATTTTAAGAGAGAGTGATTGTAATTGGGTAACCATGCACAAACAATGGGGGAGTGGGTCAAAACTTTAAATTTTAAAACGAATTATACCGTAAAATTTTCAATTCATATTGGACAGTTTATCATGATAATTCCTCCGAAATAAAGTTAATCAAACCATGCCCATGAAATTTTTTTTATTATTTGTACTGTACGAAGTGGAGTTCAAACAAATGACTCAAAGAGTTTAAAATGGGTGTGTACCAGTTCATTCTAAATGAAATCATCACTTTTTGAACGGTTTATTATGTACAAAGAGAAATTCAAATAGACAACTCATAGAGAACAAAATGGGTGCGTACCAGGTCATCCCAAGCAAGATCATTAATTTTTTAATCTGATTGTATTGTACAATGCTGGGTTCGTACAAGTGACCAAAGAGTATGAAATGAGGTTGTACATATTTGTACCTAACAAAGCATGATTTGTTTAAATAATTTGTGCTATATAATGTATGGTTCATATGGTATACAAAATGAGTTTATACATAATCATACTAGATGAACTTATTATATTTTGAACTGTTCCTACAGTTTGATGTCATTTCATACAGATGACTGACATAGTACAAAATCAAGTTTGTATAAGATTGTACATGGCTTTTTTAACTATATGAATAGACGATCCTCGATCATATTGTTTTATCTGGGTAAATTGAAATTGAAATTTTTAGTTCTCTGGATAAATTTTCTTGTCTTTCATATATAATTATCCTAAAAACTGACACTCCAAAATCTTGCTACAAATTTCTTTTAAGAGTGGACAAAAAGAGTGTTTTAGAGAGAGTTTTAGAAGAGAAGAGTGAAAGATCTTATGAGAGGAAATTATGAGGGGATTCATAAGGTTTCCCAATGGTAAGGATTTCTTATTTATTCTTCAAGATTATCCCTAATCCATAAAAGTGCTTGAGAAAAATTTTTCAAAGAAGATCATAGTACTAATCCATTACTAGGGGTGTGAGAAAGGACGTTGGAACTATTCCATCCCATGGAGGGTGTGAAAGGATTTCAGTAGTCTGCCGCACTGGGTTAGTGGAATAAATGTTTTATAAGGGCTTCTCTACCTTGTTGTTGGAGCAAACAGAGAGTCACTTGATATAGTGCAATACCAAAAGGAGTCTTAAGGGAGTGGATGTTTGTCTAGTTAGATCAAACCAAAATAAAATTTTGAGTTCTTATGATTTTTTTAAACTGCATTTTTTATTTTCTGCACTTTTAGTTACTGTAGTTGAAAAATATTTTGTAAAAATCTATCAATGTGTAAAATTTCTTAAATTTCTTTTTTTAGAACTTCTAAGAGAATTTTTTAAATTACCAATTCACCCCCTCTCTTGCTTAGCATTGGGAAAGTTTTATTAGGTATAACATCCTACTCAAGCTTTTAAGTGGTATTAGAGCCTATTTAAAAAATTAAGGTTTAGACAAATTTTTGAAAATTGATCATAGCTACTTTTGGAAACTATCACACTCCTTAAGGATATTTGATCACTAAACCACTTCAATTTGATAACATTCCTTTCAACCTTTGGAAAACTTGTATGTCTACCTTTCTACAATCACTTGACTATCACATATGGATTTTAGTACAGGAAGGTTACACTAGACCCACTAGACTTGTTGATGGCATTAGAACTGAAGCAACATTTACTGATTGGACATTAGAGGATAAAGAACTAGCTTAGTTAAATGCAAAATGTTAAATAAAATTTTTTGTTCCTTTAAATCTAAGGACTATATATGTGTTTTAACATGTAAAATTGGAAAAAAAATTGGGATAGACTTTGCATAATGTATGAAGGAACTAATAAGGTGAAACAATGAAGATTGAACATTATATTACACAACTACAAATTTTTTTGCATGAAATAGAATGAATTAATTACTAGTATGTATACTCATTTTACACAGGAAGTTACCTCATTTCATGCTTTAGGTAGAGAACTAACAAATTATAAAAAAATTAAAACAATTCTATATTTTTTACCGGTTGCTTATGATGCAAAGATAATTGCCATAACTAAGTCAAAATACCTAACTATTTATTCTATTAACAATCTCCTTAGATCACTGAGCAAGGAGTGACACAAAGATAGATTGATGTAGGTGACAAGCAAAAGGAGAAAAATATCGTGTTGAAAGTGGATGACTTAGAAAGTCATCTATCACACCTTGAGGATGATGAAGATATTGCACTCATGACATGGTTATTTAGAAGTTTCCTAAGAAGAAAGTAATGGAGATGTTAGTATTGGAACAAGGGTAAGTGAAATAAGAATGCAAAAGATTCTAATGACATAATTTGTTATAAATGCAAGAAACCTGGACAAATTAAATCTTATTTCCCGAATCTCAAAGCTAACCTAGCAAGGAGAAAGTTGAGGAGAAAACCAATATTAGGAAGGGCAAGAAAAAGAGTGTAGAGAGCCTTATGGGTTGACTAAACATTTGATTTTGCAAAAATAGTAGTAAAAGAGGAAGCCACAAATTTGTGCTTAATAGTAGACAAACTTGATCAGTTAGATGAAGATATGGTATGTGATTTATCTTATGACAATTTATCTGAAGATTTTAAGAAAATACATATTGCATATAGGAAACTCAAAAATTGTATGCTAAACTGAATATGGAATATTTAAATATACAAAAAGAGAATGAAATCCTTAGGAATGATCATGCATCTATAGATAATAACCACATGACATTATTAGATAAATTTGATGATTTCAATAATAAACAAGATTTATTGAGAACATCTATTATTAATCTTGAGAATGAATATAATGTGTTTATAGGTGAACTAATTAAAAGAGAACATGAGTTAAAAGTTGAGAATTTTATTTTAGAAATTTTAAACTCATATCTTAAAAGTAAAACTCAAAACTTTTAAGATAAATACGATAGCCCATACACTTGAATAATTTTCTATTCTTGATAATAAGCGTACAATCTAAAAACCTAAGAAAAGATAATATAACTTACATCCCTTCAAAAAAAATTTCCTCAAAATGTTTTCTTAGACCGTTGCACCCTGCTCTCCCTTAACAATTCTTGGGTGATTTATGTCTTCCATTTGGAAGATTGCATTTCTCAGTCCTCTAGCATCCTGATTTGGATTCTCTCTTATTGTTCGTAATCATTGGGTTTCTTTTATTTCTTCATAGTTTTCATTTGAGGTTCTCTTTTGGTTTTTTCTTTGAGAGATGATGACTCAGTCGTCATCTCTTTCCTCGATAGCTTCCTTACCAGATGGTCTTTATCGTTCCTCCAAGGATATGGTTTCTGGATCATGTTCTTCAGCTCCTTAGCTCAACTTTGTGCATTCTTCATTTAAGGGTTGCCTGGTTCTTATGTTTGAAGATTTAATTGTGGCTTAGTTATCCGCCCTGCTTGCCCTTACTGTTGTTGGTAAATTCCTCTTGTGTCGCCCTAATTTGGATGTAATCTAAAAATTTTTCATTAGCTTGAAATTGTCTGGTGCTTTCAAGTCGGTTTGCTGGATCCTCATCATAATGTGATCTAATTGATGAACGATCTTGATTATAGTAGTATCTTTGTGCGAAGGTTTTATTATATTCAAGTGATTCAAATGTGTCTTCTCAAATGGGCGCCAAACTTTGATGTTAGGGAAGAATCGTTTATTATGAAGGTTTGGATTTCTTTCCCTAACTTGAGATTACATTTTCTTAATTTATAAATTTTTTTTTGGCCTTGATTCTATTTTTGGGAGAACTTTGCAAATACATCAAGCCACTACTTCTATATCTCATTCCTCTGTAGCTCGAGTTCTTGTGGAATTTAATGTTTCTAAGAAGATGCTGACTAAAGTTTCGTTAGGTTATGAATTAAATGGTTACTTCCAAAAAGTGAAATTTGAAAACCTTCCTATTTTTACTCTCATTGTAAAATGCATGGACATGGTTTTAATGAATGCTTTAGGTTGCATTCCCACCTTCACAAGATAAAGCTGCGTCCAAATAATCTCAATGAAAAGATGGTCTTATTTTTGAGAATGATAATTTTCTTTCTATTGAGATTGATGGAAATAATTCTAAGTTTGGTGATATTTCTTTACCTTTGGTTGATGCTCCTTTACCATTAGTGAATGACCCTACCCCTCTCTTAAAGTCACCTTCCCAATTGTTGGCTCCTCCTACTAAACAAGCTGATGTTATTAGTACATTGGTTTGTTTTTCTAGTGATTATGACATCTTGGAAAATCAATGGTTAATAGATTCTATTTCTCTAAATATTTCTAGCTCTGAATTACCTATTATGAATTGTTCTTTAAATACTAAGATATCTGTAAATGTCGATGTTGTTCTTTGTTCTGCTCAAAATCAGGAAGATGTTGTTAGAATTGTCAATATTAATACTAATAAAAATTTGGGATCTAATGAAAAGGACTTAGTTGAAAAAGAAAATGTTGAACTTGGTCTGAACAATAATGCGACTGAAGATGAAAATTTGTTGAAGGAAGGTGAGCTTCCTCAAAAGGGTAAGGAAAAAGATATGATTATTGACTGTAAGTCTCCATCTACCTCTCAACATAATTATGATGCTTTTACTAATACTGAGGAATTAAAATTTTATGCTAATTTTTTTTCTAGAGATGGCTATGATATTAGCTTTGTTAAAGCTTAAAGTAAACGTGGTAGGAAGAGTAAAAACTTTGTTTTACAATAGGGTAGAAATACCCATTCAAAAACTAGTAACTAATTTTTGTTTTTTTTATGTTTAAATCAATTATTTGGAATGTTAGGGGTATTGGGTGTGCTTCATGCCATTTGTGGTTTAAGATTTTATGTCATATTAATGATATTTCTATTCTTATCTTAATTAAACCTCTTGTAAATGTCTCCAATTTTAGTAGTACTGTTAGATTTCTTGGTTTTAAGCATGCTGCTACTAATTGTGTTAATAAGATTTGTGTTTTTTTTTTTGGAAAGATCCAATTCATATTGATATTCTTGGAAATTTTACTCAAGTGCTGCATTGTAATATGAAAGTTTTAAATCTTAATTGTTGTGATTTTTTCATTTATGCGGCTTCTTCTTGTTGTAGTAGAAAAGTTCTTTGGGAGCAATTATCTGACTTTCATAGTATGTGTCATTTACCTTGGTTGGTGGGTGGTGACTTTAATACCATCTCTAATCCCTCGGAACGTACTCGGCGATCTTCTCCTAATTTTCATTCAATGGAAGATTTTAATAATATGATTATGGATTTTAATCTCATTGACATTAGTTTTTTTGGTAACCAGTTTACTTGGATTAGATGTCATTTATGGAAAAGGTTGGATCGCATTTTATTTAATGATAACTTAATTAATTTTTTTAGCTCTATTTCTATTGAGCATCTTAGTCGGACACTTTCTGACCACTCTCCCTTACTCATTGCTCTAAATACTATACATATGAATTCTTTTCCTCAATTTTGGTTTCAAAATATGTTGCTTCAGCATGATTTTTTTCTGAGTGTTATTCAGGAGAATTGGAATGCACATTTACATCCTGATAACTTTATTACTGGAATGAATAGACTTTGGTTTAAGTTGAAAAGACTTAAACAACTTTTAAATTTGTGGAACCACAATGTATTTAAAAATATTTTTACAAATATTTTAAATGCTGAAAAGATGGTTATAATGTAGAGCTTAACTATCAAAGTTTTCCTTCTGATGTCAATTTCTCTTATAAAGGCTAAGGCTAATCTCTTTAAACTTCAAGCCCAAGAGAAAACCTATTGGAACAAAAAGGTTGTTGCAAGCATCTGATGGAAAGTGATAATAATAAAAAGTTTTTTCATGCTTTGGTTAAACAGAAATGTGCCTCGAACTCTATTAATAAAATCACTCGTTAGGATAGCTCTGTTATTGAGGATGCTGAGGAGATTGCCTTATTTGTTGTTCATCACTTTCAAGGTTGGCTCAATAAGGTGTCTAAACCTAGTAATATTGTCAACCCTGATATTATCCACAATGTCATCTCTGTGGAGGATTATGATCTTCTTGCTAGAATTCCTTCTCTATATGATTTAAAAGATATTCTTTTATATGAATGGTAACTCTGTGGCTGGTCCAGATGGTTTCACCACTAAATGTTTTCAAAAAGCTTGGGGTATTTTTAAGGATGATCTTTATGTTGTGGTTCAAGATTTTTTTTGCTGGTCAAACTATGCCTAAATTTTTTTCATCTATATCTACTATTCTTATTCCTAAGAATAATAATGCTAATAATTGAAATGACTTTAGACCTATTAGTCTTTGCACTTTTTTCAGTTAACTGCTTTCCAAAGTTTTTATGTCTTGCTTAATTATTGTTCTTCGTAAGATTATTTCTCATTTCCAAATGGGCTTTGTTAAAGGTCATGCCATCTCTGACAATATTTTGTTGGCCCAAGAATTTTTCCATCATTTGAATGTCAAGGTGAGTGGTGGTAATTCTATCCTCAAGCTGGATATGTCAAAAGCCTATGATAATATTATCTGGAAATTCATCTATAACATCCTGCATTTATTTGGTTTTAACTTGACTTTTATTAACTTTATTAGAAACTGCATTGAAGGTTCTTTTTCTCTCTATGATTATCAATGGTAAGAGCTCTTGTTTATTTAAATTTTCTCATGGTTTAAGGAAAGGAGACCATATGTCTTCTACTCTTTTTAATATTACTAATTATTTTCTTTCTAGAAGCATTGCTAACCTGTTTGAAAATCACCCCAACTTTTATATCAGGACTAGGGGAGATTTCCTATATCTCACCTTTATTTTGTCGATGATTTTATCATTTTTATGAATGCTTCTCATAATAAGATTAATGAACTTATTGATTTCTTTTATTACTTTCACACTGTTAGTGGTCTATCTTTGAAAAATCAAAAGTGATGCTTCCTTATTCTAATAATATGCATATTGATCGTATCTCAGTTATTAAAGACCTTATTGGGTTTATGCAAGGCCAGTTACCTATCAAGTATATTGGAATTCCTTTATTTAATAATAGAAAGAATTTCTTTTTGTTTGATGATCTAATTACCTCTATTCAAAATATATTTCAATCTTGGGATTCTAATTTCTTGAGTTTTAGAGGTAGTCTTACTCTCATTAGAAGTTTTCTTTGTTCTCTCCCTATCTATTCTTTTCAAACCTTGCTTCCTATTAATGTTGTGTGTAATAGAATTGGTAAAATCCGTAACAAGTATTTTAGGAAAGGTACTAGAAGTAATACTAAACTTTCTTGGGCTTCTTGGGATAAGTATTTTGGGGTTTTAAAAGAGGGGAACCTTATTTTAAGAAGCATGGATGACCTGGCCCATGCCTTTTCCTATACATTATGGTTTACTTTCATGCCAAGTTGTCTCTATGGGCCAAATTTATGTTGTCAAAATATTATGTGGGGAAGCATCCTTCTACTTATGCTTTTAATATTGCTGATTCTAAAGTTTGGTAGGGGATGCGCAAGGTGAAGTGGGAGGTGGAGCCTCATCTCACTTGGGGACTTGAGGGTGGTAATATTTTCTTTCGAGAGGATCAATGGTTAAATTCTTGCTCTATTGACTCCCTCATTAATTGTACTTTTAATGCTATGGTTAAGGTTAATTACTTCATCAATGATAACTATTAGAATTATGATAAGCTTGCTAATGTTCTTCCGGTTTGTATCATTCAAAAAATTCTTACTCTTCCTATTAACTTTGAGTCTAATGATGTGGTTGTATGCAAGTTGTCTAGTGATGGCATGTCTAGATTAAAAGATGCTTGGCATGATTTTATACCTAAGAATGCTGCTACTTCTATTTTTTGATGATTTGGCATAAAAGAATCCCATCTACTATTTCTACTTTCATTTGGAAAATTTTACGTAGATTTATTCCTATGGATGACAATTTTATCAAAAGTGGTTTTGTTCTTCATTCTAAGTGCCAATTTTGTTTTCATTTGGAAAGTATGCATCATGTTTTTGTTTCAGAGCCTTTAGCAGTTAAAACTTGGTGTTATTTTGATGATATCTTTAAATTAAATATTTTTAATGCGAATATGTCTTTTCATGCTATTCTCAATACTTAGTTTGTTAATTCTAAAGGCCATATTAGAATTGCCACCTCTTCCATGATTTAATGGTTTCTTTGGTTGGAAAGAAACAACTCTTTATTTAATGGTATTAGAATGGACTCTCTGAGGGTCATTAAGAATGTGAAAGGTAAATTGCTCAGTTTGGTTTGTGTTAACTTACTTTCTATTAAAGGTTTCAAAAATTGTTATGATGTTGCTTCTGATTTTGGTATTAGATTGGAGTTGTCTTTGCTTCCTTCTTTTACTCATTATACTTCTTGGGCTAAACCTATTGTGGGTTGTTTTAATCTCAAAAAAGTATTGAGAATGAGAATAGCAAAATGGGTGGGGCGGTATCATCAGATATTTCCATGGTAATGTTATTCTTGGCTTTGTAGGGCCTTTTAATGGTAATCCTCTTCTTGCTATTCTTGCTTCTATTCTTTATGGGTTATGGAGTTGTATGTCCCTTGACATTGCTAGCATTACTGTTGATATTGAGCTTTCTCTTAATATTCAATGCTTATTTAATGAAGTGGACTTGATTTATGATTAAAGAAGGCAATGCTTGTGAAATTTGGTTGGCTCAATTTGCCGCTGGGATTGATTGCTTCATGTACCTCTTGGAGGCCAATGCCTCTGCTCCATTTAAAAGCCTCTTAAGATTGAAAAAAATTTCCTACCCCTATGTTAGAAGTTAATCTATTTCCAATTTGTATTCATGTTATTTTCATTTGGTCTAGCTCTGCTGGTTGGTTTTTGTTTACTGACTTTGTTTTGGGTTATTTTCTAGTAGGGGCCTTATTTTTTTTAGTTTTGATGGTTCTCTTTTGGTTGTGCTGTGGTGTTTTTGGGTTGAGTGATGATTGTAACCTCCTTTTAATGTGCTACCTATTTGTTGCTCTCCTCCCTCTTATTTTGGGTGGGCAGGAGTTTGTTGGCCTTCGCTGTCTTGGCTTCTCATGTTACTGAGTGTAGCTATTTCTTGGATTGTTTGATGGTTTGGAATTGCTGGAGCATCTTTGAGATGTTGTCAGGTTCACTACTAGATTCTTTTTTGTTGGCTTTCTCTTCTCTGTTGTATTTTTTGGGTGCTCTGTGAGATCTGGTTTGGTCTCTTGGGTGCTATGCTGGTTGGCCTTGGCTTGCAATGCTATCTGGGACTTTCTTATTATGAGGAAGGTGGCTTTCCGGAGTGCTGGTGGTGCTTTCTCCATTGGGTGGTTTTTTCTATCTTTACCTAGTGTGCTAGGGGGTGGTGGTGCATGCTGGGGCATTTGGGCTGGTTGGAGTGGCATCAGGTCTTACCTTTTGATGTTGGCGTGTTTCATTCTTTCTAGAGCTCTTCTTGCCTAGTTTCTTCTGGCATTACCTGGATTTAATTTATTTTGGTGACTGGTTTTTGGATCCACATCTTTTTTATTAGTTTGGGTTAGGTATTATGTTTGGTTATTGTGCTTTATGGTGGTTTCTCTTTTCTGTTGTGTTTTTTAGGTGCTCTTTCAGTTCTTATTTAGGCTCTTGGGTGTTATGCTCATCGGCCTTGGCTTGCTGTGATATTTGGGACTTTGTTGTTATGAGGAAGGTGGCTTTCTGGAGTGCTGGGGGTGGCTGCCCCTTTATGTAGTGTTTTCTGGCTATACCTTATGTTCTAAGAGATGGTGTGTGCTGGGGACTTTGGGTTGGATGGAGCGACATCAGGTCTTACCTTTTAATGTTGGCATGTCGTATTCAATAATGAGCTCTTCTTGCATGATCCCCTCTATAATAAATTGGATGCCTTATTTTTTGGTGAATGGTTTTTGGATCCTCGTTCATTTTTATTGGTGTGTGTTTGGAACTATGTTTAGTTATTGTTCTTTGTGCTGGTTTAGCTATTGTGCTTGCTGGTTATTACTATTCTACTTCAACCCATGACTGGTTGTTTGGGATAGTTTGATTTCTCTGATTTTTTGAGGAGGTCCTACCTATTACTTTGAGAGGTCTGAGATGGTTATTTTTTGTTGTTACATGACAGACTGTAACATGCTTCATTGGTGTTTCTACTCCTTTTTAGTTGTTTATTTTGTGCTTATCTTGTTGTGCTTTGCTCTCTATTTTTAATGATGTTTTTGTGTAGGTCATTGTTTTACTAATTTTTTGAATAGGAAGCTTGTGCTGAAAGTTTATGTTTGCTTCTTCCCCTCTATTTGGGTGCCCCTTCTTGTGCACCATAGAATGTATCTAAGCTTTTTTATAATTTTGTGTAGTAGGGACCTTGAGCTCATAGGATTTTTTTATTTTATTCTTGTAGCTCTTATGAGCACTAAAGAGCTCGAGGTCTCTTTAAGGACCTTGTATTTTTGGCTTAATATGAATGCATAGGCCCCTCCGTGGGTTTCATTTAAAAAAAATAGATTAGATAATTCTTTTCCTGGTGTTAAATGTTTTTCATGTAGAATGACAGGACATCTCTCACACTTGTACAATTTATAGTAGAACACATCTAGTGTGGAGACCTATGATACATAAATCATAGCATATCAAATATGCTTACAGCTATGAATGCTAAGAGGTGAACCCAAATTTATTTGGTTTTTCATCTCTAATGTTTGTTAATTTTGTAGAAATGCTCTCATATAAGTTCTCGTGAGAGCAATTGGTACCTGAACAGAGGATGTTCATTGCACATTACTAAAGATACAACTCAATTTATATTGCTGGAAGCCAGGAATGGAAGCAAATTGACACTAGGAGATAATACCACTAGGAAAGTGGTAGGTGGATGTATGATTGGAAACAATAATAATTTTGTTATTGAGAATGTATAATTGGTTGAAGGCTTAAGCCATAACTTATTAAGTAATAGTCAATTTTGTGATGAGGGTTGTACTGTTAAATTTTGTTATACAAGCTGTATTATAAGCCAAAATGGAATTGATATGTTTCTTGAAAATAGGATAAATAATGTATACATGCTTGATTTAAATTTCCTAAATCTTCGAATGATTTTTATCTCAAAACAATCTCTGATGAATCATGGTTATGACATAGAAGACTTTGTTATGAAATCATGAAAAATCTAAGGAAGATTACCCATAAAAGTTTGTTTGAGGGATACCCAAACTAGACTTCACTAAGGATGACATGTGTGATTCTTGTCAATTAGAAAGATGGTGAAATCCTCCTTTTATTTAATTAAAAACCTTATAACTAACAAAGCATTAGAAGTCGTGCACATGGATCTTTCTGGACTAGTTAGCACTATAATTATAAGTGGTAAAGTTTTTTGGTATGAAATCATTAATGATTTTTCAATATTTATATGGTTTAAAATCTTATCTCATAAGAGTGAATCATTTGATAAATTTAAAATTTTTTTTACTAGGATTTAGTGGAATTTAGGGTGTGAAATTTTATTAATTCAAAGTGAATATGGAGGAGAGTTTGAAAATGAAAATTTTAATGATTTTGGTAAATATCAAGGTATTTGATCACAACCTTCAGTACCTATGACTCCTCAGACGAAAAAGGTTGTTGAAAGAAAAAAAAGAATTTTGATAGAAGTTGCTAGAGCCATGTTGTCTAAATATACACTTCAAAAATATTTTCTGGCTGAAGCTGTTATTACGGTTTGTTTTGTTTTGAATAGGGTGAACATTAGATCGAAGTTGAACATGACACCATATGAATTTCTTAAGGGTAGAACATCCAATCTTTCACTTTTATATGTCTTTGGATGTAAAGTATTCATTCATAATAATGATAAAAATCTTTTAAAAAAATTTGATCCTAAATGTGATGAAGGAAAATTTTCTTAGATATTCTAGTGTTTGCAAATCCAATAGGATTTTTAATAAGAGAACATTGTTAGTTGAGGAGACCACACATATAGTTTTCAATGAATTTAATATTTTTAAATAGTCAAGGATGGAGGAAGAACATATTAAAGATATCTCCCAAATAATTTAGAAGAAATTATTTTAAGTGAATGTTTGAGAAGAAAATATATTGCCTAGAGAATTCAAATTTTCTAAAAGTCACCCAAAAGAATTGATTTTAGGTGAATCAAGTGAGGGTGTTAGAACTATGCATGGTCTTATCAAAGAAGTATATCACTCACCTTTTATATAAATGATTGAGCCCACTAATATAAATCAAGCACTATCTGATCAATTTTGGATTTTGGCCATAAAGGAAGAATTGAATTAATATATTAAAAATGATCTTTAAGAATTGGTTGAAAGGCCTAAAGATTAAAGTATTGTTGGAACTAAGTGGGTGTTCAAAAATAAAATAAATGATTCAGGTGTAGTTGTTAAAAATAAGACATGGTTAGTGGCCAAGGGGTATAATCATTTTGATGGAATTGATTTTAAAGAAACTTTTGCCCTGTAGCTAGAATTGAAGCAATAGGAGTATAAGCCTTTACCTATTTTAAAGGTTTTAAATTATTTTAAATAAATTTTAAAAGTGCATTTCTTAATTGAGAGATACAAGAGGATGTTTATGTGAACAACCTCCAGGTTTTGAAAATTCAATATTGTTAATCACATGTTTATATTCAAAAAGGCATTGTATGGACTAAAATAGACACCTAGGACTTTGTGTGAGAAGCTAAGCACTTTCTTACTAGAAAGATTATTTGTTAAAGGAAGTGTGGACACCACTCTTTTCTTAAAAAGGAAAGGAGATGACAGACTCATTGTTTAAATATATGTTAAAGATATCTTGTTTTGATCTATAAATAAAAATCTTTGCGATGATTTTTCAAAAATAATTAGTAGTGAATTTAAAATGAGTTTGATGGGAGACTTTTGTTACTTTCTTGGTTTTAACAAAAAGTAGAATGAGGATGGAACATTTCTTAGCCAGTTAAAGTATATTAAGGATATCCTTTACCAATCTCCATAGGTTCTTTGGTTAAAACAACAATTTATTAATTTAGGATTTTCTATTAGCACTATTTAAAATTTTTGTGATAAAAAAGTGCCATATGCATTTCAAAGAATCTTTTCATTATTCTAGAATCAAGCATATAGATTTAAGGCATCACTTCATTAGAGATCATGTGACCAAAGGAGAAATTGAATTACACCATGTTGCTACTAAGAATCAACTTGTAGATATTTTCACAAAACCAATGGCTTTTGAAATGTTTAGAACCTTAAGAACCAGATTAGGTGTGATTGATATTAATGCTTAAAATTGTAATTCTATAAATTGGATTGTTGATGTAGTTTTTGATGTTGATGTGTTTGGTTTGTTTCTTTGTTTGTTTTGTAGTGGTTGTTTGTTTCTCTAATTTTTGTTTGTTTTTCATTCGTTAGTACCATTTTTGTTTTTGTTTTCATTATTCTATGTCATTGATATTGGGTGATTTATTTTTGAAAAGAGCTTTTGTTTATCATGTCTTATATTTTTTTTTCTTTTGTATTGTACAAATTATTTTCATATTGTATGAATTCCATAGACTGTACATGATATTTTTCCTAAGTTGAATAAACAAAAATGAGATTTTTGTAATCCTACCATACTGTATGAGGCATCTTCGTACTATGAGATATATTATTTTTTTGACTACTCAAATGGGGTTTTTTTCAAAGGTCAGTTATTTTTCAAAGATCATACGTATAAAATTCCATATTTCCTATATGATCCTATTCTTGTCTTTTCATGTGGATGAACCTAACTATTTTATACGATCATTATTATTATGATCGTCCTAGATGAACACAGGTTCATCTATATAATTGTATGGTTAATAAGGTATATAAAATGACTCCTAAGAAATGGCAGTCTACAAAAAGTCATTTCATTTTTGTTAGTTTTCATACCTATGTATGAAATTATTTTTGTCGTGTACGATCCCATTTTTTTTAGGGGAAACCCATGAAGGGACCTACATGTTCATGTAAAAATAATTATACCGTTCTTAAAGGGAACTCAAGCTCACAACTTCTTATAATAGCAATAAAAATAAAAATAAAAACTTAAGAGCTCAAATTCCTGAATAAGCAAAATTTCAAAAAATATTAGGTACATTCTAAAAAACACAAGTGTGACCAGCCAAAAAAGAAGAAATCTATAAAGAACAGCAGTCAGCTCTAGCTTCCCCAACAACAAATCATCACCATAATCTTCTGCACTAAGCACATTCAATAAAATAAGACAATACAAAGAGAAACAAGAACAAAAATATTAATAGTAGATAATAGTATGAGAACACCAACATGAATACAGTAACCACCAACAGGTAAGCAACAAGGACAAAGGTGATACCACTTCATAATCCACCCACTCAGATATATATAATAAGACATAAGAACCATATCACTAAGCCACTTCCAAGAATTTGAAAGATAGGCAGCCAAAACCATATTACCCAAACAACCAGAGGACATCTGACTGTTCGGGGTAAAATTAAGATTATCAATGTATTAAGGAAAACCAAGATCCAAAGAAACTGGAGAGCACCAACAATGCAGCTCAAAAGATCCCATGAAAACTTGACAAGGTCATTGATAATAGCAGGCAACTAGGCCCAAATGTGCTGACTTGCCAAAATATAAAGCACACAGAAACAATTGAACAACCCACACAAGGCAACCTATTGATCCAAGAAACTGACACCCAGCACACAATAATTTGCCTTAAATAAACACCAACAATATGGAAATATAGAGGAATCCTAAAATGATCACAACCAGACTCAAAACAATCCAGCCAGGTCAAAGCAACATCAAATTGCTCCTAAAAACAAAGCACCAAGCCTAGCCACTTGAGAAAGTAAATCCAATAACCCAGGAAATAGAAATAGGTTGGCTGGCATGAGCACAGCCTGACAACCAACCAAAAACCAACACCCCATCACCATTTAAAATTAACATAAGACAAACCAATCTTATTCAATCTTAAAAGACCTTTCATAGGAACAGGAAGATTAGAAACTAAGAAATCTTCTATGGAGTCCAAGCCACAGCGAACCTAGCAATCCAGTGAGCACAAGCATTTCCCTCCATAAGAATAATATAAAAAGAGCATTTTTAAAGGATCAATAAAATTTTAATGTCCCTCTTCAAAAAAATAAGGTAGAGGAACAAATCGTATCATCCCCAGAGATAAAAGACTAACTGCAATAATTAAAAAGAACATCAACAACAATATTAATGTAATCAAGAGATAAATAAAGTCTTAAATGATAAAGAATATCTAACGTTGTAGTAAAATTGACATCACATTTATATAAAGGACCATTAAAGCCCATAGTAAAATTAACATTAAAATATCTGATGACAGCACCATAGCCCTCAATAGAATTCATGCTAACACCATTGAAATTCATTTTAAGAAAGTTGAAAGGAGGCTTCATCCAAAAAATACACCTAGGAACTTTATCAAGAATATCTACCACCTACTTAATACCTAAATTAGCCGTGGTGTAGAAATAATTTTTTAAATTCTTAACAGAAAGCAATTTAATAGAATAAAGAGCAACAACCTTATCTTTAACATTTTGAATAATTCTATGGTGGTTCATAACCACACAATTGAAATGAGAATTATTCCTATCCAACCATAAATACCAAAGGATAAGGGCAGGAATGCCTTTTATGATATGAACTTTATATTTAACAAACCAATAGTTAAGCAAAGAATTAATAGAAATAGTAGCATTAAAACAATTTAGGAGGAAAACAACATCAAAATAAGTCTAGACTTTGACAGCTAAAGGACCACATAAAAAAACATGGTGCATATTGTCCATATGATAACAATATTGGAATTTAGATGGCAGGATGAAGCTTATTTTAATCAAATTATCATTCGTAGGAGTAATCAAATGTAAAATTCTCCAGAAAAAAAATAGAAATCATAGAAGGAATACTTTTATGCCATATCATATGAAAAATCTTGGAAACCTTTTGCTTAGATTTAAAGGAATGCCAAGCATCCTTTAATCTAAAGCTTCCATCTTTAATCAAAGAACATAATTTAACATTATTAGAATTAGTGTTCAAAAGGGTCTTCAAAGTTTGATGAATAATAAAATCAGGAAGAACTCTAAAAAGTTTCCTGACATCCCAACCATTATTAGTAAAAAAATAATTCACCTTTACAGTAGCATTGGAGGATGTATTATTAAAAGAATTAATTGATTGCTCCCCCAGCCAACGATCTTGCCAAAAGAATGTATTACCCCTAGCAAGGTACCAAAAGATAAAAGGCTCAACAACCCATTTAACTTTGCAAAGATACTGCCAAATTGTAGAGTTATGTTTACTAAAATAACATGTGGTGGGATGCTTGCCCCTACAATATTTGACAACCATAAAATTAGCCCAAAGTCTCAAATTAGCACCTAAATTGTACCATAACTTAAAAGAGAAAGCATAAGTGAAATCATTCATAGATATACACCCAAAAGCCCCTTTATCCATAGCACCACAACATTTATCCCACAAGGACAAGTGAATTCTAGAATTTCTATTAGCCCCTTTCAAAAAAAAAAAAAAAAAACTTATTGAGAACCTATGAATTCTATTACAAACCGCCTGAATAGGAAGCAAAGTTTGAAAACTATAAATATGTAAAAAAAAAAAACATTTTTGATAAGAATTTACCAATCTCCAAAGCTTAAAAAATTAGAATTGCAAGACAAAAGTCTATTCTGCACAACCGTAATTAAATCTTCAAAAAGAAAAATTTTCTTTCTACCCTTATTAAGAGGCACCCAAGGTACTTTAAAGGCAAAAGACCATGACTAAAACTAGTTAAATTCTTAATAGCCACAATACGATCATAAGGGACTTTCTTAGAAGAAATAAAGCAACACTTATGTTTATTGATATCAAGACCACTCACAATTTAAAATTTGTGAAAAAACCTCAAAAGTCTTTGAATCTTATTAATCGAAGCATTCGTAAAAACAATAAAATCATCAACAAAGCATAAGTGAGATATATAAAAACCACCTAACATTCTAAAGTATGGGCTAGGATACTTTTAAAAAAGATTGGTAAGACCTCTAGAAAGGTACTCAGCTGTAATAATGAAGAGGATAGGAAAAATAGGATCACCCTATTACAGCCCAAGAGAAGACTTTAAAAAACTATTTCTCTTACCAAATAAGGGCTTTCAATTCATTGTTTAATAAGGTTGATAAAATTTAAATAAAAACCAAACAACTTCATAATATTGTAAAGGAAATTTCAAAAATTGTTATCATAAGACTTGTCAAAATAAAGTTTCAGAATCATATTACACCTCTAACCTTGACATCTAAATCTTGACAAAATTCTTAAGCTCAAAAAGATATTATCAGCAATAGCACGCCCTTTAACGAAGCCCATTTGGAAAGGGGAAATAAGTTTAGGCAGAAAAACCATTAGATGATTCATCAGAATTTTAGAAATCAATTTATAAAAAAAGGTGCAAATATTATTCATTCCAAAAACAATCTCTTTAACCTCCTCAAAAGAAGGAGACTTAGACAAGAAAATGTTATCATCATGAGAAATAAGATAAGGGATAGAAGGATTGTAAATAATAGAAGATTTAAAGTATTTATTAAGATGATTATGAAAATATTGAACTGTTGAATTTGCAATTTCAACACCATCCTCAGCAATAGAGCCATTGACATGATTAATTTTTTGAATACAATTAATAGCACATTTCCTCTTAACCAAAGCAAGGAAATATTTAGTATTATTATCACCTTTAATGAGATTTTGAAAATTTACAACTTGCTTCCAAAAATTTTCCTCTTGAGCTTATAATTTATAAAGGCAATCTTTAGCCTTTCTCAATAAACAAAAATTAGCTTTAGATGGCAACAATAGATACCGAGTCTCATAAGAATTCACCTTATCTTCCATAGTTTAAATGTTGGAGAAACAATTCTTAAAAACATTATAATTCCACCATTTTAAGACTTACTTAAGAATTTTTAGCTTAAACCAAAATCTTCTAATACCAAAAATATAATTATCCAGATGTAAAGGGGCATGCCAATTTTCCTTAATCAAGTCCATAAAATAATCATGAAGCAACCACATGTTTTGAAATCTAAATTATGAAGGAAAATCCTTAGATCTAGTCTTAAATTTAATAAGAAGGGGAGAATGATAAGAGAGGGGCCTGCTAAGATGCTCAACATTAGTAGATTCAAAAGAATTATGCCATTAATCATTAAATAACACCAAATCTAACCATTGCCATAAATGTCCATGATTTCAACTAAAATTGTTACCAGAGAAAACAATATAATTAACTTAAAATCCATAATCTTACGTACGATGTCATAATTATACGTATGAATCAATTTTGGAACTATACGATCTGGCCTTTTTTCCTTAGATAAGGATGTATTCGATGGTTTTCTTCACAATTTTCTTCAATATCTAGCATCTCATGTCCTAACTCTATAAATGGATAGCAGTAGTAAGAGCTCATGAATTTCTAAGTCCTCATTCACTTGTTATGGTAAACTTGATGAGAAATTTCTCTTAAAAGATAATGAAGAAGCTTACAATTATTTCTTTGAGGCTAAGATAACCCCATATCATCTCCTAATCCAAAGAGACATTGACTTTCCAATTATGCCTCTTTTTGACTCAACTCTATTCACTTTCATTCCAACTCTGATTTATGCTTATCATCATGACACATTCGATATTTTCCTTGAAAACATGAGAATGAAACAAAATCACCCTAGGATGTCTTCATATGTTTTTAAGTAGTGAGTAGAGATTACTAAGGAAGATTTAGGCACCATCCTACATTTTAGAACTTAAGGGGTTAGGGCTCACATAATGACCTCTAAATTTTATTTTAATGGATCCAAAATTCATGAAACTCTTGGAGGTGTTACTCAATTCAATCACCTATCTCGTGTGTGCTCCTTGAACCAAATTGCTAGGATTATCTAGCATATATTGAGGACTTTTATTGTACCTAAAGCTGGTGATCATATCAACATAACTCCTTTATTGTCTACTGTCACATATCTCATCATGAATAACACTTTTATAGATGAATCCCAATTTATTATGGACTATATCTATAAACTTTTAGAAATTGGTCTTCCACATAATACGAGAAAGAAAAATGTGGCTTTAGGATGTTTAGCAGCCAACATTCTAGAAAGAAATACAACATGATTCATCCTAATAAACCTACTCAATATCTTATCTACTTTATTAATGCTTCTTTCCTTTCACTTTTTAACCGAGATCAAGGAGATGAGGGAGAAGAAACTGATGAAGAAGGAGCACCTGCTCTAGCATCTGCTCCTGGTTATGGACTTGATCAGCATTTCTACAAAGAAATAGTCTAGCATTTTGATAGACTGGAATCTCATTTTGATCAATATTTTGTTTAATATTGTGATTCATTTAAACCAATATGAAGTAAAATACAATGAAGGTATGGGGTGGATTAGATGATAGTTTGACTTTAGCAACACTCATGTAGCTATGATAAATAGCTTCTTTATGATTTTCACCTCTCATCCACCTCCACCAGGGCCCTCCAAGATATTAACTAATATTTTTTTATGTACTTGATGTTTGTGTTGTTTCTTTCGATCTCATGTGATAGCTTTACTATGTTGTGTTTTTTTTTTCTTGGTCTAATGTATTTGAAGTATTTGCTTCATGTATTTAATAAAAAGATATTTTCCTTATGTTGACATTATTCTTCTTGAATTATTTTATGTTTTTATAGACATATTCAATGTAGTTGATTTATAATATAAAATTTTAAAATACTTTGCTCTCCAAATTAATTTCCATGTAAAATTTAATTTCTCAAAATTTTAAATTAAATTATAGTAAGAATTAGATTAGAAGATCATCTTCAGGTTCTTTTCGGCAAATATTATTTATCTATAATTGTTACAAAATAGATGTCCTATTTTTAGTTTATTACTTTTCAGTCTGTTTATATTTGTTCATTATTGGAATTTATTTTAAGATTTATTGATATTGGAAAGTCCAAAAATATAAAAAGATGCACAAAGCATGCCAAAAATTAAAAAGATGCAAAAAATGTGCAACAAGTTTAAAAATAATGCACAATGTTTTCCAAAGTAAAAAAGAGGCATAAAATTAGCCCAAATTGAAAAGATGTTCAAAGTGTGCCAAAAATTGAAAAGATGCACAATATTGCCAACTAAAAGTTTCACACAGTTCATTTATTTATCTTTCTATCTCTTATACAAATCCATTTAATTAGGAATAATCTCCACTATTGAATTAGAAACTAATTAATCTTAATTTCATCAATTTTCTAATATTAATTTTTATTTAATATGTCTAGAATGAACAGTAAACCAGTTTGACTTTTTTGATCTTTATAGTTTTTTGATTTAAAATATGACACTTTCTTTTTCACATTAGGATGTTAATATTGTCTTTGCAAATAGTTTAAGATCATCTTCTTCATCATATATTTGATTAATCAATAAAAATATATCTTTTCAAGATGTACTTCCATATTTTTTGTTGGCAAATGGAGGAGTCATAGTTTTTTGTTTGTTTGTTTGATTTAATCATGTGTGTTTGGTGAGTATATTTTTTGTTATGTATGTATGTTTTGTTTTTAAATCTTGTTTTTAAATATTGTTCTTGTGTTTTTTTTATATTTATAGAATTTGTTTAGGGTTTATTTTGTAATTTTTTGTTGTTTTGATTTTCATTGGAATTTCTTATTTTAATTGAGCTATGCTCAGGAGGAGCTTAGGAGATGAATTAAATTTTGTGTTAAATCAAATAATAGTTATTTTTCCATCATCAAAAAGGGGGATATTATTGGAACTTAGATTTTAAGATTAAGTTTTATATTATGTGTTTTTTTTATTATACCAAAATATTATTGTTATGAATATTATTTTCCCTAATTTACACTCAATATATTTTCTTTGTGTTGTTTGTATGTACTAATATTTCAGGAAAATCAAACTCCAAACTACTGATTAGATTAGGGTTTCTTGTAATGAAGCCTATAAACTTTCTATTTTTCTTGAGTCTAAGAGAGAGTTATTATAATTGGGTAACCATACTATAGGATCTGGGTACGTTCAAGTTAATTTTTTTAGTTTTCTGTACGGTTTTTTTTTGTCTTTCATATATCCTAAAAATTGATACTCTATGATCCTGCTGCAAATTTTTTTTGAGAGTGGATAAGGAAAGAATTTGGGAGAAAGTTTTAGGAGTGAAGAGTGAGAGATCCTATGAGAGGAAATTCTGAGGGGATTCATAGGGTTTCCCAAATGTAAGGATCTCTTATTTATTCTTCAAGAATATCCCTACTTCCTTTAAGGCTCTTGAGAGATGATTTTGAAAGAAGATCATAGTACTCTGCCATTACCAGGATGGTAAAAAAGGACATTGGTACTCTACTATCATCAGAGGGTGAGAAGGATGCCAGTTCTCTACTGCACCAGGTTAGTATAAGAGAGGTTTTGTAAGGGCTTTTCTGCCTCATTGTGGGAGAAAAAGAAGAGTCATTTTGATATAGTGCAATATCTGAAGGAGTCTTCAGGGAGTGGACGTAGTTCTAGTCTTTTACTTTTTACCGCATTTTTTATTTTTCACACTTTTAGTTAATATGGTTGAAAATTTTTTTGTGAAAATCTTTCATTATGTCAAATATCTTAAAATGGTTTTCTAAGATCTTCTAGGAGACTTTTTTGATTTACCACCCTCTTAGTTAGCCTTGGGACAGTTCTATTTTGTCTAGCAACCTAATCAAACTTTGATACATTAGATCTATTAACACAACTAAATCCCTTTAGTATTTTATGATTTTTACTTCATGTTCTTTATTTTTTTATTTTTTTATACTCATCATCTAAATAGACTCAGGTTGAGGTGACTCAACCTGTGTACGTAGTGAAGGAGACTCAACTTTTTAAAGCAACCATTATTTCCTCTCTCTTATTCTCCATTAGTATAATCTATCAATCTTTCCATTTTAACACATCGAGTAAACATTAAGTTAAGTTTTGTGCTACACCTTCCTTAATTATTATATATAACAAATTATCTTTATGCACTTTATCTTTATGTGTTGATGCACTAGTGTCTACTACATAGATCTCAACACATATTCCTTCATCAAGATGTTTAATAGTTTAAATTCAAACATCTTTTTTTTTTTTATAATTTTCTTTGACACATTATGTTGGTCAATGTAATGTATTCTCTAACTGGCATTGATTTCATTGTATCTTTTTCCTTAGCTCTCCTTACTTCCTCCTCTACATGTTCTTTGCTTACATAAGCATAGATGGAGTGGCTACCACATTAGGTCACCAAACATTCTTTTCATTAGATGTTGGGGTTGGTTATATTATGGAGATCAACCTCCTAACATCATAATGAAAAAATGATTGGTTATCCTCAAAATGGTGTCGTTCGACTGTAAGTGACTGGTGAATGTAAGTGTGATGAGAGATCAATGTAGAATTATTGAGGATGTTAGATGCAGGTGGAGAAGAATTATTCATACTATAAAAGGAAAGTTGTCTAATATTAGCATGCTTAGAAAAATTATTATGGTTTTGTCCACTAGTCAATACTATACAGTCATTGTTCTTAGTAAACTATCAAGGTTCCCTATTATAACAATTAACAATTTCTTACACAATAGGCATTACTTTTTTTTTCTATATTTTTAATTTTCACCTTCCTTTTATCTTGCACATTTACAACTTCTTTCTATAATAACTCAGTCTTAATTTTCTCAGTTATGAGATCCTTCATGATTTCTAAAAAGTCCCTTTTGGACTGTCTAAAGTTACTTGCACATTTTTGGACGAGATCATTCAATAAACTTTTGAACATTCTCTTTCTCTCTACTTGAGATGGCATCACAAGAAAACTATTAAATGTAACCAATGTATAGTTAGTTATTATCTTAACATTCTCCTCTCCATATATAGTAGGGAGGGGATGAAATTAGCTTCCTCCTAATATTGTGAATATGAGAGAAAACATTCATTTAACAGTCTCTCTTGCAATAGATAAAATGAATTCTTCTTATAACTATTTCTCTTTCTAAGCTCTACACATAAGATAGCAATTCTTATTCTTTCTTTAGGCCCTGGTCATCAAAGAATTAATAGAAGATGATGTCTCATTCTCAATGGTGTTAGGGGCAAGCAAATCAACTATAACCTCATATATTTATTTTAAAAAAATTTGCTCAAGAAGTTGATCCTTGAGAATATAAAAAGTTTAGTGTCAGTGGGAACAACCAGATACACTCCTTTTAGGGAAACATTAGGGATTATTTTATTCTTCTTAATTTATTATAACTTAATGACAACACAGTTATGACAACATTATCAAAGCAAGTTCCAAACTTGATGAAGCTCCTATCTGGCGGCTAGGACTAGTTAAGCGTGAGGTTTAAATTATATTAAAAGTTAAAGATAAGCTTGCCATCCATTTCTAAATACAAATACAACTCTATATCAGTTTTCTAAGCTTATTGGCTTTAAATAAGAGATTTTGATATGGAGATTGATAATTGAATATATTGAATTTATCAATAGGCATGATAATGGAAGTAGGCTTCTAGGCTTAAGAGATTAAATTTGAATGATTGGAAAAAATATAAATAACTACCCAAGCTACATAAGGAAATGTAACTATGATGCATTACATTTTTTTAAGGGATACCCACAACGGGGAATACACATTGATAAGAATAAAAGATTACAAGATCCTTTAAGTGTTCCATCATCTCACTTTTGCTCAAAAGAGCTACCCAAAAAGTCCAAAAAAATCCTAAGAGCCAATGGTCCCCTATACTATGAGTTACAAAAGCACCTAATAATATTGTAGAGCTGTAAGTAGACAACGCCCAAAAAAGAAAGATGACAAAACAGGCTATAAACAAATTATTACCCCAAAAAAATATTCCTATCGTCCACAAAATACTCATTTCCAATAACCAACAAGAGTCAAAGAAAGAAAGAGAAAAACAAACACAACACACCATAAAAAAAGCACAATGGATTTCAAATAGATAAGAGATGATTTCCATTAGACTTATATAAAATAGAGGTGGACATAATCGCAAAAAAATGCTAAATATTCTGCTAATGGAATTCATGATACTAGCCAAAATAGAGTAACAAGAGCAAGAACCCAAAAAAAGAAAACACTTGTAAACCCATAACAACCAGTAGATATAGATTGTAGGCATCCAAGAACAAGAAGGAAAGATAACCCATTTAACAAAGGGATACCCAAGTAACATTAAAGGAGAAAGAAAACCCAATAAATAACCCTAGTAGACTAAACTACCTTTCGACAACATCAATGAAAGAAGATGAGTAAACTATTAAGTTACCCCAAAATTAACTCTTATTATCCAATCCTGTCGGATACAAAAATGAAGCAACCTAATAATCCCATAGCCGCAGGAACCCAAAAAGGAAATAAAATAAGACAGAAATTAAATAAGGATACCCACCAAATAACAAAAGCCATTAGAGTTCATGAAGATAACCATAAAGAAATCATCATGATGAAAATCCCAATGCCCCTCACTTCTGAAGCCATACTCTTTTAGGTATATAGTAATGCAATAGACTTAAGTAAATGCCAGGAACTTCAGGTAATTGGCCTTCACAACAAAAAAGGTAGTGGAATTACATTGCCCAATCCTATCAAACAACCAATAGAGAAAAGGAAAAGGAAAAGCACAACAAAGATAAATCAATAAGAAAGACAACCAAGGAGGCCAACCCAAAGCCCAACCAAGAAGAACCTCCCAGAAAATAGAAAACCCTCATAAAATTGACCAATTAGGACAATTAACCCGGCTCCAACTTATCAGAAAAAAACTCAGCCAACAAGAAATATTACTTCCAAGAATATAAGAGAAATAAAAGGAGTTTAAATTAGGGAACCAACAATTCATATCATAACTCGAGCCCCTAGCTTCAACACACCAAAAAATGTCTAATAGATTAGAAGCCATAAATAAATACAACCCAACACGTAATAAAAAGAAAACATGGAATATTACTTGTAACTAAGAAATGATTAAAACAGGCAATTGAGGATGAAAGGTTTAATTTAGAAAAAATTAAAAGTTCGTTAGGGATGTTAAGCCCTATGAACTTTGTCCCAATCAAACCAAGAGGGGGGGGGGGGGGGGGTGAATTGGTATTTTAAAAAATTTCTTTTCACAAAGAACAAAAACACATAAACCAAAATCACGCCACGAGAAAAAAACAATGCGGAAATAAAAGTGCGGAAGCAAGAAAATAAGAACACAGAGATTTATAGTGGTTCGGTCAACTAGACCTACGTCCGCTCCTTGGAGGCACCCGCCAAGTATTTCACTACAAAATGTAACTCTCCTTTAGCCCCCACGGCAAGGCGGAGAAGCCTTCACAAGAACCTCCTTTTTGCCACCGTGGCAAGACAGATAACCTATCTCCTTTTGCTTCCTCCTGAAGCTGGCAGAGAACCAACAACCAGATGCTTACTCCTTACCTCTACTGGCCCTTCCACGTACGAGAAACTTTAGACAAAGAAGAAGCAGATCCATCCTTGAAGCAACCCTTACAAATCCCCTCATAAGCTCCCCCTAATAAGATCCTCTCTCTCTTCCTCTCTCTCTTTCTCTCCTCAAGGCCTTCTCAGGTCAAAGCAGCAGCCAAAGGTTTTTTAAAACTTTGAACAAGAGCTGTTAAATAGAGGAGCTTCAAAGGAGCTCATTAATTACAAGTTGCCAACATTATCATCCAGGCCGATATGGACATCGGCCTGACCGATCAGTATAAATCTCAGAAGATCGACCAGAGCATCATCCTGAATGCAAAATTGGACAATTGAAAATTGGCTTGATCGTCCAGGCCGATCTTACGATTGTCCTGGCTGATCAGTTCAAATCAGAGGAAAATTATCCTGAGCATCGCCCTATTTACAAGCTGGCCGATCCCGATCGTCCGGAGTAACTAAGGATTTTGAGTATATCGTCCTGGCCGATCCTGCGATTGTCTAGGACGATGTGATCGTATCAATCATCCTTAATTACTCCCTTGATTTCCTGATCAATTAAGGCATAATTTGTGAAAATTGTCTTGGCCGATCAATTATCATCATTGTCGATTATTTAAAAATACAGTATACCTTAATTATCTATGGCGGCAACTTCTTTCTATTTTGAAATTATCATCCTGGATGATACAAGTATTGTCTAGGCTGATATGTTAATGTCGGCTGCCTTAGTTAAGAATATATATTTAGACTTTCTGTTTTAAGCCTGATCATTCAGGACGATGTAAATATCGTCCTGGCCGTTATTAGTAAAAATAGAAATTCTAATTCTCTCAAGTGTGTGTGTAGGGTTACTTAGCATCAGTCTCTTTGACCATTACAAATAGACTCAAGAAGAGAAAAAACAAAGTACAGACTGACTCAACCCTTAACCTACGCAATCTTGAACTTGCTTCGTTTGTTTGTCTGATCTTCGATTCCTGAAAAGTTAGAAGCAACAGGAAGTCCAAGTTGTTGCGGATCGATGATTTTGATGATAGCAAACATTCCTTATTTCTCTACGATTGCCTTATGTGCTAATGTTTTAGGTCCACACAATCAGATTATAATCTGGAACCAGCTCAAGATTGGGTAGACTAGATCTATGTCAGTTTGTAATCTTTTTCCTTTCTTGAGTCTGTTGTATTTGGTGTGGCTATAACTTGGTAGAAATTCTCTTGCTCCCTATATGATTTCTGTTTTTGGTAACATCGTTCGGGACGATATTAATATCGGCCTTGACGATTTGTCCAAAATCAGAAACCCTAATTAGGGCATCCTCATTAAGGCAGCTGTTAACAGATCGGCCTGGACGATACTTGTATCGGCTAGGACGATAATCTCAATTTAGAAAGAATCAGCCGCCATAATCAATTTAGGAATTCTTTGTTTTAGGAAATCGGCCAGGACGATATTATTGTCGTCCAGGACGATCTAACTCAATCATGCCTAAATTGATCTGGTATCTTTGGAAAGCATTAATGGTTGATTGATACGATCACATCATTCGGGACGATCGCATAATTGGCCAGGACGATGGCCTGGATGATCTACATCGGACAGCTTGTATTCAGGGCGATGATCAGGACGATTAAAATTAGTTTTAAACTAATCGTCCAGGATGATTGTGAGATCGACCAGGACGATGTAACCAATTTTCTTCTGATCGTCTCAAATCGTCCCGGGCTAATGTGCTTAATTTGTACTGATCATCCAGGATGATATGCCTATCGTCCTGGACGATAATGTCGGCAACTTGCATTAATGAGCTCGTTTTTAGAGCTTCTATTTAAGCTTTGGCATGGCACTTTATAAGTGTCTTTGGTAGCCATTGTAGCTTTGTTCTTGTGGGGGAAACATGAAGAGAGAGCTTAAAAGGGAGAGAGGAAAAGGTGGAATTTGAGAGAGGGAGAAGATCCAATGAGGGGGGACTCAAGGGAGTGTGGAGGAGGTTCCACACAGTTGCTCCGGCAAACTCGCACCTTAGTACCATCGAATTCAAGGCTTGTCTTGAGGTAAGTTCACCAAAGAAGAAGTCTCTTTGGTGTCAAAGGACCCGGCAACTCCGCCGCACGGGGAGAGGTGGAAGTGATTTTGTAAGGGTTTCTCCGCCAAGCTGTGGGGGCTAAAGGAGAGTAACGATTTTAGTGCAATACTTGGAGGGTGCCTCCAAGGAGTGGACGTAGGTCAAGGTTTGATCGAACCACTATAAATCCGCTGTGTTCTTTCTTTATTACTTTCGCACTTTAATTTATGCATCGTTGGTTTTCTATGTGGTGATATTAGTTTTAGTTTTATCTTTGGTTTTAAAGTTTTCCAATTCACCTCTCTCTTTTAAATTAGCTTTGAGCCAGTTCTATAGGGCTTAACATCCTAGCAAACTTTCAAGAGGTATCAGAGCACTTTCTAGTGTCATCTGAGAAGTTTCAAGTGATATCAGAGCACTTTCTAGTGTCATCTGAGAACTTTCAAGTGGTATCAGAGCAATTTTCATAAAATAAGTTTTTAAAAAACTTTTGAATTTCGATCCATGGCTAATATTTCTAATCGTATTTTTGCGAAAGGATATTCAATCACTGGACCACCATTATTTGAAAATATTACATTTGATTTTTGGAAAATTCGCATGTCTACTTTTTTGCAATCAATTGATTTTTGCATGTGGCATATGATTTTAACTGGTTATTCATCACCATCACGTATTATTAATGGAATTAAAACTGATATTCCTTTTAATCAATGGAATATGGATGAATGAATGGATGCTCAATTAAATGCAAAATCTTTAAATTATTTTTTTGTGCTTTAAATTATGATGATTTTTTGTTAATTTCCACGTGCACTACTGGTAAGAAAGTTTAGGATAAATTGCACACCATATACGAAGGCTCTAATGAAATCAAGTAATCAAAGTTGAATATTTTAATGCATAATTTTGAAATGTTTTCTATGAAACCTTTTGAAATGATTTTAGACATGTATAATAGGTTTATTCAAATTACTACATCATTGCATGCCTTAGGAAAAGATTTTTTAAATTTTGAAAAAGTTAACAAAATTCTTCGTTGTTTACTTGAAAAATTCGATGCTAAAGTTGTTATTATTTGTGAATCAAAATATTTGAATGATTATTCTATTAATAATTTGATTGGCTCACTCATTGCCTACGAGCAAGGGTTGGATCAAAGACTTTTGGATGCAGGTGAAACGATCGTTCTAAAAGCTGAAGATACGGAAAGAGGAATCTTAGTTGGTGACGATAGCAATGAATTGTCAAGCAAATCACAAAGCTCACAATTGCATAAGCAAAAGTGGAAGAAAGGTAAAAGTGGTAAGGATGTCCATATTTCCTCTAACATTATTTGCTTTCGATGTAGGAAACCTGGACATATGAAGAATACGTGCCCTAATGTAAGAATTCTCCCTGCAAAAGAAAAGGGTAAGGCAAAGCAAAAGTTTAATTGGGAAAATAATGAAAAGCAAAAAGTCTCATGGGCAGATCTTGTTTCTGAAGCATCAGACCAAGAAAGAAATAATGGATAAAAGCCTTATTTGAGTTTTTCTTTGTTATTTTCTTATTTTGTTTTTATTTTTTATTTTTATTGTTTATTAGATTTTTTAATCTTACTTGTTTTGTTTCGTATTTTTTTTCTGATCAACACACACATCCACTTTTCTAGAAATGAAAAATTTACTTCCTAATTTTTCTTGAAATCTTTAGTAAGTTGTGATTGACTTCTCTAAAAACAATCAAAGGAAGGAAACTCATGTTTTTGACTTTCAATCTCTGTTTCCTAAAAGAGGTTTTTTTACTTTTGATTTAAAATCTTTTTCATCTTTTAAATTGGTTTTTGAAACTAAATTTTTTATCTCCCTATATTTTATTTTTCGCATAGGAATCTTTTGCAAGTTGTTGAATCTAATTCAAAATTTTCTTAATCAAGAAATTCGCTTTATCAATAGTATGGGTTTAATTTTGGTATTTAAGATTTCAGAAAGGTAGCATAATCAAAAAAAAAATTGGCCAATGATGCCAAAAATAAAAGAAGCGCAAAGCGCCAAAATTGAAAAATATAGAATACACAAAGTGTATCAAAAGATGTGCAGTGCGCCAACCAATTGTCAAGAGGCATAAAATGAGCCCACTAAATTTTAATGCTTTCCATTCTTATACTTCTTAAAGCTTAAGAAAACCCTTGATTTTTTCGATGCTTGAATTTGAAAATCTTGATTCATGATTCAACAAATCGTGCATTAATCTTCTATTAGATATATTTTATGAAAGGAGTTTTGAAAAATTATTATTTTTTTCTCTAATTTATTCCTTGATTTAGATATTGAATTAAAAAGTTTTTGAGCCTTTTTAAAGAACTTGAGTTTGGATTATCAATTCTTGATTTTCTAACCTTTATTGGGCTATATGTTGTCAATCAAATTTTACTAAGTTTTTTGATTAAAACTCAAAGATAACTTTCTCATTTTAAGAACATTTGTTTTTTCACTTGATTAGGGATTGTTTTTTGTTCGTTTTGTTTTTGTTTGTGCCTCCTCTCTTTTTGATAATGTCAAAGGGGGAGAACGTTTGTATCTTTTTTCTTTTCAAAAATTTTAAAACAATAAAAAAAATTTTATCTCCCCTATTTTCTTTTTTTTTAAAAGGATTTATTCTAGTGAGGGGGAGATTAGGAGGATTTAGTTTTATGAAAATTTAAATTAAAATGTTTTGCCATCATCAAAAAGGGGGAGATTGTTTCGGATCTATGATTTTGATGATAGCAAACATTCCTTATTTCTCTATGATTGCCTTATGTGCTAACATTTCAGGTCCACACGATCAGACTACAATCTGGAACCAGCTCAAGATTGGGTAAACTAGATCTATGTCAGTTTGTAATCTTTTTTCTTTCTTAAGTCTGTTGTATTTGGTGTGGCTATAACTTGGTAGAAATTCTCTTGCTCCCTATATGATTTCTGTTTTTGGTAACATCGTCAGGGACGATATTAATATCGGCCTGGACAATCTGTCCAAAATCAGAAACCCTAATTAGGGCATCCTCATTAAGGCAGCCGTCAACAGATCGGCCTGGACGATACTTGTATCGGTCAGGACGATAATCTCAATTCAGAAAGAAACAGCCTCCATAATTAGTTTAGGAATTCTATGTTTTAGGAAATCGGCCATGACGATATTATTGTCATCTAAGATGATCTAACTCAATCATGCCTAAATTGATCTGGTATCTTTAGAAAGCATTAATGGTTGATTGATACGATCACATCATTTGGGACAATCGCGTGATCGGCCAGGACGATGGCCTGGACGATCTACATCGGACAGCTTGTATTCAGGGCGATGATCAGGATGATTGAAATCAATTTTAAAGTAATCATCCAGGACGATCATGAGAACGGCCTGGACGATGTAACCAATTTTCTTCTGATCATCTTAAATCGTTCCGGGCTATTGAGCTTAATTTGTACTGATCGTCCAAGACGATATGCCTATCGTCCTAGACGATAATGTCGGCAACTTGCATTAATGAGCTCATTTTGAGAGCTTCTATTTAAACTTTAGCATGGCACTTTGTAAGTGTCTTTGGCAGTCATTGTAGCTTCATTCTTGTGGGGGAAACTTGAATGGAGAGCTTGAAAGGGAGAGAGGAAAGGGTTGAGTTTGAGAGAGGGAGAAGATCCTGTGAGGGGGGACTCAAGGGAGTGTGGAGGGGGTTCCACACGGTTGCTCCGGCGAACTCACACCTTAGTACCATCGGATTCAAGGCTTGTCTCGAGGTAAGTTCACTAAAGAAGAAGTCTCTTTGGTGTCAAAGGACCCGGCAACTCCGCCGCACCGGGAGAGGTGGAAGTTATTTTGTAAGGGTTTCTCCGCCTAGCTGTGGGGACTAAAGGAGAGTCACGATTTTAGTGCAATACTTGGAGGGTGCCTCCAAGGAGTGGACGTAGGTCAAGGTTTGACCAAACCACTATAAATCCAATGTGTTCTTTCTTTATTACTTTCGCACTTTAATTTCTGCATCGTTGGTTTTCTATGTGGTTGTTGACCTCATTTTTGTATGAGGTCACTAAGACCCTTCCAGAATCCAGATCCGATCCTAGACCATAGGATCCACTCTAGACTTTAGGATCCTTCCTAGAGCCAGACCATAAGATCCTTCTAGATCCAAGACCTTAGGGCCTACTCTAGAGCTTAAGATTTTTCCATATCCAAATCCTAGAACTTCTCTAGATTCTGGGATCAATCAATCCCTAGCTTTGATCAACTCCAACTTCAAGTTAATCCCCAACCTTGAATAATTCAAATCTCAAACTTCATTCAACTCAAATCCAAATTAATTCAAGTTTCAAACATATCCAAATTTTGATTCAATCCGCTTGAGAATCCAAATTTCAATCTAGACTTTGATCCAAACTTCAATCTAGCTTTGACCCTGTCCATTTATTAACAATCACCACATGATTGTAAATGGTTTGGATACTTCAATATTAATCATTCAAACTTGAAATCAAATCCAAACCCATAAATTCAGACTCAAATCCAAACTCTTAAGGCCCTGTCCTAAACACCCTTTTTAGAGATTTTTCAAACATTTCAAAACCCAGTCAAATGGCCTCTGATTCAGTGTCTATCACTTTCAAAGTGATAAGACATGTATCTAGAGGTTACCCTCTAACTTTGAGCTCATTCTGAGGTCTCTAACCCCAGAATCTGAATTAAAATCCAAATGTTGCAAAACCTTTGAATATTTATAATCCATGTCACTAGGCCTTTCACCTAGTGGAATTTGACTTTGGATCCCCCTCCAAATCTTTTGATCCCTCTTAATACCTTAATATTAACTTATTAAGCAATGATCTACATCTTTTTAGATTCAATTTGATCCAGAATTGACTTGAGTCCAAAATGACCAAAATGCCCTTAAATGGAGATTTTTGGACTTTTGGCCTAAACTCAACTTGATTTGACTTATCAACCTTTGAAATCTTCTTCAAATATCATTCCAATGGATCCTAAATGACTTTAGGAACACATGAAATCCAAACTTGACTCATGGTTTGACCAGGTTGACCAAGTCAATCATGGTTGACCAAATCAACCTTTAACCTACACACTTGTCAAATTCAATTATTCAACCCATTTGAATCGAATCAACCTTTTAAAATCATTCAATTGGACACTCATGACATGTCCAAAGACTTTCAAGTCAATCCTCATATTAGGTTGACTTGGTCAACTCATTTGGAGAGGTCAAAACCCTCTTTAACTTCATGTATTTACTTAAAAATTCAAATCCTTAATCTCAAACTCTTGGCCACATCATCAAGCCACCTTGGCAATCCATGGCTTAGTCTAAAACCTGCTCAAACATGATGTGATGTGACATATTTCCTCCCCTAATAGAGCTTAAACCACCCCCCTTTAACAAGGCTTGGCATTGGTTCATCCAAATGGGGAAAAAGGTGTGGTCCCTCTTCACATGGACCAAGAGATGTCACTCTCAACCACCAACCCTATTCCATAGCTTTGGGCAGCATAGGGGACACTTGGCACTCATCCAAAACCACTCCAAATCAAATCTCAACCATCCAATCCAAAAGCCAAAGGTAAAGTGAGGGAAAACTTGACCAAAAGGTAGCTTCTTGATCATTCCCTTTGATATGATCAAAAGCTCCAAACTCCAGCAGCCCCCAACCTTCCAAGAGCTCCTCCCATACACTCCAACACATTTCAAGTCCTTCTCAAGCTTTTCCCAACCATTTTCAAGCCTCAAATCACTATTTTAGTGAAGAGAGAGCATTCTAGAGAGAGAAAGAGGACTTTCCAATATACCTTTCGATCCCGCAAGATCCAGCTTTTGGAGTCTTCAGAAAAGTTGTAGAGGATTGCTGCATCTTTCCAATAAGCCAAAAATCTCAAACATCCGATGGTTGGATCGTAAGTTATGCTCATTTTACGTTTAAATTTCAATTTAAAACTGTAGCGATTTTACAATGAATGGAGCCTCCAAACTCTAGGCATTGTAAGATCATATTGCCCTCTAGCTACAGTTCAAATTTTGTGCAATTTCGTCTAGTATTTTGAAAGATATGAGCGTTTAAAGATTTCTATTCAAAATGAACTGAAAAAGATCTGGACCGTCCGATCGAAGATCAGACGGCTCAGATCTGGGTATACCGTGCGGCTTCCTCCATGTTTGAACGTGGGTCATCCCATGGTATGGGAGGGTGACATGGCGTCACGCCACGCCGCCACGTCACCGTCAGCTGATTTGACCCAAATTTGAATAAAAAAATGCTTTAAATGCTCCAAATCTTAAAAAATTCACAGACAATCGAGTTCTCCACCAAATGGGGCGTTCTTGGGCTTGTTGGAAAGATAATCTAATGTAGTATTTACTAAAATTAAAATTATATTAATTTGATGTCTGTATTGTGAGATATTTGAGTTTATGTTAATTTCATTTATTGTTATTTTCTCACAATCCAGTGATCAAATGAAGCCCAAATTTTGGTGGATGATTATTGAGTATCTTAGGCATGTTTAATAATTTTCCTGTGATATGAATTTTTAAGGTAAATGGTCTATTTTGGACCCTAAACTTTGAAAATTCATAACTCCTTAGGGTTTTAGTATTTTGCTGTGATATTTCTGTGGTATGCTTAAATGTATGTCAGGGTTAGACACACCAAGTTTCATGCCTATATAAATATTAGAGACACCTAGGAAAAATAATTAAGGAAATGTCTAGAAAATTTAGAAAATTCATAGGGGATTGTAAACACACCCAATAGGGGTGAAACTTGAACATAGTAAACTTAATGACATCAGATACCTTAGGTTCAAATTTTACTCAATTTGAAGGTCATTAGGTTAGAAAATTGAGCATGTCAAATTTCAGCCCCTTTAAGGACTTAGAAAATTCAATAAATCATTATAAATTTATATTTATTCCAAAAAATACCCATAATACCTCTAATTAACCATATTTCAACTCTTAATCATTGAAAATTGAGTTGATTTCAAGAAGTTTGGGACTCATTTGGGATCAAATCACTAAAATGACCTTTAATTGAAACAATTTAATAATTTCAATAAATACCCAAACTTCCAAAATTTATAACTAATTATAGAAAATTCCAAATCAATCAAATTCAGTGGCTAATGACTCTAATTAAAATCTAGTATTTTCCAAAAATTTGAAACCCCCAAAATCTGGTCAAAGTCAAAAAGTCAACATTTTGGTCAACTCTAGGTCAAAATTTGGTCAAAACTTCTAAAAATCATAACTTTTGATAGAAAACTCCAAATTGAATGTGCCACCTGTCTAACAATTCATAATAAGGTCTAGTATTTGTTAAAAATCTGAAACCCTTAATATTAACTTTTTTTCTAAAAATCAAAATTTGACCCCTTAGTTAACATATCCGGATAACCCTCTAAAACCCAAATTTCAGAATTTTCTTAATAGGTTAATAAAATTCCCAACTAATCCATTAAAATCAGCAACCAACTCCCTTTAATATCAATCCACTCCTTTAATTCCAACCAATTTAAATAACTTAATCAACCCCGATTGCTACTAGGTAACCCAGGCCTACGAGGCTATTAGCTTAGCCCCAAGGAAGGTGAAATAAACTTCACGGCCTCGATGTGAAACAAAGGTAGTAATCAATTAACTTTTAAAATATGTTTAATTAAAATTCTTAATTCATTAATATTTAAATTTTAATCTAAATCCCCTTCTAAGCCTTAACGAATCCAAACTTTTAGACAACTTCAAGTAATAACCTACTTTAGGATCTATCCCAGCCACACGACCTTTCTCACACACTTTAGATGATGTGCTAGGATAACCAACTCTAGATCTAGGTTAGGCCGGTGTTTACTTTACTGCTGTGTGCCAGATTTTTCGTAGTTTTCACCTCATGTTGTGGATGAAATTGCTTTGCTGTGTCTGCTTACTTTTTCTGTACTCTGTGGATGGATTGATGTGTTTGGCGACTAAATTACCCTTAGGTTAGGTACGATCTGGATGTTGACACAGTTTTTTGCATGTGGCCACGCTCATGCAGGGCAATATAAAAAGGGGGCAAATAAAAAAATGCATAAATATTATAAATTCTTTGCACAGGTGCTTCAGCTGCTAAAGCCCCCAAACCATAAAAAGAGCGTGGCCAGTGTGTTTACTTTCTTTTCTACTCATATACAACTACTTGGGAATAACTGCTTTTTATATATTAATTGCTTAGGATAACCCTGCAGGTGAGTCTATATTTTTATTTTGATATTAATGTAATTTGTGTAAGTGTCAACTGTTGTGAAAGTTAATTTTGAGTTGGGATACATAGATCCAAAGCTTGGATTCCAAAGAGGAAAGGATACCCCTTTAGGGAACACTCCTTTTCCATTTGGAAATCCAAATTTGGATCATACCTTTTCCTTACCCAAAGAGGAAAGTGTGGCCTTCCCCTTAAAGGAAGTGCCCTCTTATCCATTTGGGTAATCCACTACGAAGATTCCAAGAAGATTGAAGAAAAGGAATCCAAAGAAGAATGAGATTGAAGATTTGAAGATTTGAAGATTGAGAGTTTCCCACTCAAAATAACTTGCATCATTACTAGGTTTAGAATCCGGGTTGTTGTCAGTGGTGCCCGGCCACTTTACTTTCTGTAATATTCTGATTTGTAATAAGCAAGGCAATTCTGCCTATGGACATTTATTAATTAATTTATATTTAATGTGATGATTTGATTGCCTTTAGGATTACTTATTTTTACTAGTTTTTTTGGCAATTGCATGCTGCTTTTTTGTTTTCGCCTGGATACGTGAGACTAGTGAGGGTGTGAAAGTTTTCTACTCATAACCTTAAAAGTCTAAAATTTTAGTGAGTCTAAATAACATAGAAAGATAACGAATCTAGGGAATTAGTCGGGGATCGACCCCGGGGCCGCATGCATATTTCTGCATTACTCTTTCCTTGCTTTAGACCCTTTCCCGCCGGTGGGTAGAGTCCGGATAGTCTGACCTATGAGGACGAGGTGCTGGACCTGGGGAAGTCCACTCTTCTAAAAAATTATTATTTTCTAAGCCTGTTTTTTAAATTTCAAGCATATTTGATTTGAGGTTGTTAACCAGCATGCATTGCATTAGATACAAATTAAAAGAGTCAAAATTTTAATTTCATGGTCCTTAGCATTTTGCACCCAACATAAGTCAAAGGGGCCAATTAGGAGAATCTCTAGATGTCGGCCCCAACTCTCCAAAACTTTAAATATAACGTCCCTACCACTCTTTCATAAAAGACCGGACTCATCTCTTTTAAATCGACTAGGTGGTTAGCTGGCTCCCCAATCCAGGCCGGGGTAAGTCCAGACCTTGCACTGCATTAGTTAGGATCGGACGACTGTGGTCCAGTGTCCAAAATAGATTTAGGATCCGGGGTAGATCTTCGATTATAAGACCCCAAACTTTGGGAATATAATTCCAAATTTCTAATAAAATGCTCAACTCTAATTAAATATCATTTCAATCCAAAATATAAAGCCCAACACTTAGATTAAGTTGGGACACTTCCGGATGGTTCCAGAATCTCAAAGTGTCCTCTACCTCTTCCCCTTTAACTCTGTTAATAACTACTCAATTTTGATCCATTCCCTTTTGAGTTTTCAAAATTCATCTCTTTTTGATATCACTCCTAGAAAATCTGACAAAATTTTGCCACTATTTTAATCGAGAGTTTTTGTAGGGGATTTTGTCTCCCTACGATGTAATTAACTACGAGGGCTTGCGCTCGTAGGAGATTTAGAACCACACACACCTGATTTTAAAATTGATTTTTCAAAGTTCAATTGGATTTCTTTGGAAAAACTTAAAATACTAGTGATCGTTATTATAACAATCAAAGAATTATCATCGAATAGTATTTTCTCCCTACGGGGAGATACACTTTTCTTTGATAAGGCTTTGGATGTGAAATCAACGATCACACATCTTGAATATTGTGGTTGGATATTCAGTAGAATCGCATTTTTATCCTTCGGGGCCATATGAAGTTCTCTTTAGCATCTGATCACGATATTCAAGATGAATTTCATAATTCTAAATCTGAATAGCGTTATGAAATTTTATTTTCACCTCTCGAGGTGAAACACTTTTTCTAACGAGATAATTCAATTTTAGAATTCAATTTTAAGTTCCAAAGAAAATCAATATTTTCAAAACATGTTTCCAAAATTCCACCAACAGTGGTGATATTGGTTTTAGTTTTATCTTTGGTTTTAAGGTTTTCCAATTCACCTCCCTCTTCTAAATTAGCTTTGGGCCAGTTCTATAGGGCTTAACATCCCTAGCGAACTTTCAAGTGGTATCAGAGCACTTTCTTGTGTCATCTGAGAACTTTCACAAATGTTTGTCAATCATCAAAACATAAGTTATGAAAATAGATATGCAACAATCTCCCCCTTTTTGATGATGGCAAACACAAGTAGGAAAAAAAACTAAAAAAAAAAAGTTCATTAAAAATTCAAAGTTACATAACCTTTTTCCTAACATAACCTACTCTCCCTTTTGTCATCACAAAAAGAGGGTCCAGATACACAAAAGAAAACAACACAACAGAGATAAAAATAGACTAAAAAGCAAACTACATAAAGTAGAAAACATACAACAGAAAACACAGACTAGAAAAACGAGAGATCCTGATCATCAGATGGAGGTGGTGGAGGTGGCGGCTGAAAGTAGCTGGCAAGCGTGGTAAACTAAGCATTGAACCAGGTGATCCCAGACATTTGTCGAACTCATTTCCCATCGGCCATAGCAAGGGATTAGCAAGGAGACACAAAAGGAGAAGGGATGAGGTGAAAAAATGGTTGGATCGGCTAGGATTTAAAGAAATGTCCATATCGGCTAGGCCGATCGCAGAATTGTCCAGGCCGATATGGCTCAATAATTGCGTACAGGCCGATTGGTCAAAAAGGTGGGCCGATCGTCTGGGCCGATCAGATATTGGCCAGGATGATTAGACACAGGCAATCGTCCCGAGGAGAAAATTTGGACGACCGTTGAAAAAGTAGATCGTCCGGGCCAATTAGGTGTATCGTCCAGGACGATGCACAATAATTGATCGTACCGGCCAAAGTTAAAACATTTTAAATCTCTGCCTCGTGTATCATTCAGGATGAATAGTGGATCGGCCAGGCAGATTGTCCAATAATGGATCGCCCGGGGCCAATTTTAAGGATTTAAATGTGCTGACATGTGGATCGTCCAGGACAATCCTGAAAGTTCGATGGGGATGTTAAGCCCTATGAACTTAGTCCCAAACTAACCAAGAGGGGAGGGGGGGGTGAATTGGTATTTTAAAAACTTCTTTTTAAACAAATAAAAAAAATCACATAAACCAAATTACACCACAAAAAAGTACGGAATTTAAAAGTGCGGAAGCAAGAAAAAAAACACAAAAATTTATAGTGGTTCGGTCGACTCGACCTACGTCCACTCCTTGGAGGCACCCTCCAAGTATTGCACTACAAAAAAAGTGACTCTCCTTTAGCCCCCATGGCTAGGTGGAGAAACCCTCACAAGAACCTCTTTTTTGCCACCCCGGCAAGGCAGAGAATCTATCTCCTTTTGCTTCCTCCTGAAGCTGGCAGAAAACCAGAACCAAAAGCAAAACTCCTTACCTCTACCGACCCTTCCACGGATGAGAAACTCTAGACGAAGATGACGCAGAGAGATCCTTGAAGCAACCCTTGTGAAACCCCTCACAAGCTCCCCCTCACAAGATCCTCTCTCTCTCCTCTCTCTCTCTCTTTCTCTCCTCAAGGTCTTCTCAGGTCAAGGCAGTAGCCAAAGGTTTTTAAAAACGTTGAACAAGAGCTCTTAAATAGAAGAGCTTCAAAAGAGCTCATTAATTACAAGTTGCCGATAATATCGTCTAGGCCGATATGGACATCGGCCTGGCCGATCAGTACAAATCAATGAAGATCGGCCAGAGCATAGCCCTGGATGCAAAACTGGACGATTAAAAATTAGCTTGATCGTCCAGGCCGATCTCACGATCGTCCTGGCCGATCAATTTAAATCAGAGGAAAATTATCCTAACAATAGCCCTGGATACGGGCTGGCCGATATTGATCGTCCTGAAGTAACTTAAGGTTTTTGACTAGATCGGCCTGGCCGATCTTGCGATCGTCCAGGACAATCTGATCGTATCAATCATCCTTAATTACTCCCTTGATTTCCTGAACAATTATGGCATAATTTGTGAATATCGTCCAGGCCGATCCGAGGATCGTCCGGGCCGATAATTTAAAGATACAGTATACCATACTTGTCTATGGCGGCTACTTCTTTCTGTTTTGAGCTTATCATCCTGGTTGATACACGTATCGTCCAGGACGATCTGTTAATGTCGGCTGCCTTAATTAAGAATCCTTAATCAGACTTTCTGTTTTAAGCTGATCGTCCAGGCCGATTAAAGAAATCGTCCAGGCCGATATGAGTAAAAACAAAAATTCTAAGTCTCTCATGTGTGTGTGTGAAGGGTTACAAAGCATCAGTCTTTTTGACTATTACAAGTGGACTCAAAAGGTAAAAAATAAAAGTATAGACTGACTCAACCCTAAACCTATGCATTCCTGAACTTGGCTCTTTTTTGATTGTCCGGTCTTTGATTCCTGAAAAGTTAGAAGCAACAAGCTGTCCAAGAAAAGTAGTGTTTGTCAATCATCAAAACATAAGAATTGAAAAATAGATTTGCAACAATCTCCTCCTTTTTTGATGATGGCAAAACACAAGTAGGACAAAAATAGATTCATTAGAAAAACAAAGTTACAACATCAACTTTTTCCTACCACACCCTATCCTACTCCCCCTTTTTGTCATCACAAAAAGAGAGTCCAGAAATAGCAGAGAAAAAAAATCACGAAAGACTAACTACAAAAAGACAAGAAACAATAACTCAAAGCACAAACTAAAAGAACGAGGGATCCTGATCATCAGATGGAGGAGGTGGAGGTGGCTGCTGAAAGTAACTGGCAAGGGTGGTAAACTGAGCATTGAACCAGGCGATGTCCTGGTCATGCTGCTGCTGTTGGTGAGTAAAAAAACTGTCAAATCGAGCTAAATCCTCAAAGACACAAAGGAGAAAGGATGAAGAGTGAAAAATCATGGCTGGATCGGCCTGAATTTAAAGAAACGGCCATATCGTCCTGGCCGATCGCGGAATCGTCCAGGCCGATATGTGTCAATAATTACGTACAGGCCGATTGGTCAAAAAGGCGGTCCAATCGTCCGGGCCGATTAGATATCGGCCAGGCCGATTAGACACAGGCTATCGGCCCGAGGAGTCAGTTCGGACGACCGTTGAAAAAGTAGATCGTCCGGGCCGATTAGGTGTATCGTCCAGGACGATGCACAATAATTGATCGTACCGGCCGAAGTTAAAACGTTTTAAATGCTTGCCACGTGTATCGTCCAGGACGAACAGTGGATCGGCCACGCCGATGGTCCAATAATGGATCGTCCGGGGCCGAATTTAAAGATCAAAACGTACTGACATGTGGATCGTCCGGGACGGTCCAGTGTATCGGCCAGGATGATGCACATAGAATGCATCGGCCAGACTAATTTACTATCGGCCAGGATTATCACCATGAGTTTGATCAAATCGTCCAGGACGATAATGTATCATCCAGAACGATGAATTGCAGTAAGCACAGAAAAAAGGTCAGCAGATGGATTTTGGAAAGAATTTGTCATATCGGCCAGGACGATAGAAATATCGGCCAGGCCGATGTGACTTGAATTTGATGTCAAGAAAAGAATGGTGATGATCAAGACCCTCAAAAATAAAATAAAAGAAAAGACAGTCAAAGACACAAAAATAACACAATGAAAACCAACCACCGAACAATTTTTTTTTTTTTTTTTTTTTTTTTTTATGGAGGCATCATATGAGAATTCTTTTCATGAATTTAAACTTTTAAAGTTTTTAGGAGATCAAGAGGTTTAACAAAATCCAATCAGAAGAAGATAGAAAAACTGATTCCATTTACCCTAGATCGGACATCCTTCAGGGTACAAAATTCTCTTAAAAACAACAGAGTCCTAACTCGGAATAACAAAAAGGATAAGAAGATCCAATCAAGATTTATTAACAACTAAAATATCTCATAAATAATAAACCAAAATAATTTTTCTCAATCATGGAAATTGAAATCAAATCTTTGAACGTATCACATAATCAATGAGTTTTCTAAGTTTTAAGAGTTTTACCAAAGAGATGATAGCTTGCATTTAGTGGGCTAATTTTATGCCTCTTGTCACTTTTATTGACTCTTTGAGCATCTTTTGATTTTTGATACACTTTTGTGTATATAGCTTTCTTTTCAATTTGACTTCATTGGCCTCTTTCCTTTTTAACTTTTGCAAGCTAAAAATTCTTTAATATACCCTTAAAAAAATACTTGGTTGTGAGTATATTCTCCAAATATTAGAGAATAGGAGCTCTCTCTCTAACATAGGGAAGAATAATCCACAACACAAAATCAAAATCACGTGATAACTGCAATGGTAAGATTTCAAAAGCTTGAATGATATCAAAGAATTTTGACTATTATGCATAAGATGTTTTAATGTAGCAAGATTTAGAAAGAGATCTTAAAAATCCATTGGTTAAACTGAGTTTAGACTTTTGTTTTATAGAAGAAAATCATGCCACTAAACAAAGTCAGAAGAAGGGAAAAACATCAACAGTTTACTCCCTTTAACCAATTTTAAAAAGCTAAACCCTATCTCCAAAAACTCCAATATTTAAAAGCTTGAGAAGTTTCATCATATGGAAGCCCAAAAAAAAAGTAAAGACCAAAGTGAAAAAGCAAAAGCAAAAAAAATAAGCAAACTAAAGACAACTCAAAGTGAACACAAAAACTAAAAATAAAAGACATACAAAAAAAAAGATTTCAAGCAAGTGATAAAGCAATGGATTTAAGCAATTGAGCTGCAAGCCTCCTTATGTTCAGTTATCTTATGCTCCCACGAGGTCTTTGGTGAGAGCACTCCTGCAAAACTCAACAACAGTCAGTTTTAGGAACCCAAATAGATTTGGGCTCCTTCTTAGGAAATGTAGAGTGCAATGCAGATGTGGTATGCTTTGAATCATGCATCTTAGGTCTCCATACCCAATGTGTACTGCGGTGAACTGTGCAAGTGTGTGAGATGTGTCCTAGCATGCCACAAGAAAAACATTGAACTCCAGGAAAAGGTTTTCTTAAATGATTTGGGTAAAAATGCCTCTTCCTAGGTTCTGGCCTTTGATTAAAAGTTGGTGTCATCCTAGCTTTTTTACATATTTCCAAATCATTTTGAATTCTCAAGTTAGTTCTTTTTAATGCATCATTCTCAATCATCAAATTTTTCTCAATCTCTTTAGATTTCTTAAGATCATCATTAAGTGAGGTGTGTGAAGCTTTTAATGCATTGCTTTTATCAACTAATTCCAAATGCTTCTTGTTTAATTCATCAAATTCATCAAGGAGAGCCATGTGATTTGAATCAATCGTTGCATGATCTTTGAGAAAAACTTCATGCTCTTTTTGTAGATTTGAATGTTCTAATTTTAGGCTAGCATGAGTTTTCTTAAGTTTTTTGTATGATGTATGGATTTTTTCACAGATTTCAAATAATTCATCATAGGTTGGTTTACATAACTCTTCCTCATCACTTTGATTTTCTCCCATGAAACACAAGTTTGTAGTCTCTTCCTCTGGTTCAGTCTCAGAGGAATCAGTACCAGATTCTGCCCAGAAGCCTCTTTGGATTTTCTTATTCTCCTTCCTAGTCTTAGCTTTCTCCTCCCCTTTTTCTTTTTCTTTGCTTGAATGATCTTGAAGTGTAGGACAATCGGCTCTTACATGTCCAGGTTTCCTGCATTCAAAACAAACAACATCAGAAGATCCTTTAATATGTTTATGATCCTTACCTTTTCTCCAACTTTGATGATGCTTTTATTTCTTCCTTAGAAAGCTTTTGAATTGCCTTGTGATGAAGGCAACTCCATCGCTTTCAGACCCGGAAGATTCAGAATCCGATTTGTGTGCCTTTAATGCAATTGTTTTCTTCTTTTTCTTCTCACATGTATCAAGATTTCTTTGATTCACCCCTTGCTCGTAAGCAATGAGTGAGCCAAGCAAGTTATCAATAGAATAGGTGTTCAAATCTTTAGATTCAGTGATTGCAATAATTTTTGCATCATAAGACGAAGGCAAGCATCTCAAAATCTTGTTAACTTTTTCATAGTTCGAAAGTTCTTTTCCTAGTGCATGCAATGAAGTAGCAATCTGAGTAAACCTAGTGTACATGTCAGAAATCGATTCATGAGGTTTGATACGAAAAAGTTCGTAGTCATGCAAGAGAATGTTTAAACGGGTTTGTTTAACTTCATTAGTGCCTTCATAAGTAATGCACAATTTATCCCAAATTTATTTACCAGTTTTCAAGTTGAAACATGCATGTAATCCTCAGATTTTAAAGCACAGAAAAAACAATTCAAACATTTCGCATTTAATTGAGCTAAATCTCGTTCATCAAAAGTCCATTCGGTAAAAGCAACTTCAGTTTTAAAACCGTTAATTTCACGAGAAGGTGGAGAATAACCTTCTTGAATAAGCATCCACATGCGATAATCAGTAGATTGTAAAAACGTTGACATGCGAGTTTTCCAATAATCAAAAGGTAGGTTATCGAACAGAGGAGGTCAGGTAATAGAATATCCTTCCGTAGTGTTGCGATTCCCAAAGTTAGACATGGATCAAATTAAAAAAGTTTTCAAACTTTAATTTTCGAATCAAGCTCTAAAACCACTTGAAAGTTCGATGGGGATGTTAAGCCCTATGAACTTAGTCCCAAACTAACCAAGAGGGGGGGTGAATTGGTATTTTAAAAACTTCTTTTTAAACAAAGAAATAAAATCACATAAACCAAATCACACCACAAAAAAGTGTGGAATTTAAAAGTGCGGAAGCAAGAAAAAGAACCCAGAAATTTATAGTGGTTCGGTCGACTCGACCTACGTCCACTCCTTGGGGGCACCCTCCAAGTATTACACTACAAAAAAAGTGACTCTCCTTTAGCCCCCACGGCTAGGTGGAGAAACCCTCACAAGAACCTCCTTTTTGCCACCCCGGCAAGGCAGAGAACCTATCTCCTTTTGCTTCCTCCTGAAGCTCGCAGAGAACCAGAACCAAAAGCAAAACTCCTTACCTCTACCGACCCTTCCACGGATGAGAAACTCTAGACGAAGACGACGCAGAGAGATCCTTGAAGCAACCCTTGTGAAACCCCTCATAAGCTCCCCCTCACAAGATCCTCTCTCTCCTCTCTCTCTCTTTCTCTCCTCAAGGTCTTCTCAGGTCAAGGCAGCAGCCAAAGGTTTTTAAAAACGTTGAACAAGAGCTCTTAAATAGAAGAGCTTCAAAAGAGCTCATTAATTGCAAGTTGCCGACAATATCGTCCAGGCCGATATGGACATCGGCCTGGCCGATCTGTACAAATCAATGAAGATCGGCCAGAGCATAGCCCTGGATGCAAAACTGGACGATTGAAAATTAGCTTGATCGTCCAGGCCGATCAGTTTAAATCAGAGGAAAATCGTCCTGACAATAGCCCTGGATACGGGCTGGCCGATATTGATCATCCTGAAGTAACTTAAGGTTTTTGACTAGATCGGCCTGGCCGATCTTGCAATCGTCCAGGACGATCTGATCGTATCAATCATCCTTAATTACTCCCTTGATTTCCTGAACAATTATGGCATAATTTGTGAATATCGTCCAGGCCGATCCGAGGATCATCTGGGCCGATAATTTAAAGATACAGTATACCATACTTGTCTATGGCGGCTACTTCTTTCTGTTTTGAGCTTATCGTCCTGGCCGATACACGTATCGTCCAGGATGATCTGTTAATGTCGGCTGCCTTAATTAAGATTCCTTAATCAGACTTTCTGTTTTAAGCTGATCGTCCATACCGATCAAAGAAATCGTCCTGGCCGATATGAGTAAAAACAGAAATTCTAAGTCTCTCAAGTGTGTGTGTGAAGGGTTACAAAGCATCAGTCTCTTTGACTATTAAAAGTGGACTCAAAAGGTAAAAAACAAAAGTACAGACTGACTCAACCCTAAACCTACGCATTTCTGAACTTGGCTCCTTTTTGATTGTCCGGTCTTTGATTCCTGAAAAGTTAGAAGCAACAAGCTGTCCAAGAAAAGCAGTGTTTGTCAATCATCAAAACATAAGACTTGAAAAATAGATTTGCAACAAATCCAGTGTATCGGCCAGGATGATGCACATGAAATGCATCGACCAGATGAAATATTCTATTGGCCAGAACTATCATCATGATTGCAATAGAGTTCGATCAGATCATCCAGGATGATATAGTATCGTCTAGGACAATGAGTTACATCAAGCACATAAAAGGTCAGCAGATGGAATTTGAAGAGATTTTGTCTAATCATCCTGGATGATATAGGTATCGGCCAGGATGATGTGACTAGAATTTGAAACCAAGGAAAAGATGGTGATGATCAAGGCCCTCAAAAATAAAACAAAATAAAAGCAGACAAAAACACAATAATAGAAAGCTAAAAACGACAAAAATAAAATAAAAATGAATATTTTTGTATTTTAATTTTTCTAAATTTTTTTTTATCAAGGCTTCATATTAGAAGTCCTCAAATAATTAAATTTTAGAGTTCCACAAGATCCTAATCAGACAAAGGTAAATTATCTGTTTCTGCTAACCCTAGATCAGACGTTCCTTATGGTACAAATTTTCTTTTGAAAAACAAAAACGTTTAACTCAGAATAAACCTAATTGGGCAAAAAAAGATCAAAACTTGTTTACAAAGATAAAATCTCATAAATAATAAACAAAGTAATTTGTCTCAATCAAGAAATTTGAAATCAAGCCTTTGAAATCATCAAACACCCAATGAGTTTTCTAAGTTTTAAAAGTTTAGAAAAGAGAGGATAGCTTGCATTTAGTGGGCTCATTTTATGCCTCTTGTCACTTTGATTGGCTCTTTGAGCATCTTTTGATTCTTTGATACACTTTTGTGTGTGTGTGTGTATATATATATATTTCAATTTGGCATCATTGTTCTATTTCCTTTTTAATTCTTGCAAGCTAAAAGCTCTTTAATAAACCCTTAAAAAAAACTTAGTTGTGAGTATATCCTCCAAATATTAAAGAATAGGAGCTCTCTCTCTAACATAGGGAAGAATAATCCACAAAATAGAAATCAAAATCATGTGATAAATGCAAAGGCAAGATTTTAATTAACTTGAAAGATATATAAGAACTTTGGTTATTATGCATAAGATAAATTATTATAGCAAGAAAAAGGATCTTAATTTCAAAAACCATTGGTTAAAATGAGTAAGACTTTTATTTAGAGAAGAAAATCATACCACAAAACAAGGTCAGAAGGAGGGAAACCATTAACGGTGTTTCTCCCTTTAACTGATTTAGAAAAGCTAAACACTATCTTCAAAACTCCAAAATTTAAAATATTGAAAAGATTCAACATATGGAAAACCAAATATAAAAGCAAAAAGAAAACAAAACAATCTAAAACAACAACAAAGCAGAAATAAAACATTCTGAAACAAAAACACATTTCAAGTAATTATTGAAGCAGCAGGTTTAAGCATTTATGAGCTGCGAGCCTTCATATGTCCAATTATTCTATGCTCCCTCAAGGTCTTTGGTGAGAGCACACCTGTAAAACTCAACAACTGTCAGATTTAAGAATCCAAATAAGTTTGGGTCCCTTCTTAGAAAAAGTAGAATACAATGCAGGTATGGTGTTCTGTGAATCATGCACCTTAGGTCTCCAGACCCAATGTGTACTACGGTGAACGGTGCAAGTGTGTGAGATGTGTCCTAGCATGCCACATGAAAAACATCTAACTCTAGGAAAAGGATTTCTTAAATGATTTGAGTTATAATGCCTCTTCCTAGGATTTGACTTAGAATCAAAAGTAGATGTCATCCCATTTTTCTTACATGTTTACAAATCATTTTGAATCCTCAAGTTAGTTCTTTTTAATACATCATTATCAATCCTCAATTTTTTCTCAATCTCTTTAGATTTCTTAAGATTAGAATTAAGTGAGATGTGTGAAACTTTTAATTCATTATGTTCATCAATTAATTCCAAATGCTTTTTATTTAACTCATCAAATTCATCAAGAAGAGCCATGTGATTTGAATCAATCATTGCATGATCTTTGAGAAAAACTTCATGCTCTTTTTGTAAATTTGAAAGTTCTAATTTTAAGCTTGCATGAGTTTTCTTGAGTTTTTTGTATGATGCATGTATTTTCTCATAAATCTCAAACAATTCATCATAGGTTGGTTTACATACATCTTCCTCATCACTTTGCTCAAGATGAACTTTCCCCATTAAGCACATGTTTGTAGTCTCTTCCTCTGGTTCAGTCTCAGAGGAGTCAGTACCAGATTCTGCCCAGAATGCCTTTTGGACTCTCTTCTTGTCCTTCCTTGACTTAGGTTTCTCCTCACCTTTTTCTTTTTCTTTGCTTGAGTTATCTTGAAGTGTTGGGCAATCAGTTCTCACATGTCCTGGTTTCCTGCATTCAAAATAAACAACATCAGAAGATCCTTTAACATGTTTATGATCCTTTCCTTTTCTCCAATTTTGATGATGATTTTGTTTCTTCCTTAGAAAGCTTTTGAATTGCCTTGTGATGAAGGAAACTTAATCGCTTTCAGACCCAGAGGATTCAGAATCTGATTTGTGCACCTTTAGTGCAACTATTTTCTTCTTCTTCTTCTCACCTGAATCAAGATTTTTTTGATTCACCCCTTGCTCATAAGCAATGAGTGAGTCAAGTAAGTTATCAATTTAATAAGTATTCAAATCCTTAGATTTAGTGATTGCAGTGATTTTAGCATCATATGATGAAGGCAAGCATCTCAAAATCTTGTTTACTTTTTCAAAGTTTGAAAGTTCTTTTCCTAATGAATGCAGTGAAGTAACTATCTGAGTAAATCTAGTATACATATCAGAAATCGATTCATGAGGTTTCATACGAAAAAGTTTGTAGTCATGCAAGAGAAAATTCAAACGGCATTATTTAACTTCATTAGTGCCTTCATAGGTGATACACAACTTATCCCAAATTTCTTTACCAGTTTTGTAAGTAGAGACACGCATGTAATCCTCAGATTTTAAAGCACAGAAAAAGTAGTTCAAACATTTTGCATTCAATTGAGCTAAATCTCGTTCATCGAAAGTCCATTCGGTAAAAGCAACTTTAGTTTTAATACCATTAATTTTATGAGAAGGTGGAGAATATCCTTCTTGAATAAGCATTCACATGCGATAATCAGTAGATTGTAAAAACGTTGACATGCGGGTTTTCCAAAAATCAAAAGGTAGGTTATCGAACATGGGAGGTCGGGTAATGGAATACCCTTTCGTAGTGTTGCGATTCCCAAGGTTAGCCATGGATTAAATTCAAAAATTATTCAAGCATAAATTTTTGAATCCGGCTCTGATACCACTTGAGAGTTCGTTAGGGTTGTTAAGCCCTATGAACTTAGTCCCAAGCTAACTAAGAGGGGGGGGGGGTGAATTGATATTTTAAAAAATTTCTTTTCACAAAGAACAAAAACACATAAACCAAAATCACGCCACAAGAAAAATAATGCGGAAATAAAAGTGCGGAAGCAAGAAAACAAGAACACAGAGATTTATAGTGGTTCGATCAACGTGACCTACGTTTACTCCTTGGAGGCACCCTTCAAGTATTGCAATACAAAACATGACTCTCCTTTAGCACCCACGGCTAGGCGGAGAAGACTTCACAAGAACCTCCTTTTTGCCACCCCAGCAAGGCAGAGAACCTATCTCTTTTTGCTTCCTCCTGAAGCTGGCAGAGAACCAACATCTGCTTACTCCTTACCTCTACCGACCCTTCCACAGTTGAGAAACTCTAGACGAAGAACAAGCAGAGAAATCCTTGAGGCAACCCTTGTGAATCCCCTCACAAGCTTCCCCTCATAAGATCCTCTTTCTCTCCCTCTCTCTCTTTCTCTCCTAAAGGCCTTCTTAGGTCAAGACAGCAGCCAAAGGTTTTTTAAAATGTTGAACAAGAGATCTTGAAAAGAAGAGCTTCAAAGGAGCTCATTAATTGCAAGTTGCGGACATTATCGTACAGGCCGATATGGACATCGGCATGGACAATCAGTACAAAACTCAGAAGATCGGTCAGAGCATCGCCTTGAATGCAAAACTGGCCGATTTAAAATTGGCTTGATCGTCCAGGCCGATCTCACGATCGTCCTGGCCGATCAGTTCAAATCAGAGGAAAATCGTCCTGAGCATAACCTTATTTACAAGCTGGCCGATCCCGATCGTCCTGGAGTAACTAAGGATTTTGAGTATATCGCCCTGGCCGATCCTACGATCATCCCGGACTACGTGATCGTATCAGTCATCCTTAATTATTCCCTTGATTTCCTGATCAATTAAGGCATAATTTGTGAATATTGTCCATGCCGATCAATTATCGTCCTGGATGATTATTTAAAAATACAGTATACCTTAATTATCTATGGCGGCAACTTCTTTTTATTTTGAGCTTATCATCCTGGTCGATACACATATCGTCCAAGACGATATGTTAATGTTGGCTACCTTAATTAAGAATCCATTTTTAGACTTTATGTTTTAAGCCTGATCGTCCAGGATGATGTAAATATCGTCCTGGCCGATATGAGTAAAAAAAGAAATTCTAATTCTCTCAAGTGTGTGTGTGTGTGTAGGGTTACTTAACATCAGTCTCTTTGACCATTACAAATAGACTCAAGAAGAGAAAAAAACAATGTACAGACTGACTCAACCCTAAACCTACGCAATTTTGAACTGGCTTCGTTTGTTCGTCCGATCTTCGATTCCTGAAAAGTTAGAAGCAACAAGAAGTTGACGTGTTTGTCAATCATCAAAACATAAGTCATGAAAATAGATTTGCAACAAAAATGGTATATAGTAAGCTATGAATTGCATGGTGATTACATTTTTTTATGTTTTTCAAGAAAGGTTAATTAAATAAAATAAAAAAAAGTGAATATAAACTACATAAGAGTTATCCAAAATTCATAAATTTTCAAAGAACTTGAACAAAAAAAGAAAATTAAACATAATTAGTTAAAAATTCTTATTTAATTATAAAAAGAAGACAAAATATAAAATGCAGGTAGAAGCCACAACCCAAAAATTCCAATAGGAAGGCATTAGATCCCATTGTATTAATATTCATTAAGTCCAATTGGGCATCAAACAGAAGAATCCTATAAGAAAAAAATTAAAAGGATAAGAAAAATAGAAAAATTGAGCATCTAACATTTAATATCATCCACCAAAATCTTCAATCATATCCTTTATCACAAGCAAAAAGTGAATCAACCAGGCACCATCCAAGCTTTGAAAGTTATACCTTATTACATCACAAAAAAACCACCACAATTATAGAAGAAATTAATAAGTCAAAAAAGATTAAAATACCTAGTAGAATTGAACACTATATAGATAGGTGAAAGAAGAAATTAGTTGTACGAAAATTAGAAACACATACCCAACCTAAGTATAGCCAGTAAAGCAACACTAACTGGTTAAAGGAAGAAACAACTGTAGAAAAGTAAAAAATTAACTATACCAGATCATAACCATTAAAGATAAGGTAAAGAATTAAATTTAGAACCAAAATGATACAAATATAGGATATAATAAAAGAAAAACAAAAGAAGCAACCAAAAAAAAAAAAGAATAAATCCATCTCACGTTGTGATTCCATAGATTATAATCCAAAAGAAGTAACATAAGCCCAACAATTACTTGGGGCAAAATCCAACATTAATAGTTGTAGTCTTGGTGCTAAGATTAAATTATGTACTATTTATTATGTTTAAATTCATTAAAAATATATTATTTGAATTATGTTTTTGCAGTATATGTTTAGGAGAAGGAAAAAATTCATAAGTATTGAATGAGTACTATAACGCCCATTGAATATGCGCCGCATCATTATCATCCAACATTATGATTGAACCAAGGTCAACACATAGCAGAGCAAGTCCAATAGTGTCGAGGTGTTAGTTCATCTTATCCCTCCATAATGCCATTACTTCGAGTATCAGAGCACCTGAGGTCATTTTTACAATTGTTATAAATAGTTTTTTTTTTCATTTGTTACATAGTTATATCATTTTTAGTGGAATCGTGTACTTCTTAGTGTCTTTATTAGTTTCCACTTATAGTAAACTCTATGGAAGGTTGAGGAAGGGAAAGATACCTTCATTTGAAGATCATAGACATAAGAACTTTTATTATAAGAGGAAGAAGTGTGGTGAATATTATTTATTCCATCCGAGTTTCATTTATCTTTATTAACTAATATGTACCTTTTCTTAAATGAATGAAATGAACATGAGAATACCTTTTGTGCTATCCACATCAACTTAAATCTTTGAGTTTTTAGCTTGTGATGTAAATACATAGTAAATACTAATATATACTCCTGAGTCTTGAATAGTTTATAGATATTTTAAATATCTCCCACTCTTAATATAATGTATACAAAGACTATGCATGTAGTTAATATCAAGTATGATATATTGCCTCAATGGACGAACATTAAAGAAAACAAGAGTATTAAAATAGAATTTTGTCATACATATACATATGATGTTAAAACTTTTAGGTTCTATGGAGATATTATAAATAATGGAAGGCCATAAATCTCCCTTTTTACCCCTATAAGCTTGATAGAGATCTAGGGAAACATATACTTTGATTCACATCTAAAATTATGAGTCTCATTAGGAAAATTATTTTATTTTGTAATCATTAGTTCAAAATACTCTATTTATAATAATATCTATTTTTCTTGTTAGTCTTCATATAAATGCAAAAACTCCAAAATATGTACTTTTCATTTTGTAGGACAAATCAAGCAAATATAGTAGTTTAATTGTAATTAAGTATAACACTTTCCTTGGGATTGACACCATTCCTTATAAATTTATAACAAGATAGACACATATATGTACGTATCTATTGGGGCTTAATTATTTTATAACAACAAAAACCTAAGAATATTCGTATTTCACTCTAGCAGTTTATGTAGCTCACACCATTACTATATAAGTAAAGTTTGTATTAAAATTTTAAACTATATTGTTGATCAACTTTAATATTTTGGCCTACTTGTAACCTATATCTTTTTTTATTATATTTGTTAATACTTTAAAAAAGATAAAAAAAGTTTTCATTTATTAATTATCTAGTTTTTATCCTTTATTTTGTTGCATGCTTAATAGATCTAGGAAGGTGTCATTGTTTCTTAGTTCTTTGATAAAAGAACCCTTACAAAAAAAAATATATTTTAGAGATTTATGAACTAGTACAAGATCTTGAACATTCTAGACCGACTAGAGAGTATGCTAACATATATTAGATGGGATCCATTAAAGTATCAATAGAATTACTATACAAGATAATAACTTTAAATAGAAACCCTTTATAATTTAGATGGTTCAATATTCTCAGGCTTGATAATCACTTTGATTGAGTTGGCACAAAATTTCTTAGCTAAGTCTTTCCCACCTTCAAAAAATTTTAAGCTTAGGAGAGCCAAGTTTGAAGGACAATAAATTTATGAAATTTGGAAGATATTTAAGAAAATTCCCTCATCATACTTTAACTGATTGGTTGGTTATTTAGATTTTATATAATACATTCATAGGATGCCTTATGTTATTTAATGATGTAGCAGTTGAATGATATTTGATCTTTAAGCCATTTTAGGAAGACTATAAACTAATTGAGGAAATGGCTAAAAACAATTCTAGTGTCCTTTTAATAGGGTGAATCCTTAAACAGTACCAGGTGTTTATGAATTAGATGCATTTTCTATTTTAACTACTCAAGTAGTTGCAATTTCAAGAAGTTAAATACTAATGGAGTTAGTTTAGGATAAGGATTATCTATATAATGCGAAAAATATGATTTAAATTCTATTGATGATAATAATGTAATAGGGATTGAGAATATGAATTTAATTGGAAGATAAAATAATCATTTTTAAGTACCTATAATCTAGGTTGGAGGAACCAACCTAATTTTAGATAGTCAAATAAAAATGTTGTTGATAATAATTAGTGAAACGTAGTTCAATTTAATCAAGGAGGAAATTAGAATAATCCTCAGTAATCTATAGTAAATCATAGACCATCATACACCCCTAATTTTAACTAAAATAATTAGTAGAAAGAGAAACTTTGGAAGAGGTAGTTATTCAGTCAGGAACCCAATTGCAAAATTAGACTACTTCATTAAAAAAAAATAGAAAATTAGTTAGGATAACTTCTAGTTTTTTTAGTAGTATACCTAAGGATCCTTTGCTCCGTAATACTAAAATTAATCTAAAGGAAAAAAGGAAAAGAGTGTAGTGGAGACCACTAAAGAAGTGAAGCTGATTCAATACAACCAAAGTGACTTCTAAGGAAGTTTGTCTGAAGATTATAATGTAAGCACTCTTTAAGAGGTAACCTATTTGTTTTTATATATTTTTATGTTTTGTTTTATAATTTATATTATGTGAGTTTGTAGTAGTGCTAATGAGAGTAAAAAATATGGATTTTAACTAAGTTATGAAAAACTTCATGAGAAAAATTAATTTAACTCTATAGCGTTTGCTTATCAAGAAACACAACATTTAAAAATAAAATTATTGTATCAAATTCTTGGGAATATTTTATGGATTGCATCACCACAATGTTGCATCATTAAACAACACAACACCATTATGTCATATAGAGTTCCTTAGCACTATACTATCAAGGACTATAGCATTTGGTTCATTATTTCTTCAACATTGGTGGTAGTACAATCAACCTTTTGTATGTTCATAACTTTTTTATGATAATTTATTGAGAATTGCAACACTATTCACAGGGATGTGATGTTAGTTCAAATTCATTATTAAGTTTCTTAAAGCACTGTGGTGGTAGTCTTTATTATTATTATTATTTTTTGAATAAAGGATGCATATTGCATTAACTCTAAAAAATAAATAGTTACAAACTATTAAAGGAAGATAATTCTATCATAGTCCTTCCTAATCAAGTCAACAATGTTTGATGGAGGTTATGTATCTAAAAGCATTTTCCAATAAAAAAAGCCTATTAAAGCAAGATGGGAGCAATAATCAGCCACCTTATTACAATATCTTGGAACGAAATTAAAAATGATATTGTTAAAAAGTTCAAGAAAAGAGAGGTCCACACTTTGAGCTTTATTGTTCTTCTTTGAGTCTTCTTTATCATGTTTTGGAGCTTATTTATGATATTTACATTGTCTCCTTTTATAATTATTCCATTATATGCACTCATCCATCCTTGAATGAAATTTTTGAAAGTTACTATCGATTTTAGCTCCAAAAAAGAAATATCCCAATGTGTCAATTTTTTGACATAAACACACATCATTCTCCATTTTTGATCTCTTAGAACTCCTGAAATTTCTGCCATATTCAATGGTAAGGCTGCCGCATCTACATTAAATTTGATCCAACATTCAGGTGGGGGGCACCAAGCTTTAGACATCATTTATTGATTGGTATCCCAGTTCTTTTTTATTGTAGCTGAATGTAGACAAGAAGAATTAGATAATATTTTAGCCACTATGTATGCTGGAGGAGGAAAAATTTTTCCATGCTTTGAGAAATTCAAAAACTTCCAGTTATGGTAAACCACTGAAACATAAATTCTGGCTAGACCACATTTCATTCTTCCTATGTTTTGTAGTTCATCTACACATTATGACTTATTTTGAAACATAGGAACATTGATCCCCCACTGTCTTAATCTTTGAAATATTTCAATTTATTTAGAGCAACTTACGGCAATATGCTCTATTTGTTCTGGAATTTGGCATCCTCCAGGACAATCTCTATTGTAAAGTAATCTCCTTTGGTATAAACATGCCTTGGTCAATAAAGCATCATTCAATAATCTCCACAAAAACAAATATTCCCTTTGATTTACTTAATGTTTTTTCATCCATTAATGGTTCTCACCTTTCCAGCTTATTCTTGATTGTTGGCTTCATAAAATAAAGAGGTTATTGATCTACCTATGTTTGTGTTGATTAATTCAACCTTATCTTCAACTTCTTCATTTCCAATAATAGTTTGTAGAATCAACTAACACAATTCTTTAGAGAAGTATGTATTCAATTTCTCCTTGCTCCAAGTTCCATCTTCTTTATCCTTGGCATCCTCCTCCACCCGATTGGATCAAAATTAATGTGGACGCTTCTTTGTTATCTACTTATAATGCCGAAATTGGAGCTGTTGGGCGTGATCATCTAGGGAGGTTTATATTTGCTAAAGGAATCAAAGGTATCTATTGGGACATTGCTCGCCTTGAACTTGAAGGTATTTTATCTCTTCATGACATTATCAAGGATTGGATTTCTCAAGTTAAAGGGATAATCATTGAAGGAGACAATGAAAATGTGATGAAACATTTTCTAAACATTCTCAACAAAAGTCATATACCGGAGATTGAAGCAAGGTTCTATTCCTTTATTAAAGAGTTTAATTGTATTATTTTCAAACATGTTAGTAGGGAAAGCAATAAGTTAGCAGATTTCTGTGCTAACTATGCTCATAATGGTGATTTTAATTGTGATTGTCTTAGCATGAATCACATTCCTTCTCCTCTTTTTCTTATTTTAAAGGAGGAATGTGATGCTATTAGCTTGTATTAGCTTATTTTCTTTTTAATGCTATTTCTTTATGCATCTTTCAAAAAAAAGTTCCATCTTCTTTAATTAATAAAGAAACTTTCTTATCATGAAGCTCATTTGCATTACATGTCGCCAGCCATGTATTAAGTCTTCTATCAAGTATCCATGTATTACTTCTGATGTAAATTTTATCTCCATTCTACACTTTCCATCTTATTATTAGTTTTAGATAATTTACTTCTTGATTTATTATTCACCAATATGGAGAGGAGTTTCATTTAATTCCTTCTTCCCAAATGCCATCGCCATACTTATTTTTCAATGCTCTGTTTAAGAGTGAATTCTAATTTTGTAGCAAGTTTCATGCTAGTCTATCTCTCAATAGACCTTGCCTAATCGCTGCTCCTAAGATGCCAAATCCTCTTGAGTTAGTAGACAAACAAAAAGTAGGCTATGCTATATAATGCATTCCCTATTTCCCATTCTCCTTGTGCCATAAAAAATTCCTTCATAGTTTATCAATTATCATCAAAATTCTTTTTGGTATTAAGGAATGTACCATTTGGCATGAGAGTAAGGAAGAAAATGTTGTTTTAATTAAAAAACATTCTTTCGATCATAGAAATCCACCAGTCTCCCCAAGAATTCAATCAATCAATTGTTTTTTCTTTAGTGTAGTTGAATTCGATCGCTTTTGATATCCTTAATGGCAACTTTAATCCCAGATAATTGAACTCCTTAACTTAATTTATTCCCATAATTTTGTTCAATTTTCTTTTCCTCTTCTTTGAGACATTTTTTTTGTAGAGCACCAAAGACTTCTTTGAATTAATTTTTTGACTTGTCCATCTACAATAATCTTTGAAGATTTTCTTCAAAGTTATAACATTTCTTATATATGCCTTGACTACCCCTAGCACATCACCTACAAAGAGTAAGTGTGTTACACTTTTAATATTAGCAGCTAATCTGATGCTGAATTGATCAGACTTTGCTTGAAGTGCCTTGGATAGTAATCCAGAGCAACAAATAAATAAACTTGGTGATAGTGGACATCCCTATCTAAAACTAAATTGTGTAGTTATCCAATTCATTCCTCTCCCATTTATATTAATCAAATATTTTGGATAGCTAACACATTGCATTATCAGATGTATTATCCTCTCTGGGAATCCGAACTTCCTCATAACTTGATTTAATGTTTCCCAGCACATACTATCTTATGTTTAGTACTATTATTTGGAATGTTAGGGGCATTGGTTGCCCTTCGTATAAGATTCGTGTTAAAAATTTATGTCTTATTCATAATATTACAATTCTTCATTTACTTGAACCGCTTATTCCTGGTTCCCGTTTAATGAGTACCTCTCAGTTTTTGGGTTTTAATTATGTGATTTTGAATGTAGCTAAAAATATTTGGGTCTTTTGGAAAAATCCAATTAAAATTGATGTTATTGGTGATTTCAATCAAGTCATGCATTGTAAAATTGAGGCTTTTAATTTTCATTGATATGCTTCTTTTGTGTATGCTGCATCTTCCCTTTATATCAGAAGAATTTTATAGAATCAAATCATGAATTTCCATAGTAGTTGTAACTTTTCTTGGTTGGTTGGTGGTGACTTTAATGACATTACTTCGTCCTTTGAAAGAATTCATGCTTCTTCCCCTTCTTATCATTCTATGGTTGATTTTAATAACATGATTTTATCTTGTAATTTAATTGACATTGGCATTAATGGTCACAATTTTACTTGGAATAGAGGTCACTTATGGCAAAGGCTTGACCGTGTGCTTTTTAATGATTCTTGGATTAACTCTTTTAATGCTAAAAATGTTCAGCATCTTAGTAGAACTTTATCTGATCACTCCCCTCTCCTTATTTCCATTAAGAATAGAAACTTGAACACATACTGTCAATTTTGTTTCTAGAATATGTGGTTACTGAATGATTCTTTTTTTACTACTATTCATGATAATTGGCATGCTCCTTTGCACCCAGATAATTTGATTTTTGGTATGAATAGACTTTGGTACAAGCTCAAAAGATTGAAGCAAGTTCTGAATTAGTGGAATCATAATGTTTTTAAAAATATTTTTTCAAATATTTCCATGCTGAATATTATGTGAATTCCTATGAAAATTTATGTCAGATTGGTCCTTCTGAAGTGAATTTTTCCTTGTTAACTCGATCCAAAATTAAGCTCTTTTAATTCCAAGCTCAGGAAGAGGTGTTTTGGAAGTAGAAAGCTGTTGCTAAACATTTGGATAAGGGGGATAACAATACTAAATATTTCCATGCATTAGTTAAGAGGAAAAGGATTAAGAATAGTATCGATAACATCCAAAGGGAGGATGGGTCCTATTCTTCTAACCCTATTGAAATGGCTAATTTAGTTGTGCTCTTTTTCAAAATTGTTTTAATAAAGCTTTCAACCCCTCCCAGATCCTTGACCAATATTTTATTCCCAAAATTCTCAATCATGATGATAATGATTGTATTTCTAGACCTCCCTCTCTTGAGGAAGTGAAAGAATCTCTAATGGGCATGAATAGTAATTCTGTTGTTGGCCCAGATGGGTTCGCTACTTTGTTTTCTCAAAAATACTGGAATATAATTTATCAAGACATTTTTTCTGCTATTTTGGATTTTTTTGCTGGTAACCCTATTCCTAAGTTTTTTACTTCTACTTCTTTAGTTCTTATACCTAAAAGTAATACAGTCCAAACTTGGAATGATTTCAGGCCTATTAGTTTATGTACCTTTTTTAATAAATTGGTTTCTAAAATTATTTCTAATTTTATTTCTGTCCTTCTTCCTAAAATCATATCTCCCTATCAGATGGGGTTTGTGAAAGGTAAGGCGATCACTGAAAATATTCTTTTAGCTCATGAGTTATGTCAATATTTGGATATCAGGGTTATAGGAGGTAATGTGATTCTAAGTTCTTTATTTTCAATATCCTTGAGATTTTTGGTTTTAACTTTGTGGTTATTAATCTTATTAAAAATTGTATTGAGAATGTGTACTTCTCCATTAATTTAAATGGTTCCAATCATGGCTTTTTGAAATCTTCTCATGGATTAAGGCAAGGTGATCCTATCCCTCCTGCTTTGTTTATTATTGCGGCAAAGTTTTTATCCAGGGGTCTTTAAAATTTATTTGAGAATATTCCTGGCATGTACTTTCATACTTTAGGGGGTTTTCATATTTCCCATCTTTGTTTCGCTGATGATTTTATTATTTTCACTAATGCTTCTATCAATAGAATTTAAAAGGTTATGGATTTCTTCATTATTTTTGAAAGGAGCAGTGGCCTATCTTTGAGTAAGCATAAATGTTGTTTTTTTGGTTCTAAAAGGATTACTAATGATCGCATTTTAGCCATTTAAAATGCTACTGGCTTTACCCATTCTAAATTGCCTATCAAATACCTTGGTGTTCCTCTGTTTAATGGTAAAAGGCAGACTTTTTTGTTTAATGATCTTATTGCTTCAGTGCAGAATAAGCTTCTTTCCTGGGACTCTAATTACCTTAGTTTTGGAGGTAGATTGACTCTTATTAAAAGTGTTCTTTGTTCTTTACATATTTATATGTTTCAAACTATTTTCCCAGCTCAAGAGGTGTACAGTCGTATCCACAAGTTTATTAACAAGTTCTTTTAGAAAGGTTCATCTTCCTCTTCCAAAATTAAATGGGCTACTTGGGACAAGTGTTGTGGTGTTCAAGAGGAAGGTGGTTTTGGTTACATGAATTTACATGACCTAGCTAATGCTTTTTCCTACAAACTTTGGTTTAATTTACGCTCTAAAGAGAATATGAGGGCCAATTTTATGATTTCTAAATACTATTTGGGTAAGCATCCTACGAATGTTTCTCCTAAACTTGGGGACTCCAAAGTGTGGAAGAGACTTTGTAAGGCCAAATGGGAGGTGGAACACCTTATTTTATGGGACCTTGGTGAAGGAAACATCTTTTTTTAGCAAGACAGATGGTTAGGTAAAGATTCTATTGATTTCTTTTATAAATTCTACTTCTTATGCATCTGTTAAAGTCAATTTTTTCTTTAATGATAATTGATGTTACTACAAAAAATTATCAAATATGCTCCCTGATAGTATTATTCATCGTATTTTAAACTTTCCTATTAACACAATTTCTAATAAAACCATGCTCTATGACTTGTCCAAAGATGGTAAATTTCATTTAAAGAGTGCTTGACATTCCTTTAGATAAAAGGGGAACATTGATAATATTCTTTCTAAGATATGGCATAAATCCATCCGAGCTACGGTGTCTATTTTTGTGTGGAGAGTTTTCCATAAATTCATCCATACGGATGATAATCTTATTAAGAAAGGTTTTAGTTTATCTTCTAAGTGTCAATGTTGTTATCATACTGAAGCTATGCATCATGTTTTTGTCTCTGGCCCTGTGGCTGTTAGAATGTGGGCTCATTTTGATGATATGCTTAAGTTAAACACCTTTAATGGTCATTCTTCTCCTATTGCCTTACTGAAATCTTGGTTTATTGATACTAAAGGTCATATTCGCAATGTTATCCCCTCCCTTATTATTTGGTTTCTTTGATTGGAAAGGAATAACTCTACTTTCAATAATGTGAAAATGAGCCATCTTAATTTTATTCAAAGGGTTAAGAATAAAATCTTAGCTCTTATGGTGGTTAACCTTATTACTAGTAAGAATTTTAAAAATTGTTATGATAATGGTCTTGATTTAGGGGTTACTTGGGAGGGTGCTAGGTCTGCTATGAATGTTATTCATTGGAACAAGCCCCTTGCTAACTTTTTTAAACTCAATTTTGAGTGTGTTCGCACTTAATTAGGGAATGGCTATGGTGGTATTATTAGAGATAGTAATGGCCATCTCATTATTGCCTTTGTGGGTCTGGAGCTTAATGGTAATGCTGTTTCTGCCCTTTATAGAGCTATTTTTTGATGGTATTCAATTGTGTTTTCCTCTTTCTAATTTTTTTATTGAAGTTACATCTGGCATTAATCTCTTACCTCTTCAGGAGGAGCAAGAAGTTTTTTGTAACCCAAATTCCTTCAATCTTGCTAGGGAAATTAAAAGGTTGTTGTTATTTCTAAATTCTTCTTTCTACCAGGTTAATGAAATTGGTAATTCTTGTGCTTCTTGGCTGGCTCATTCGGGTTGTAATCTCAGTGGCTTTATTGATTTTATTCCTTCTAATATTCTTGGACCATTGTCTGGTTTTATTAATTTGGATGCGAATGGCATTCCTTAAGTTAACTCCTAATTTTTGTCCTTCTTCATGTTGTTCTGGTTGGTTTTTTTGCTGTGTCCCTGTGTTTATTGCCTTATATTACTTTTTTGGTTCTGTGGGAGCTGTTATTGGTCTTTTTCTCCCTATTGGAAGATGGCTTGGCTAGTTGCTTGTTCATTTTTGGTTGTTGTTGTTGGGTTGATTAGCATTGATGTGTTGGTTGCCTTTCCTTTGGCTTTAGTGAATAATTGGTATTTTTTTGGTTTGTTATCTTGATGGTTTATTTTTCATGTCGTGTTATGGTTTGGTTATTGTTCATCTGATTGGTGATTTGAGCAATGATTCTACTAGTTTTAATGCTGAAGTTATGACCCATTGTTGCTCTCGTACCTTTTGGGGTGTTGGAAGTAATGAGGTGGTTATGGATTGGCTTCTTAACATTAATGGTTAGTTGTAGAAGTGTCACTGGCTATATTTTATCTGCTCTGGAAATCTGGATATTCCGAACCATTTTAGTTTTCTCTGTTCTACTGGGGGAACCTCTGACCTTTGGAAATGTTTCTGAAGCTTGGTTTTTGTCCTTATCTATTTTATGGGATGTGTGGTGGTATACTATGGGGTTGTTTCCGTATATCCTGGACTGTTCTAGTGGATTTTCTTGGCTGTGCTGGAGGACCCTTTCTATTTTGGTTTTGCCTAGTAGCTTGTGTAGGATTGAGGGGCTTGTGGTCTGTTCTAATGAGGCTTATTTTCATGATAGTTTGTTGAGCTCTTCTAGTCATCTTCCTATGACTGGCTTTGCTGATTCTTGTGTTGTTGTCCTCTTGCTTTCCTTTATTTCTCTGTCTGGGGCTATCTTGAATATCTATTATTTCTATCTCTCTAACATGTACTTTGACAGTGAGATATGTTATTTTTACTGCTAGAATACTTTTGGTGGGATGTGAAAGTTCATTAGGGAAGTTAAGCCCTATGAACTTAGTCCCAAGCTAACCAAGAGGGGGGGGGGGTGAATTTGTATTTTAAAAACTATTTTCACAAAGAAAGAAAATTGCATAAACCAAATCACACCACAGAAATAAATACGGAATTTAAAAGTGCGGAAGCAAGAAAAAGAATACAGAAATTTATAGTGGTTCGGTCGACTCGACCTACATCCACTCCTTGGAGGCACCCTCTAAGTATTGCACTACAAAACGTGACTCTCCTTTAGCCCCCACAGCTAGGCGGAGAAGCCCTCACAAGAACCTCCTTTTTGCCACCCCGGCAAGGCAGAGAACCTTCCTCCTTTTGCTTCCTCCTGAAGCTGGCAGAGAACCAAAACCAAAAGCAAACTCCTTACCTCTACCGACCCTTCCACGAACGAGAAACTCTAGACAAAGATGAAGCAGAGCGATCCTTAAAGCAACCCTTGTGAATCCCCTCACAAGCTCCCCCTCACAAGATCCTCTATCTCTCCTCTCTCTGTTTCTCTCCTCAAGGTCTTCTCAGGTCAAGGCAGCAGCCAAAGGTCTTAAAAAACGTTGAATAAGAGCTCTTAAATAAAAGAGCTTCAAAGGAGCTCATTAATTGCAAGTTGCCAACTATATCATCCAGGCCGATATTGACATCGACCTGGCCGATCAGTACAAATCAATGAAGATCCGCCAGAGCATAGCCCTGGATGCAAAGCTGGACAATTAAAAATTGGCTTGATCGTCCAGGCCGATCTCACGATTGTCCTGGCCGATCAGTTCAAATCAGAGGAAAATCGTCCTGACAATAGCCCTGGATACGAGCTGGCCGATTTTGATCGTCCTGAAGTAACTTAAGGTTTTTGACTGGATCGTCCAGGCCGATCCTGCGATCGTCCCGGACAATATGATTGTATCAATCATCCTTAATTACTCCCCTGATTTTCTGAACAGTTATGGTATAATTTGTGAATATCGTCCAGGCCGATCCAAGGATCGTCCTGGCCGATAATTAAAAAATACAGTATACCATAATTGACTATGGCGGCTACTTCTTTTTGTTTTGAGCTTATCGTCCTGGCCGATACACGTATCATCTAGGACGATCGGTTAATGTCGGCTGCCTTAATTAAGAATCCTTAAATAGACTTTCTGTTTTAAGCTGATCGTCCAGGCCGATCTAAAAATCGTCCTGGCTGATATGAGTAAAAATAGAAAATCTAAGTCTCTCAAGTGTGTGAGTGAAGGGTTACATAGCATCGGTCTCTTTGACCATTACAAGTAGACTCAAGAGGTGAAAATCAAACGTACAGACTGACTCAACCCTAAACCTACGCAATCCTAAACTAGCTTCTTCTTGATCATCCGATCTTCGATTCCTGAAAAGTTAGAAGCAACAAGCAGTCCAAGAGAAACAGTGTTTGTCAATCATCAAAACATAAGCCATGAAAATTAGATTTGTAATAATCTCCCCCTTTTTGATGATGGCAAATACAAGTAGGAAAAATTAAACAAAAACATAGGTTCATTAGACAATCAAAGTTACAATAGTTTTTTCCTACCACACCCTATCCTACTCCCCCTTTTGTCATCACAAAAAGAGGGTCCAGAAACAACATAAAAACATCACAAAAGACTAACAAGCAAACTACAAAAAGATAAGAAACAAACAACACAAAGCACAGAATAAAAGAATGAGGGATCCTGATCATCAGATGGAGGTTGTGGAGGTGGCTGCTGAAAGTAACCGGCAAGTGTGGTAAACTGAGAATTGAACCAGGCGATGTCCAAGTCATGCTGCTGCTGCTGGTGAGTTAGGAAACTCTCAAATCGGGCTAAATCCTCAGCGCGGTGATGCTCGTAACGGGCAATGTCCTCAGAGTGTTGCTGCTCCTATGCAGCAACATAGGCATCAAACCGGGTATCCCATCTATCAAATCTCTCAATCAACTGATCAACCGGTGAGTGCTGGTGGAGAGGAACAGGGTCAGGAAAGGGAGCTGGAGCGGGAGCCTCCTCCTCTCTAGCCCCCCGAGGTTCCTCAGGGTGGAGATGAGTACTGTGAAGGGTGCTGAAGGAATTGTTTGAGTAGAAGGGAGTTGGGAGGTTTGGTGGAATAGGATACTGAAGTTGGTATTTGGTTTCAAGAACATAGGCTATGATGTATCCTAAGGCTAGATTTGATTTCCTTTTGTGGCCTGGATCGCGAATTGTGGTTAGGTGATCAATGTATCGAAATATTAGGTCCGCAGTGTTGAATTCCCTATGAGACATGATGTAGAAGGTAGTGAGGGAAAGTAGAGGGGTGATGTGGACTCGGTCGCCGGCTTTTGGAATGACGGAGGTGCGAAGGACATGTTGGATTGTCCTAGCATCTCTGACTAAAGAGCTAGTCTCTCTAACATGGTAGGGTAAATTGGTCTAGCGAAGAAAGTGATTTACCATGGACCAGTCAAGATCAGGGTCAGAGGCGATTATGTGCAGCTTATCCCCGGTGGTGGATAGCTGTAAAAGATCAACACAATCCTAATATGTGATTTCGACAGGGCATCGATTCATATAGGAGGTCAGGGCTGTGAAGGTTGGGTTGATGCGAAGGTTTGCAAAAAATTCTCGAAGAAATTCTAAATTGAAAGGGAAGGAAAGAGACAAAATGAAGCAAAGGGAGGTGTGAGCAAAAAGATCCATTACCGGGTAAGAGATGTGGATAGGATTGATGATTCTGGAGATAGTAATTCCACACTCTTTGTAACGATGATAGGCGGCTTCATCTTCTGCTTCCCGGAAACGAGGGTCAATCCTTGCCCTCGAGGAACTCCCAGAAGTCTGTCAGGCGCGTTTCCCACCAGCCATTGAGAGCACTAAGCAAAATCACAAGAGGAGAAAGGGTTGGAAGTAAAAAAACTATGGCTGGAACGGCCTGAATTTAAAAAAATGGCCATATCATCCTGGCCGATCGCAGAATCGTCCAGGCCAATATGGTTCAATAATTACGTACAGGTCAATTGGTCAAAAAATAGGTCCAATCGTCCGGGCCGATCAGATATCGGCCAAGCCGATTAGACATAGGCTATCGGCCCGAGGAGTCAATCCGGACGACCGTTGAAAAAGTAGATCATCCGGGCCGATTAGGTGTATCATCCAGGATGATGCACAACAATTGATCATACCGGTCGAAGTTAAAACGTTTAAAATGCTTGCCACGTGTATCGTCCAGGATGAACAGTGGATCGGCCCGGCCGATTGTATAATAATGGATTGTCCGGGGCTGAATTTAAAGATCAAAACGTGCTGACACGTGGATCGTCCGGGACGATCCAGTGTATCGGCCAGGACGATGCACATAAAATGCATCGGCCAGAAAAATATACTATCCGCCAGGACTATCACCATGAGTTTGATCAAATCATCCAGGACGATATAGGATCGTCCAGGACGATGAGTAATATTAAGCACATAAAAGTTCAGCAGATGGATTTTTGAAGAAAATTTGTCACATCGTCCAGGACGATGAAAGGATCGGCCAGGCCGATGTGACTTGAAATTGAAAACAAGAGTAGAAAGGTGATGATCAAGACCCTCAAAAATTAAAAAAGAAAAAAAAATAGTCAAAGACACAGAAAAATAAAAACAACACAATGAAAACCAAACACCGAATATTTTTGGATTTTAATTTTTCTAATTTTTTTTGTTTTATGGAGGCATCATATGATAATTCTTTTCAAAAATTAAACTTTTAAAGTTCCAAGAGATCAAGAAGTTTAACAAATCCCAATCAGAAGAAGGTAGAAAATCTGATTCCGTTAACCCTAGATCGGACATCCTTTAGGGTACAACAATTCTTTTGGAAAACAGAGGCCTAACTCGGAATAATAAAATAGGATAAAAAGATCCATTCAAGACTTGTTTATAACTAAAATATCTCATAAATAATAAACCAAAGTAATTTTTCTCAATCATGGAAATTGAAATCAAGTCTTTGAAAGTATCACATAATCAATGAGTTTTCTATGTTTTAAGAGTTTCAACAAAGAGAGGATAGCTTGCATTTAGTGGGCTCATTTTATGCCTCTTATCACTTTGATTGGTTCTTTGAGCATCTTTTTATTTTTGATACACTTTTGTGTATATAGCTTTCTTTTCAATTTGGCTTCATTGGCCTCTTTCCTTTTTAACTCTTGCAAGCTAAAAACTCTTTAATATACCCTTAAAGAAAAAGACTTAGTTGTGAGTATATCCTCCAAATATTAGAGAATAGGAGCTCTCTCTCTAACATAGGGAAGAAAAATCCACAACACAAAATCAAAATCACGTGATAAATACAATGGCAAGATTTCAAAAGCTTGAATGATATCTAAGAACTTTGGCTATTATGCATAAGATAATTTGATGTAGCAAGATAAGAAAACAATCTTAGATGAAACGCCATTGGTTAAACTGAGTTTAGACTTTTGTTTTAGAGAAGAAAATCATGCCACTAAACAAAGTCAGAAGAAGGGAAAACATCAACAGTATTACTTCCTCTAACCAATTTAGAAAAGCTAAACCCTATCTCCAAAACTCCAATATTTAAAAGCTTGAAAAGTTTCATCATATGGAAGGCCAAAATTAAAGAACAATGTGAAAAAAAAACACATAAAATAAAATAATAAAGCAAACTAAAAATAACACAAAGTGAGCACAAAAACTAGCACAAAAATAAAATAAAAGACACAAAAAAAGAAAGATTTCAAGCAAGTGATAAAGCAGTGAGTTTAAGCAATTTCGAGCTGCGAGCCTCATTATGTCTAGTTATCCTATGCTCCCACAAGATCTTTGGTGAGAGCACACCTGCAAAACTCAACAACAGTCAGATTTAGGAACCCAAACAGGTTTGGGCTCCTTCTTAGGAAACGTATAGTGCAATGCAGAAGTGGTATGCTTTGAATCATGCATCTTAGGTCTCCACACCCAATGTGTACTACGGTGAACTATGCAAGTGTGTGAGATATGTCCTAGCATGCCACAAGAAAAATATTGAACTCCAGGAAAAGGTGACTATGTGAGTATGAAATGGGATCATCTATATTTATATCAAATGAAGCATGATTTCTGTTAACTATTCATAATATATAATGTTAGTTCATAAAAACAATCGACAGAGTACAAAATTAGGTTCGTACAGGATGGTACCAAGAAAATAGGTTCATCTTTAAACTTTTGATACTATATGATGCCAATTCATACAAACAATGATAGTTTATAAAATAAGGTTCGTACTAGATTGTACTTGGATTTTTAAACTGTTCATACAGATGATCCTTGATTGTACTATATGATCTTAGGTTGGTTGACTTGTCATGTTTAATTTTCTCTATAGTTTTTCTTGAGTTTCATATCTACGAGTCCTAAAATTTTACACTCTATACCTTTGCTATGATTTTTTCTTGAGAGTGGCCAATGAGTGTGAGTGTTTAGGAGAAAATGTGAGAGTGAAGTGTGAGAGATCAAGGAAGGGGGAGTTATGAGGGATTCCCAAGCTTTCCCAAAGAGAGGATCGCTTTTCTTCTTCTAAATTTCTACCCATCTCCTCTAAAGGATTTTGAGAGAAGATCTTCAAGATTATGTCACGGTACCCTATCGTCACTTGGAGGGTGAGAAAGGATGTTTGTACACTACCTTGACTAAGAAAGTGAGAAAGGACATAGGTACTCTTCCATCACCATGAGGGAGAGAAAGGACTTTGATACTCTGCAGCACTAGGGTTTATGGAAGAGAGTTTGTAAAGGCTTGTCCACCTTACTATGGCGGTAAAAAGAGAGTCACTTTTTTTAAGGGAAACTAATAGAGTGGCCTACATGTTGATACAATTAAAAAATATAAGGTCCTTATATGGACCTCATGCTCTTCTACTGCTCAAAAGAGCTGCAAGCAAAATAGCAAAAAAATCCTACAAGCTTAAGGACCCTACTACGCCAAAATACAAAGTAACCTAGTACAATCTACGGTGCACAAGGAGTACACAAAAAGTGGAGAAGCAACCAGCATTAGCTTTCAGTGCAAGCTTCTTGATTTAAAAATGGTTAGAGCAATGACCTGCATAACTCAGATCCTGCAAAACAAAGAAAAGAACACAGGAAAAATAACACAAAAATTGCCAAAACAATGGAAAAGAGAATTCCACCAATGAACCATGTCAGCAGTAGAAGAGGTCATATTAATCCTCTCAAAGTAGTAGGACTTCCTCCAAAAAGCCATACAAATCAAAATATTCCAAATAAATAGCCACAGGAAAAAGAAGACCCGAAACTCCCAGCTAACATAGCAAGTAATACAACACAAATCACCATAATTAATACTAGGAAATTGAGGAGCTAAGAATAACAAAATGAAGTAAGAAAACAACAAAACATCATCATTGCCAGAGGAAATGAAACAAGAAGAACTCAAGAAGGTATAAGGCACGACAACCTCACTAGATAAAACCTGAAGCTACACCAAATAGCCTAAAGGAACCAGCTAACACAACCCCCCAATACTCCACGTAAAACAAGCAACCACCACCCTAAGAAGGAAACACCCACCAACACTCCAGAAAAACTAGATAGAACAGCAAGGCACAACCACAAAATCAAACACCCAAAAGGCCTAACCATCCTTACCACATCACTCATCCATCAAAATATAGAGGAGAGACCACCATAAAAAAAATGACCAAACCCAGTATCCAACTTATACAAATAAGACCAAATGTGCTGCCAAAAACCAGTTACCAAATTCAAATACAATAGATAATACTAGTAGTGATGAGGCAAGAAGATCTCAAGTAGGAATAAATCATGCCACCATATTAGAATACCTGATGCCGCTCTATCTAGGCCCACAGTCCCAGCACACAACACCATACAACAAAGTAGAAAAAACAATAAAAACACCATTTAAATAGGAAAAGCCACCATCCTCACAACAACACAGGCCAAGAAATAAAGATGAAACACGAGCAACCAGCATAATACCCAATAGTGACAAAAAATAGCTCCCATAAACCACAGCTAAAAGAGGAAGGCCCATCAAAAATAAACCAGCAAAACTCTAAGTAATAACCTAAAGATAATTCAGCAGGTCGAAGCCCACCATCAGCCCAAGAAACAACCACACCCAGAAAACAAGATAACCAAAGCCACAACCAAAAAGCAAGACACTAAAAGCCAACAGAGTACTGCCCACCAGAGTCATAGGGAGGAAAGCAATAAATAGTCAAACCATCAATGAAAGATTGTAATCATTTCTCAACCCAAAAACACCATCGCAAGACATAAAAAGAAGAAAAACACCCACCTCTAGAAAAAAAACTAGCATAAGATAAGGCAAACAAAAATAACCAGCAAAGAAAAAACACTCAAGACTAAATAGGAAAATAATTAAGATCTAACATAGGGGTAAGAAATTTTGTCCAATCTTAAGAGGCCTCTAAGAAGCGCAGGAGCGTTGGACTCCACCATGTCAATGAAGCAATAAGTACCAGCACCAAACCGAGCTAACCACCTAGCACAAGCATTGCCTTCCTTGGGCATAAGAGAAGTATCAATATGAATAAAAACCATAAGATTCTTAATATCTCTAATAATATAAAAAGTGACAGGGTCAAAAACTGAGTCCACACCATTAAATAAGCATTGAATATTATCGGAAGGCTTAATCTCAATAGTTATACTAGCAATGTCAAGGTACATACAACTTCTTAACCCATAGAGAATTTTATTCAGAAACAGCAAGCTTTGTTCCATTGTGTAATGGAAGCTATATATGGAAATGATGTGATGAATGGAGCCCAATGGAAGATCACTTCAACAGCTTGGCAAATTCTGGTGGATAGTAGTAAATGTTTGAGAATGGTTGTTCGTTGGAGAGTGGGAAAGGGTGACAAGATTAATGTTCTAAATGATACATGGCTGCTAAATAGATGCATCAACTGTTGGTCAACCTTTATTGATTGTAATTCACTGGATGGTGTATACGTTCAACAGTTTTTACTTAGTAATGGTAAGTGGGATTGCACCAAGTTACATAAGGTTTTCCACCTAGATCTGGTATCCTTGATCAGCCAAATTCATGTTGAATTTGAGGAGGAGGATCAGCTGGAATTAATGAAGAAGTGTTCGAGAAAAACTATTTCAGTAATGGTGTATGAGCAAATGTTTTTTAACAAGTATAATCTGGAGGATGTTGACTACTTAAACTGGTCACAGAAATTAAAACTCAAGAAAAAGGTAGAGATCTTCTGGTGGAGGTTGGGGAAGGCATCAATTCCAACCAATTTGTTTTTGAAGAACCGTAGGATTTCAATTGATGATTGCTGTCCTAGAGGATGTCAAGTAAGTGAAACATATGAACATATAATGGTACATTGCAAATATATGATTGATGCTATTGTAAAGATGGGTGGATGGGGTATTTCTATTCCCGTTTTTAGCTCTCTTGATTGCTATTTACGGGGTTTAAAACACATTGCATAGAATAATTCTGGAATTGTTTAGATTTATTGCAATATAGTATATCATTCTTGGAAGAATAGGAATGCTGTCAAGCATGGTAAGGGTGTATTTCCAAGCTCTTTGGTTGCTTCGAATGCTTTGTTTTCAGCCATATCAAATTCTAGTCCATATCTTACTAGCTGGGGTGCTAATCTCCTTAGGGAGTCTCAAAGTACTTGGTGCCCTCCACCGAAAGATTGGATCAATATCAATGTTGATGCTTCTTTGCTTAGTTCCAATTTGGCTGGAGTTGGTGGTTTTTTAAGAGACCACAAAGGAAAGTTTATAAGTGTATTTGGGAAGAAGGGAACTCATTGGGATATTGCTCAATTAGAGCTTGAAGCAGTTTTTTCGGTGAAAGATTTTTTGAAAAACTGGATGTTGGAGTGCAAAGGGTTGATCATTAAGAGTGATAATGCCAATGTTATCAAGTTCATTCAAGACTCTCTAAAGAAGAACAAGTGGCATGTTGATAGATGGCCGAATAAGGATTTGTGTTAACTTAATGATTTTAATAAAGTTGTTTTCCTCCATGCTCATAGAAGTTGTAATAAAGTAGCTAATTGTTGTGCTACTGTAGCATTGTAGAAGAGTTTCTTTTTTGATAGTTTTTCCTTTGATTGCATTCGTTCCTTCTTGTTAAATTTACTCAAGGAGGAATGTGACCAGCTCCTTACTTGTACTTAGTTTTTGATGCACTTCTTTCAAAAAAAAAAAAAAATACCCCATAGAGAATGGAAGTAAAAATAGCCAAATGGGGTTTAGCCTTAAAAGGCCCCGCAAAGCCAAGAATAACATTACAATAACCATCTCTAATGATGCCTCCACACCCCAAATTGTTATTCTCATACTCAGCACAAAAATTTAGCTTGAAACAACCCTCCACCAGTTTAGCCCAATAAACCAGATGAGGAAGGGAAGGAAGCAAGGCGGGCTGTACCCTAATACCTAAATCATAAACAATAGTATGACAATTATTAAAACCTTTCATAAAAATTATATTAACACAGACAAAGTTGAACAATTTATCTTTCACATTTTTAATGACCCTCAAAGATTCCATTTTAATACCCTTAAAAAAGGAGTTGTTCCTTTCCAACCAAAGAAACCAACAAAAAAGGGAGGAGGTAACATTTCTAATGTAGCCTTTAGAGTTCACAAACCAAGCCTTGAGAAGAGTATAAATGGACATATTCACTTTAAAATTATTTAATTTGAAGATATGATCAAAATAACACCAAATTTTAACAGATATAGGTCCCAACATGAAAATATGATGCATACTCACAAGATGAAAACAACACTAACACTCAGAGGGGAGGACGAACCCTCTTTTAATAAAATTATCATCCATAGGAATAAATATATGTAAAACTATCCAAATAAAAGTAGAAACATTAGAGAGAATAGTTTTGTGCCAAACCATAAACAAACTAGAATTAACATCTTTCTTAGGTCTAAAATCATGCCAAGCATCTTTTAATATAAACAGACCATCACTAGCCAACTTGTAAAAAGCACATTATTAGAATCAAAGTGAAGAGTGAGAATTTTATGAATGATACAATTAGGAAGATCATCAGCAATCTTGTCATAATCCCAACAGTTATCATTAATAAAGTAACTAACCTTTACTACCATAGTAGAAGTAGAATTAATAAGGGAGTTAATAGAGCAAGAACTTGACCATTGATCCTACTAGAAGAAGATATTATCGCTCCGAAGGCCCCAAGAGAGAGAAGGTTCCACCTCCCACTTAACCTTGCACATCCTCTGCCAAACTTTAGAATCCCCAATATTAAAAAACTAAGTAGAAGGATTATTCCCCACACAATATTTAGAGAACATAAATTTAGCCCACTAAGACAATTTGGCCCGAAAAGTAAACCATAACTTATAAGAAAAAGCATGAGCCAGGTCAACCATGCTTTTATATCCAAGCCCTCCCTCTTTTAAAACACCATAACATTTATTCCAAGAAGCCCAAGCAATTTTGGTATTACTAGAAGAGCCTTTCCAAAAAAACTTTTTAAGGATAATATCAATCCTATTGGACACCCATTTAGTGGGAAGCAGTGTTTCGAAAGAATAGACATGGAGAGAACACAACACACTTCTAATGAGGGTAAGCCTACCCCCAAAACTTAAGAAATTATAGTCCTAAGATTGGAGTTTATTCTGCACAGAGGTAATTAAATCATTAAACCAAAAAGATTTCTTTCTACCTTTAAATAAGGGGATACACAAATACTTGATAGGTAACTGGCCATGCATAAACCTAGTAAGCTCCTTAATAGCCGAGATATGATCCCTATTCATATTATTGGAAACAAGAAAATAAAATTTATGATTATTTAAAGATAAACCACTAATAGTGTAAAAATCATGAAAGAAATCCATTAGTTTATTAATGTTATTATAAGAAGAATTCATAAAAATGATAAAATCATAAGCAAAACAAAGGTGAGATATAAGAAATCCACCCCAAGTTCTGAAGTTCAAATTGGGGTGAAATTCAAACATGTTAGCAATGCTTCTAGAAAGGTAATCAACAATAATAATAAACAGGGCAGGGGATATATGGTCACCTTGCCTTAAACCATAAGATGATTTAAAAAAAAAACTGGAGCTCTTACCATTGATAATTAATAAGAAAAAGAACCTTCAATGCAATTTCTAATAAGATTAATAAAGGTCAAATTAAAACCAAAAAATTTTAGAATGTTATAGATGAATTGCCAACTAATAATATCATTTGCTTTGGAAATATCCAACTTGATGATAGAATACCACCATTCACCTTGACATCCAAATCATGGCGAAATTCCTGAGCCAACAAAATATTGTCAGAGATGGCATGACCTTTAACAAAGCCTATTTGAGAAGGAGAAATGATCTTAGGAAGAGCATTAGTTAAATCAAACAAAATAATTTTATAAAGCAATTTACTAAAAAAGCTACAGAGACTAATAGGTCTAAAATCATTCCAATTACTAGCATTATTCTTCTTAGGGATAAGAAAAAAAGAGGTGGAAGAAAAAAACTTAGGCATCATATTACCAACAAAAAAAAATCCAAAGCAATATGAAAAAGATCATGCTTAATAATATCCCAAGAATTTTGAAAAATTTTAGTAGTGAAACTATCAGGACCAGCCACAGAGTTGCCATTCATATTAAAAACAATATATTTTAATTCCTCAAGAGAGGGAGTACCAGCAAATAGATTATTATCCTCCACATAAATGATAGAAGGGATAATGTTCGGGTTAACAATGTTACTAGGGATAAAAACCTTATTAAGACTATCCTGAAAGTGATGAATGACCAACATGGCAATCTCCTCAGCATCCTCAGTAACAGAGCCGTCATCACGAGTAATTTTATTGATAGAGTTAGAGGTACGTTTCCTTTTAACCATTGCATAAAAATACTTAGTATTATTATCACCTTCCAACAGGTGCTTAACAACAACTTTTTATTTCCAGTAGGTTTCTTCTTGGGCTTGAAGTTTAAAAAGATTAGCCTTAGCCTCAGAAAGTGAAGCAAAATTAGCCTCAGAAGGAAAACTTTGACAGTTAAACTCAACATTACTCTCCAACTCTTCAGCATTGAAAATATTAGTAAAAATATTCTTGAAAATCTTATGGTTCCACCAATTTAAAAGCTACTTAAGTCTTTTCAACTTAAACCAGAGTCATTTCATACTCACAATAGAGTTATCAGGATGCAAAATTGCATTCCAATTCTCTTGAAAAACAAAAATAATGAATCTTGCTGAAGCCACATGTTTTGAAACCAAAATTCAGGAACAACATTAACTTGAATAATATTCAAAGCAAGAAGTAAAGGAGAATGATCAGAAAGAGTACGACTAAGATGCATAACAGAAATAGAGGGAAAAGAATTAATCCAATTATCATTAAATAAAATGCAATCCAGCCTTTGCCAAAGTTTACCTCTATTCCAAGTAAACTAATTACCAAAAAAAACTAATGTCAATAACATTGTAGTCCATAATCATATTATTAAAATTATCCATAGAATAAAATTGAGGAGCATAACACCCCGATCTCTCAGAAGGATTAGAGATGGTATTAAAGTCACCCCCACCAACCAAGGACTAGGACACATACTATGAAAGTCAGTTAATTACTCTAACAACACTTTTCTAATGCCACAAGAAGAAGCAACATGAATGAAAGAGACACAACACATAACATTTAAAACTTCTATGTTACAATGCAGAACTTGAGTAAAGTTTCCAAGAACATCAATATGAACAAAATCTTTCCAAAAAACCCAGATCATATTAGCACAATTAACTATATCATGCTTAAAACCAAGAAACCTAGTAGTAGTAATTAAATTAAAAACATTAACAAGAGGTTCAAGCAATATAAGAATCAAAATATCATGAATATGAAAAAGATTCTTAACCCGCAATCAAGATGAGACGCACCCAATACCCCTAACATTCCAAATAATAGATTTAAACATAAAAAACCAAACATTAATGACTAGTTTGTTAGCGGGTGTTTCTACCAGATTGTAGAATAAGATTAGTCTTTCTACCTAAAAGTAAAACACTATTTTTTCTTTTCCTACAATGTTTACCCTTAAAACAAAGCTAATGTCAATGTCATCTCTAGCAAAATATTTAGCATAAAATTATAATTCCTCATTATTAGTGAGAGCATCATAATTGAGGTGAGAAGTAGAAGAGGACTTACAGTCAAGATTCACATCTATAAACTTGCCCTTTTGGGGAAGCTCACCTTCCTCCAACAAAACTTCTTCTTCTGCTACCAAACTATTTATTCCAAGACCAACATTTTCAGATTCAACCAATTCCTTTTCACTAGGACCCTCATTATTGTCAGAATTAATCAGGATATTAGCAACAACAACTTCCTGATTATGATCAGAGCAAGGAATATCTCCAATAATCGTTGGTTTGTTAGTATTTAGAGAGCAATTTATGATTGGAATAGAAGAGGTAGAAATATTTAAAGAGAAATGGTCCTTTAACCCTTGATTTTTCCAAAATGTTACCAACACTTGGAGAATCATCCAAGATACAAGTAATGATGGCCTATTCAAAAGGGGAGGCCTCCACAGTGGACGAATCTGTTAGAGAAGAGATCTTTAGAGGAGGGGAAGGGTCAATTACTTGACTACAAACTATTTTTCATGAAACCGAATGAGTCAATTTCTTATTTGTATACACATTTTACATTGATATTTACCTCATTGCATGCTTTAGGAATAGAACTAACTAATTCGAAAAAGGTTAATAAAATCCTACATTATTTACCTACTACTTATGATACAAAATAACTACCAATGTCAAAAAGGTCAAAAGATCTGAATGTATATTATATTCATAATTTGCTTTGATCACTAATTGCTTCTGAGAAAAGGGAAAATCAAATACTGATTAATGCAGGTAATAAGAGAAAAAAGAAGAACCTTAGTAGAAAACAAACGAGACATCAACATTAGAACAAAGCTAAGTTCAATAAGAATGAAAAAGTTTCTAATGAAGTTATTTGTTATGAATGTTGGAAGCCTGTATATATAAAAAAAGATTGCCCAAATTTCAAAGCTAATTCTAGCAACGAGAAAGCTGAGAAAATTAATGTTAGGAAGGGCAAGAGAAAATGTAAAGAGCTTTCTAGGCTGACTCATCTTTAGACTCCTTAGAAATAGAAGAATAAGAGGAAGTAAAAAATTTGAGTTTAATAGAAGACAAACATGATCTTTCAGACAAACATGTAAATATTAACCAGCATTTGAATTTACAAAAAGAATATGAAAATCTTAGAAAAGATAATGCATCCTAGGATATCAACCACATGACATTATTGGATGAAATTGATGATTTGAACAAGAAACATGATTTATTGAAAACATCCTATATTGATATGGAGAATGACTTTAAGGACTTATATCTGAAGTGGATCAAAGAGAACATAAATTAAAAGTTGACAAGGTAATTTTAGAAAGTGCAAACTCATATCTTAAAGAAAAACGGAATGCTTTTATGGAAAATAAGATAACCCCTACACATGATTAATTTTACAATCCTGATTAGAAGCATACAATTTCAAAATCTCAAAAAAGATATTATAACTCACATAGATTGGTAAATCATTTTCCTGGTGTTAAATGATTTTCATGTGGAATGATGGGGCATATTACTCACACTAGCACTATTCAGAGTAGAACACATTTAGTATGGAGACCTAAGGTGCATAAATCATAGTATATCAAACATGCTTCTAGATTATCATTACGAAGAGGAGAACCCCAATTTATTTTGGTTCCCATGTCTAACATTTGATAATTTTTTAGAAACGCTCTTATACAAGCCCTCGTGTGAGCATTTGGTACATGGGTAGAGGAGGTTTGAAATATATGATTGAAAATAGAACTCAATTCATATCACTAGAGGCCAGGGCTTGAGGCAAAGTGACATTAGAGATAATACCATTAGTAAAGTGGTAGGTACAAGTATGATTGGAAATAAGAATAATTTTTTATTGAGAACATTTTATTGGTTGAAGGCTTAATACATAACTTGTTGAGTATTAGTCAGCTTTGTGTAGAGGTTATAACATTAAACTTTTATCTACAAGCTACATTATATGCCTAAATAAAATTAATGTGTTGTATGAAAATAGGTTAAATAATATATACATGCTTGATTTAAATTATGTTAAATCTTCTAAATATTTTTTTTTTCAAAATTATCACTGATGAATCTTAATTGTGGCATAAAAGACTTTGTCATGTGAGTATGAAAAATTATAGAAATATTACCCAAAAAGATGGTTAGAAGAATACCCAAATTATACTTCACTAAAGAGCACCTGTAAGATGCATGTCAATTAGTAAAACAAGTCAAGTCCTCCTTTATTTTAATTAAAGATTTTATAACTAGCAAACAATTAGAAGTCATACACATAAGTCTTTTTTGGACCAGTTAGCACCATAAGTTTAGGAGAACGATTTTTGGTTTGTAATTAAAGATTATTATTTAAGATTCACTTGGATTAGATTATTATCATAAAAGAGTGAATCATTTAAAGAGTTTATAAAATTTTTACTTGGATTCAAAGGAAGCTAGATTGCAAAATTCTATCAATTCAAAGTGATCATGGAGGAGAATTTGAAAATGAAAAATTTTAAGATTTTTGTAAAGTGCAAAGAATTGATCAAAAGTTTTCAGCATCTAGTACCCCTATATACTTTGATAGTTGAGGAGACCACCCATATAATTTTTGATGAATCTAACATTTCAAGTAGGTCTAAGTTGGAAGAAGAATATGAAATAACCCAAAGTGTTGAAAATACAAATCATGAAGAAAAGATTGAAATAGAGAATGCTTTTCTAATGAATTGAAATTTCCCAAAAGCCATCCTAAAGAATTGATCTTAGGAGACCTTACTGAAGGTGTTAGGACTAGGCATGGACTTACCAAAGAAGTAAACTAATTAGCCTTTATTTTAATGATTGAGGGCACTAATATAAATCAAACACTTTTTGATGGATTTTGGATTTTAACCATGTAGGAAGAATTGAATTATTTTGTTAGAAATAATGTTTGGAAGTTAATTGAAACACCTAAAAATCAAAGAGTAGTTGGAACTAAGTGAGTTTTAAAAACTAAGATAAATGGTTCAGGTGTAGTGGTTCGTAATAAAACAAGATTATTGGCCAAGAATTACAATCAAGTATAAGGGATTGATTTTAAGGAAACATTTGCTCCTATAGCCATACTTGAAGTGATTAGGTTTTAAAGTATTTCAAATGGATGTTAAAATTTCTTTCTTAATGGTATGACACAAGAGGATGTTTATGTTGAGCAACCTCTAGGTTTTGAAATTTTATAATTCACTAAACATGTGTTTAAATTGAAAAAGGCATTATATGGACTAAAATAGGAACCTTGTGCTTATTATGACAAGCTAAGTTCATTCCAACTAGAAAGGTCATTTGTTAAAGAAAGTGTGGACACCACGCTAATCTTAAAAAGAGTAGGAGATGATATACGCATTATTCATATATATGTTGATGATATCTTATTTGGATCCACAAATAAAAATCTTTGTGATGATTTCTAAAAAATAATAAGTTATGAATTTGAAATGAGTTCCATGGTAGACTTGAGTTACTTTCTTTGTTTTAGCATAAGTAGAAAGAGGATGGCACAATTTTGAGTTAGTCAAAAAATATATATTTTTTTAAACTGCCGATAGCATTTAAAATAGAAAGAAAAACTATTACATCCTAGTTAGTGAAAGTAAGAATATCACATTCTTCTTTAAACAGAACAAAAAAATTTGGAGGAATCTTATTGCAAGAGAGATCCTCCCAAATAAAATCTTCTAATAAAGCAAAATTAGCACACAAGTCGGCTAATTTATTACATTCCCTATGAATGTAATGAAAAAGGAAATTACCTATATCTTTTAAGAAAGACAAGTCTTCAACCTCTTCCTCCTTATTGGGAACTTTATTCAAAAAATATTTGAATATACATGATGACATTATGATTATCCCCTTAAATAATAATCCCTTTAGCTTCAAAGTTCCAATTATGATGAAAAAATTGCAAAGCCCATATAGCCATAAATTCCAAAAAACCAATGTCCCAATGAAGATATTTGATACCAAAGGCAAAAAGAAACCTTCCTTTATGGTCTCTAAAAACTGCTACAATTTTGGCTTCATTTGAATTTAAGAGAGCTACATCAAAGTTACCTTTAATCCACTTAGGTGAAGGAGGGTGCCAAGAAGAACTAGATAGCTTAGAAAGTTGATTGGCACCCAAGTGGCCTGAGACGATATTACAATTTGAAGAAGATGTAGCTATTTCAATAGCTTTAGCAGAAAGGAATCCCGTCCCCAGTTCTTGGCCTCCATGAGTGACATTATTTCTACTTTTCCAAGAGAAATAAACCACTGTACAGTAAAGATTAGCCAAAAAAGTATTTGAATTTGTCAAAACAATTAGATTATTAATACAATCCGATAAAGAATTATATCTTGGTAATTTGAATCCCCAATTGTTTAATGTTTCAAACAATTAAAATAACTTTACTTTCCACAGCTTAACAAAATGTGCTCCTTCGTTTCAACTGCTGTGCATCCTTTCGGACAGGAGTTATTTTTAATTATTTTTCTGTACATTAGTAAATCAAAAGTAGGAATTCCATTATTTAGTAATCTCCACCAGAAAAAAAGAACTCATGGAGATAAGTTAATTAACTTTAGCCACTTCCAAGAAACATTCTCAGTACAAAAAGGATCACGAACAGTTCTTGCCAAAGAAGTCAAAGATTTACCAGAAAATTTGTACATAAGTTCCCTAGAGTCTTCATCATCTTCTTTTTTAATTTGCACTTGTAAATCATCTTCATTAACTCAATTCCAAAGTATTTTTTAAGCTCAATCTGATCCCATTTCCTTTCTTTAATAAAGTACTCTAGCTTTGGAAAGTCCTCCACCATAACATTGACAAATGTTGGCCATTTAGATCTACACCTGTTAAGAAGCCACACATCTTGTAGAGTATCAATAGATGAACCTGTAGCTACCTTCCATTTCACCAATGGGTGCAGGGATTTCATACCTTTATGTAAAATTTTCCATGTAATAGAGCAATTCTTTTTTCTGTCTTCATTGAAAAAATTGTTCCCATATTTTGCTTTTAAAGTCCTGTACAACAAGGAATTGGATCCTTTAATGAATTCCCAAGCATATTTAGATCTAAGAGGACCAACCATAGATGCAGATGAGTGAATTCCAGCTCCACCTTCATCACAAGGTTTACATAGAACATCCCAAGAGATGTAATGCATACCTGTAGCATTATCATATTTATTCCAAATGAATTCTCTGCACATCTTCTCTAATTTCTTCAAGATGTTAATGGGAACCAAAGAATGAGATACATACAAGATAGTAACTGCAAGCAAAACTATTTTAACCAAAATAAGTCTTCCTGGCAATGAAAAGAACTTGTTTCCCCAAGTATTAATTTTGGTTGTTGCTTTCTCAAGCTTTAATAAATAATCGGAAGACACCATTCTTCTTAAGCAAATATTTATTCCCAAATATTTAAATTCTTGCACCTCCTTATATTTGATAATTTTAGAAAAAGATTTATTCTTGGCTCTGTTAAGATAGTTGCTATTTGCATGTTTTACATTTTTGCAACTTGTATAGTTTTGATGATTCCAAACATTATTGTTCAAATGTGTAGTTATCTCCTAACAATTTTAGAAGATTTGTATTTACTCTTGTGTGTACTAATATTTCAGGAAAATCTAACTCCAGACTACGAAGACTTTAAATCAAAATTTAGCATGAGATACTTTGTGAATTTGAAGCTTGTATTTTTCTTTGAAATAAACTTGAAAGGGAGTGATTGTAATTGAGTGAATAAAAACATGCACACACATATAAGGAGATCATATAAAATGTATACTGATCGTACGGGGTGATATCAATTTGTACGGGATGATCAGATAGTTATCTCCTATTAAGATCACATGGAACGAATAGGAATTGGGGAGAAAAATTTTCTAAGTCCTATTCGTCCAGGACAAAATTAAATATCATCCAGGACGATGTGCTCTCTGTAAAATTTTCATCCAGATGAAATTAAATATTGTCCAGGACAATCTGCTCTCTGTAAGATTTTCTTCCAGATGAAATTAAATATCATCCAGGATGATCTGGTCTCTATAAAAATTTCGTCCGGAAGAATCAATTTTCGTCCAGACGATACAACTGACTTAGAATGGTTTTTTCTGCAGTTTTTGGAACCGACCTTGTAATAACCGTTCGTACCGGACAAACTTGGTTCGTACGGGATGATCAGCTTGTACGAAAACATTTCGTACACAAATACAAAAAGGTTTTTTTCAAGGCTTTTAAGTAATATCGTTCAGGACAGAATTGAAAACTTGTAGTTTTTGGGCAGTTTTTCTTGTCTTTTGTATATATAATCCAAATTAGACTGCCACCAAATCTTTTTGTCATTTGATCTTCGTGCCTCTTGAGAGAATAGCCAATGAGAGAGTGTAAGAGTGCATTCAAAGGAGGATTCCTACCACTGGAGCGTGAAGGCTTCACTTGGAGTTTAAAGGTAAGAATCTCTACTTGTAAATTGGGATTACTTCACTCTTTTCTTTCTTCCTTCTAGATTCTTGTGAGAAGATCTGTTAAGGAGATCCGATTCACTGCCGACACTTGGAGAGTGTGAAAGGATGAAGGATTCTCTGCCCATACTAGGAGAGTGTGAAAGGACGAAGGGTTCTCTGCCCATACTAGGAGAGTGTGAAAGGACGAAGGGTTCTCTGCCCACACTAGGAGAGTGTGAAAGGATGAAGGGTTCTCTGCCCACACTAGGAGAGTGTTAAAGGACGATGGTTCTCTGCCAACACTAGGGATTGTGTAAAAGGATGACGGTTCTCTGCTGCACCTGGTAGTGGTGAAAAGAGTGTTTTATAAAGGCTTATCCGCCTTGCTGTGGGTGCAAAAGGAGAGTCACTATTGGTATTAGTGCAATACTCAGAGGGTGCCTCTTGGGAGTGGATGTAGGTCTGGTTTAGACCTAACCACTATAAATCTGGTGTCATTTACTTTACTATATTTACTTTTCCGCATTTTATTTTTGGTTTAAAAAACTCTGTGGTGGAAAAACATTTTCTATATAAACTTAATAAAAAAATTTCATTTTGGTTCAACACAAATTTAAATAGGGTTTAAATTTTTTTTAAAAATACCAATTCTTACCCCCCCCTCTTGGTAGCCTTAGGATATCAACTTAGGTCTAACAACCTATTTACTAGACTCAATAAGTGGTATCAGAGCTTTGTTTTAAAATCATAAGTTTAAACTACTTTTTGATTAATGTAGATGGCTACATTTGGAAATCGAAACACACCTGAAGGTTACTCTATAACTAGACCTCTACTGTTTGACAATATACCTTTTGATTTTTGGAAAACACGCATGTCTACTTTCTTATAGTCACTTGATTATCGTATGTGGATCCAAGTCTAGGATGGTTACACAAAACCAACTAGATTAGTTGATGGAGTTAGGGTAGAAACACCTTTTATAGATTGGACTATAGAAGAACATGACTTAGCACAACTAAATGCCAAATGTTTAAATAGCTTATTTTGTGTTTTAAAATCTGAAGACTACATGCGGGTTTCCACTTGAAAAAGTGGAAAGGACATATGGGATAGACTTTGTATAACTTATGAAGGGACTAATGAGGTTAAGCAATCAAGACTCAATATCTTGTTACATGACTATGAATTGTTTCGCATGAAATCAAATGAATCTATTTCTGACATGTACACAAGTTTCACACAAATTGTCACTTCTTTGCATGCACTTGGTAGGGAATTAACTAATGCTGAAATGGTTAATAAGATTCTTCGTTGTTTACCTACTGCTTATGATGCTAAATTTACAGCAATTATAGAGTCTAAAGATCTAAGCATTTATTCTATTGACAATCTTCTTGGTTCACTCATTGCTTATGAGCAAGGAGTAAGTGAAAGAAAGAATGATGCAGGTCAACCACGAAAGGAGAAGAATATTGCACTGAAAGTGGAAGAGTCAGAGAGTGAACACTCACAACCTGAGGATGAAGATGATATTGCACTGATGACAAGACAAATCAGAAGCTTTTTAAAGAGGAAGCATAAGAGACGCCAGCAATGGAATAGAGGTAAGTATAATAGAAATGGCAAGGTTTCTAATAAAGTGATTTGTTATGAATGCAGGAAACCAGGTCATATCAAGACTGATTGCCCAAAACTTAAAGCCTCTCCTAACAAGGAGAAGGTTGAGGAGAAACCAATTGTAAAGAAGGGAAAAAAGAAGTTTCAAAGAGCTTTCTGGGCGGACTCAGCTTCAGACTCATCTGAGACTGAAAAAGAAGAAGAAGTCACCAACATTTGCTTGATGGCAGATAATGTTGATCAATCAGATCAAGAAGAGGTATGTGACTAAACCTATGATGAATTATTTGAAGTTTCTGAACACATGCATGATGCATATAAGAAAACAAAAAAGATGCATGCTAGTGTAAGTTTAGAATTGGAAGAGCTTAAGAAGGAACATTAAATCCTTATGAAAGATCATGCATTAATAGATAAGAACCACATGAAACTTCTTGACGAATATGATGACTTGAATAGGAATTTTGAGAATTTAAAATCATCCTATGTAAATCTTGAAAAAGAATTTAAAAATTTTAAGGATGAATCTGAGAGCAAAACATATCGAATCAATTATACAAATCGAATCTTGGAAGATATGAATTCATTTTATAAACTGACAATAAGAGCTCTTGAGGATAATAGGAAGCCCCCAAAACTTGAAGATTTTACAAATCCTAAATATTATCCTAAATACATGAAATCCCTTAGAAGACAATCAAATGGAAGAGAACTTAGGAATACTTTTCCTAATGTTAAATACATTAATAGTGGATTTTTGGGACATATATCTCACACCTGCACTTTGAAGATGAAAACTAATTTGGTGTGGAGAACTAAGATGCATAAACCTAGACATATCATACATGCATCTGATTATAAATTTCAAAAAGGTGAACCCAAACTTGTTTGGGTTCCCAGGTCTAACATTTGAGATTTTTGCAGGGTTGCTCTCACACAAGACCTCGTGAGAGCATATGATACCTGGACAGCGGATGTTCAAAGCATATGACTAGAGATACTGCTCAATTCATAACGTTGGAAGCCAGGAGTGGAGGCAAGGTTACACTTGGAGATAATACTACAAAGAAAGTGATTGGATCAGGTATGATTGGAAATTTTAAAAACTTTTTCATAGACAATGTGTTATTAGTTGAAGGCTTAAAACATAATTTATTAAGCATAAGTCAGCTATGTGATAAGGGCTATAATATAAAATTTTTATCTACTAGCTGCATATTAAGACTAAATGGGAAAGAAATTTTAAATGGAAAAAGGGTAAACAATGTTTACATGCTAGATTTAAATTGTATTCAATCTTCTACTACTTTTTATTTGAAAACTGTTTCTGATGAATCACGGCTTTGGCATAGGAGACTTTGTCATTCTAGTATGAAAAACCTTAGGAGAATAACCCAAAAGAACTTAGTAAGAGGTATACCAAAACTAGACTTTACTAAGGACCACCTTTGTGATGCATGTCAATAAGAAAAACAAGTGAAGTCCTCTTTTAAGTCTAATAAGGATCTTAGAACTAGTAAACCATTGGAAATTCTTCACATGGATCTTTTTGGACCTGTAGGAATTGTAAGTCTAGGAGGGAAGGTATACTAATTTGTTATAGTGGATTATTTCAAAAGATTCAATTGGGTCAGATTTCTTTTTCATAAGAGTGAATCGTTTGATGAATTCAGAAATTTTTCGACTTGGATTCAAAAGAAACTAGGGAGTGAAATAATTTCTATACAAAGTGATCATGGAGGAGAATTTGAAAATGAAAGATTTAAAAATTTCTGTAAAGAAAAAGGGATTGATCACAATTTTTTTGCACCTCGAACCCCTCAACAAAATGGGTTAGTTGAGAGGAAAAATAGAACATTAATAGAAGCCTCCCGAGCAATATTGACAGAATACTCACTTCCTAGATATTTTTGGGCTGAGGCGGTTAGCACTGCATGCTATGTTCTGAATAGGGTGAATGTGAGATCAAATTTAAATAAATCACCCTATGAGTTGCTAAAAGGTAGAACACCTAATTTGTCTAATTTGCATGTTTTTGGTTGCAAGATGTTCATTCATAATAATGGAAAATCTGCCTTAGGAAAATTTGATCCAAAATCAGATGAAGGAATTTTTGTTGGATATTCAAGTGTTGAAAAATCTTATAGGATATTCAACAAAAGAACTTTGGTCATTGAAGAAACCACACATGTTGTATTTGATGAATCTGGATATTTGGAAGAGCCAAATATTGTTGAAGATGAGATTGAGGAAAACTCCCAAAAGATTGATAGAATAAATTTGGAAGAAATTGTGGAAGAGATTTTGGAAAGAGAAAACCCTTTGCCTAGAGAATTGAGATTTTCTAAAAATCACCTAAGGGAATTTATTATAGGTGAACCGAGTGAGGGTGATAGAACTAGGCGTGGATTAAACAAGGAAGTCAATCATTCAGCCTTTATTTCAACTATTAAACCCACTAACATTGATCAAGCACTTTCTGATGAATTTTGGATATTGGCCATGCAAGAAGAGTTGAATCAATTTCTAAAAAATGATGTTTTGGAATTAACTTCAAGGCCAAAAGATCAAAGTTTCGTTAGAACCAAGTGGGTGTTCAAAAATAAAATGAATGACTCAGGAGTAGTCATTAGAAATAAGGCTAGATTAGTTGCTAAGGGGTATAATCAAATTGAAGGAATTGATTTTGAGGAGATTTTTGCCCCTGTAGCTAGACTTGAAGCAATTAGGGTTTTACTTTCCTTTGCCTGTTTTAAAGGTTTTAAATTGTTTCAAATGGATGTCAAAAGTGTCTTTTTAAATGGGGTAATTGAGGAAGATGTTTTTGTAGAACAACCTCCAAGTTTTAAAAATTCTAAATACCCAAATCATGTTTTGAAGTTAAAAAATGTATTATATGAATTGAAACAGGCACCTAGGGCTTGGTATGAGAGGTTGAGCACTTTCCTACTTGAAAGATCTTTTGAAAAAGGAAGTGTGGATACAACTCTCTTTTTAAAGAAATTTGGAAAGGATATTCTCATTGTTCAAATTTATGTGGATGATATCATTTTTGGATCTTCAAATAAAAATCTTTGTGATGATTTTTCTAAAATAATGAGTAGTGAATTTGAAATGAGTCTAATGAGAGATTTAAATTACTTTCTAGGTTTTAGCATTAAGCAACTTGAGGAAGGTATTTTTCTTAGTTAAACTAAATATGTTAAGCACATCCTCAAAAAATATGAAATGGACAATGCTAAACCTGTTAGTACTCCAATGAGTTTCTCAGTCCAGTTGGATAAGGACCTTAAGGGAAAATCTGTTGATCAAAAGAAATTTAGAGGGATAATTGGATCTTTACTTTACTTGACTGCTAGCCGATCAGATTTATGTTCAGTGTTTGCTTATGTGCTAGATTTCAATCAGATCCAAAAGAATCACATTTGACAGCAATGAAAATGATATTAAGATACTTACTAGGAACTCAGAACTTAGGAATTTGGTATCCTAAGTTTAGCTCTTCATTTGAAATTATTGGTTATTCAGATTTTGACTTTGCAGGCTGTAGAGTTGATAAGAAAAGCACTTCTGGAACATGTCAATTAATTGGAAACAACTGTTGATTGATTTAGGATTAACTATAGGCATTATTCTAATTTATTGTGATAATACTAGTACTATTTGTATTTCCAAAAATCCTATTCAACATTCTAGAACCAAACACATTGACATAAGGCATCATTTCATAAGGGATCATGTATCCAAGGGAGAAATTGAACTTACTCATGTTTCAACTGAAAATCAACTTGCAGACATTTTTACAAAACCTTTAGCCTTTGATACTTTCAGTACATTAAGAATAAGGCTTGGTGTAATTGATTTGAATGCTTAAATAAAAATGTTTTTGCAACATTGATATTTATGTTTTCGTAGTTTATGTTTTTATAATTTTTGTTTTTTTTTTTGTTATTTTTTTTATGTGTGTGTTTTGAGTTATTTTATTTTTTAGAGTATGTGCTTTTATCATAGTGTAGTGTGATTTATGTTTTGTTTTATTTTATTTAATAAAAATTCAAAAATCCAAAAATATGGAAATCGTTCGGGATGAAATTTTTCGTACTGGACGATGTGAAATTCAGTTTGCGTGTTATAAAACGTCTTGAGAGCAGTTTTTAATGTAGTTCGTCTGTACGATCTGAATAATCGTCAAGGATGAAATTTTTTTTTTCTCAAACATCGAGACGATTGAATGCAGCAATTGAATAGATAAGACAGTTTTAAATACGAACTTCGTCCGTACGAAGTTTTGGTTCATCCAGAAGAACATATGTCGATTCATAGCGGGGGACGATTTTTAACTGACATTAAAACGAATTACTTTTGATCATTTGTATGAAATTTTTTTTTCTCTACGATCGGTTAGTCAAAAAGTCTGTACGAAAGGACGTATCGTAAATTGTGTTGATTACGAAAAGCCGTTACATTTTGGATGAATTTAATCGTATGTACGAAATTGTTTCGTCCAGACGAACGATAATTTTTGTCCAGGATGAACTTTTTCATCCAGGACGAACGTATCATTTTCTTTAAATTAGAAGGCTTTCTAACTCAACAATCACATCTCCAAACATCTCTTTCAATCCCTTTCGACTTCCAAATCAAAAATGGCCTCCTCTAGCAAGCGACAAAAGGTGTTAGCAAAGAAACCACATAGGAATTCTGAAAACTTTCTTTCAAAAGCAAATGAGGAATCCTTTCCTCGATTTGCCTCTGCAAAAATCACACCTTCTCGCATTCTGATCCAGACCGAAATAAACTTCAAGGTAATGCCCCTTTTTGCTTCCACTCAGTTTGGATTTATCTTATCTCTCGTCCACCTCTATAATAAGCAGACCTTTCTTTACTTCCTAGCCAATATGAGTTTTAACTCCGATCATTCTTCTGTTAGTTCTTAGGTGTTTAAACAAAAAGTTAAAATCACTAAGCATGACTTAGGTGCTTTTCTTAACTTAAGAACTGAAGGTCTTAGAGCCCACACCCTTATGAACGATAACACCTTCAAGTGGTATGAAGTCAGTAGGGTGATTAGAGGAAATGGCTTAACTTATCATATTGCTAGAGTTTCTGAAATGACCAAAAATGCTCGAATGATCCAACACATTCTTAGATCTTCTATTATTCCAAAAGCTGGTGATAGAATCAACATTACTCCACTCCTTTCTGTTCTGACTTTTTTTATTATGAAAGGTAGTCCTATTGATGAAGCCCAACTTATCTTAGACCATCTTTATGGACTTTCTGAAATTAGACATGCTGATCAGAAAACAAAAAGGAATATATAATTGGGTCACTTGATTACTTTTATTTTGGAAAAGAAATACAATCTAGTGCATCTTGATGAAGAATATGAAGAGCCGGTCTACTACAATGATGCTTCTTTTAGAGCAATCTTCAAGGAGCAAAAAGAGAAAGCACCTGTTAGTGCTTCTGAAGAAGAAGAAGAAGGAGAGCAAACATCTGCACCTCAATAAAATTATCAGAATTTTATTGAGAAATTTGATAATCTTGAGACTCATTTTGATCAACGATTTGATCAAATTGATGCTCAACTTCAACAGCAGCAACAGGACATTGGTAGTATAAGAAATGAAGTTCATGAAATTAATATCAATGTTATGTTGATGACTTCCTACTTCAACATGTTTGGTGGCATTCCTCCTTCTCCTCCAGAAGAATAGAGATTTGGGTGATGATTTTCTAGATGTTACTTGTATTAGTGTTTGTTTTAGTTGTGATTGTTTATGTTTGTTTTAAAGTTCAGTGTTGTTGACCTCATTTTTGTATGAGGTCACTAAGACCCATCCAGAATCCAGATTTAATCCTAGACCCTAGGATCCACTCTAGACCTTAGGATCCTTCTAGATCCAAGACTTTAGAGCCTATTCTAGAGCCTAAGATTCTCTTAAATCCTAGATCTTAAAATTCTTCTAGATCTTAGGATCACTCCAACTTCAAATCAATCTCCACCCTTGATCAACCTCAACTTTAAATCAATTCCTATATTTGATCCACTCCGATTTCAATTTGATTCTTACCTCTGATCAATTTAAATCTCAAACTTCATTCAATTCAAATCCAAATTACTTCAAACTTTGATTCAATCCACTTGAGAATCCAAGTTTCAACCTAGACTTTAATCCCACCTTTAATCTAGCTTTGACCTTATCCATCCATTAACAATCACAACATGATTGTAAATGACTTGGATAATTCAATATTAATCGTTCAAACTTGAAAGTTATTCCAAATCCAGAAACCCAGACTCAAATCCAAAGCTTTAAGGCCTTGTCCTAAAGGCCCTTTTCAGAGAATTTTCAAACATGCCAAAATCCAGTCTAATGGCCTCTGATTCAAGGTCTGTCACTTACAAAGTGATAAGACATGTCTCTAGAGGCTACCCTCCAATTTTGAGCCCATTCTGAGGTCTTTAACCCCAGAATTTGAAATAAAATCCAAAGGCTGTGAAACCTTCAAATATTTACAGCCTATGCCACTGAGCCTAACCCCTTTGAGATCTTGATCTTGGAATCCTTATCAAAGTCTCCAATCACTCCCAGACTCTTGATTTTAACCCATTGAGCAGTAAACTGCATTTTTCAGAACCATTTTTGACCCTAGTTGACCAATAGGTCAAAATTGACAAAAATACCCTTATAGGATTTCAAATGCCCATTTCAATTCAAATTAATTCCAAACCCTTTGAAACCACTTCCAATGAATTTTAAATGTTAAACTCAACTTGTTGAACTCAAACCCAAACCTTGGGTCAACTTGGTTGACCAAGTCAACCAAGTTTGACCCATGGACCCATAAACCCTTCCTCTTTCAAATTTTTGAATCAAGTCCATTCCAAGTTCTTTGAATGTATGGGATGACCCCTTGGGTACCCAAGAGACCCCTCTTGGTGACCCAAGCCTTGGGCTCACTTGGGTTGGCCATATGGCTTGACCCAAGTGACCAAGAAGAGGCCTCCCTTGAGCTATCTTTTGATCTTAACCCAATTGAATCCAAATCAGGGTGCCATTGGGTTCCTATGGACCCAACACACCTTCTTTGATTAGCCCATGCCTTGGGCTAGCTTGGGTCAAGAGTTAGGCTAGCCCAAAGTGCCCAAAAACACTTGGGATTGAGCTAAATCTCAACCTAAGCCCAATTGAGCTTGACCAACACCTCCCATAGGTGGCCCTAGGTTCAATGCACCTTCTCCAGCCAGCCCATGCCTTGGGCTAGCTTGGGTCAAGAGTTAGGCTAGCCCAAAGTCCCAAAAACACTTGGATTGAGCCATCTCCCTGTCCAGATCAAATTAGACCCAATTGCCGCTTGCATTGGGTGCACCAGACCCAGACCCACTTCCCACCTCAAGCCCAGGGTCTGGCCTGACCTGGGTTGAGCCCAAATCGACCCGAACCGAGCAGGTTTGGATCAACCCGAGCCATCTTTTAATCCAGATCGAATTCAACCCAATTGCCACTTGCATTGGGTGCACCAGACCCAGACCTGCCTCCCATACCCAACCTAGGGTCTGATCTGACCTGAATCGGGCTCACTTCGACTCGAACCAAGCAGGTTTGAGCCCAACCGAGCCACCGGATCGACCCCAGCTTCCCCAGGCCAAATTGGCTCCACATTTAGCTCCAGCATGTCCCCATCGGCCTTCCCTGGTCAATCCAACCCAGACCATGGCCGGCGGCGGTCGGAACCAATGGAGAGCAAGTTCCGGTGGTCCCCCCAAGCCGGTCCTGACCGAAAGCCTTCTAAAGGCTATGGCTCGCCGGCTTGAGGCTCACGAGCTCTCTGGAATGGTGCCCCTTTCCACTTGGCATCAATCCGAGACCTCCTCCGATTCAATCCTGGCCGTCCGAGCTCGCGGGAGGAGGCTGAATAGGGTGGTGCTCCCCAAGGCTCGCGAGACACCCTCAGAGTTTTCAAACGGTTCCCCAGAGCTCCCTCGATCTCCCAGCACCTTCCTTCGAGCTCCCAGACCGTCCCTTCCATCGCTTCGAGCGAACTCCGGCGAAAGGCTTCTGCATCCCGCTCGAAGTTACACCTCCAGCTGTCCTCCAGTCGCAGTCTCTGAAGGAAACTTGCTCGCCTTCGTCCCCTGAAGCTTCTAGATAGAGAAGCTCATTCGTTGAGGCTTTCTCTGCGGTAATTCCTCCATCCCGAGCTCCCTAGTTAGGTAGTCCGGTCAAGTGTGAAGGAAACCTTCACCCCAGCGGATTTCCACCGTTGGATTGAAGGTTTCCACCCCCCTGATCCTCCCTGTGAAATTTCGTCGAAGTTCGCCGGTGCGATTGCTTGGATCACGCCGGAGAACGTTCACGGCTTCGGGCAAAGGCGGAGGTTGAAGACGAAATCTCAGCCGTTGATTTCGATCAACGGCTCGGATTAGATCCCGCGGTCCCGGAGTGCGTTTAATCCCAGCCGTTCGATCCGCCATCCGACGGCTGTGGTTAATCCGGCTGTTAACAGTTAGCGCCAATCATTGCCTGGCGAATCAGCGCGCGCCGCGTGGATAACGGGCGCTGACTGTGTAATTGCCGGATTAATTAAATCCAGAAATTCAAGGGAACTTCAAAAATTCATAACTCCCTGCACACTTGTCCAAATTAGGTGTTCTTAGGCTCATTGGAAAGGTCTCAGGGAGCACTACAAAAGCCCTATGGTTCCAGACTCTGGTTTGGTCAATATTAGGTTTAATTTTACTTTGAGCATATTATGAATTTCTTTAATTACTTCTTGAATACATGTTCACCAGGTCTGGAATTTTGGGAGAATGAAATTGGACATGTTTCTGACATGTCCAAATTTTATTTCCCCTTTTTATGTTGTTCAAGGGCATTTTCCCTAATTTTTAAGTTTAAGGGTCATGGTTTGACCCTTAAATTCAAAGAGGGATTTAGACCTATCCAATGGGATTTAGGTTGTGATTTTTTGTGTGCTGATGATGTTTAGGGTAAAGAGTGTAGAGCCACTGATTTTGCCCCAATCCAAGCCTAGGATAGATCCCTATAGTGATTTGAAGGTGACTTAGAGCTCACCTTGGGTGGTTTAGTTAACCACCTTAGAGTACTCCTTTTGAGCCCAAATTTTGTGGGTTTAGGCCTTAGGATCAGGTGATCCTTTGGTCTACGTTTCACCACATTTGGGGTTCATTTGGTTTCCCGAGTAGGAGCCACAATAATTCCCCTTAGAAATCCCTTTTAGCCTTAATAAAATTCTAATAAATTTGGTTTAATTCTTAAAAATTCCTCCAAACATCTCTAATTAACCTCAATTTATCTCTTAATCATTAAGAAATAAAATCACTTTAATTTGACATTAAAATCCATTTTAACTTAATTTTAATCAAAATAATTGTTTAATCCATTTTAATTCATTAAAAATTATTAAAAATCCCAAAAAAAAAAAATCTTTAAACACTTGCTGATTTCTCCTTAGATCATTTTTGATCTTTGGAGTTGATCTCAAGAAGTTTAAGACTCATTTGGGTTCAAATTATTAAAATGGCTCTTAATTGAAACAATTTAATAATTTCAATAAATACCCAAACTTCCAAAATTCATAACTAATTATAGAAAATCCTAAATCAATCAAACTCAGTGGCTAATGACTCTAATTAAAATCTAGTATTTTCTAAAAATGTCAAACCCCCATAATCTGGTCAGAGTCAAAAAGTCAACATTTTGGTCAACCTTAGGTCAAAATCGGGTTAAAACTTCTAAAAATCATAACTTTTGATAGAAAATTCCAAATTGAGTGTATCAACTGTCTAACAACTCATAATTAGGTCTAGTATTTTAATAAAATACAAACATTCCAGAATTTGGGCTTAATCAAAAATTCAACTTTCAACCCCTTAATTAAATGATTAAAATATTCTAAAATATTCATAAAATTTTAAAATCATTCTAAAACTCAGAAAATATTGGTTTAATGCTTAAAACACTTAACAAATCCTTTAAAACACAACAACCACCCTAAAGTTGAAGTTTATTGGCTGGACTACTCCGGGCTGCGGGGCTAAGTGTCCTAAGGAGGCTGGTTCCTCGAGCCTGGTGGCACAATGCCACGAATGGATTCTAAGGGGTGTTAAATCTTAAAATAGATTTTTTTTTAATTATTTAACATTTTAAAATTACCTAATTCAATTACATTAATTTGGTTTATCGGCTGGACTACTCCGGGCTGCGGGGCTAAGTGTCCTAAGGAGGCTGGTTCCTCGAGCCTGGTGGCACAACGCCACGAATCAATTAATGGAGAACTTAAATTAATCGAACTTTAAAATTCAGCGACCAACTCCCTTTAATATTAATCCACTCTTTTAATTCTAACCAATTTAAATCAACTTAATCAACCCCGATTGCTACTGGGTAACCCAGGCCTACGAGGCTATTAGCTTAGCCCCAAGGAAGGTGAAATAAACTTCACGGCCTCGGTGTGAAACAAAGGTAGTAATCATTTAACTTTTAAAATTTGTCTAATTAAAATTCTAAATTCATTAATATTTAAATTTTAATCTAAACCCCCCCCCCCCTTTCTAAGCCTTAACAAATCCAAACTTTTAGACAACTTCAATTAATAACCCACTTTAGGATCTACCCCAGCCACACGACCTTTCTCACACACTTTAGATGATGTGCTAGGACAACCAACTCTAGATCTAGGTTAGGCCGGTGTTTACTTTACTGCTGTGTGCCGGGTTTTTCGTAGTTTTCACTGCATGTTGTGGATGAAATTGCTTTGCTATGTCTGCTTACTTTTTCTGTACTCTGTGGATGGATTGATCTGTTTGGCGACTAGATTACCCTTAAGTTAGGTACGATCTGGATGTTGACACAGTTTTCTGCAGGTGGCCACGCTCATGCAGGGCAATATAAAAAGGGGGCAAATCAAAAATGCATAAATATTATAAACTCTTTGCACAGGTGCTTCAGCTGCTAAAGCCCCCCAAATCATAAAAAGAGCGTGGCCAGCGTGTTTACTTTATTTTCTGCTCATATACAACTGCTTGGGAATAACTGCTTTATTTATATTAATTGCTTAGGATAACCCTGCAGGTGAGTCTAGATTTTTATTTTGATATCAATGTAATTTGTGTAAGTGTCAAGTGTTGTGAAAGTTTATTTTGAGTTGGAATACATAGATCCAAAGCTTGGATTCCAAAGAGGAAAGGATACCCCTTTGGGGAACACTCCTTTTCCATTTAGAAATCCAAATTGGGATCATACCTCTTCCTTACCCAAAGAGGAAAGAGTGGCCTTCGCCTCTGAGGGAAGTGCCCTCTTGTCGATTTGGGTAATCCACTACGAAGATTTCAAGAAGATTGAAGAAAAGGAGTCAAAAGAAGAATAAAATTGAAGATTTGAAGATTGAGAGTATCCCACTCAAAAAAAACTTGCGTCATTACTAGGTTTAGAATCCGGGTTGTTGTCAGTGGTGCCCGACCACTTTACTTTCTGTAATATTCTGGTTTGTAATAAGCAAGGCAATTCTGCCTATGGACATTTATTAATTAATTTGTATTTGATGTGATGATTTGATTGCCTTTAGGATTACTTGTTTTTATTAGTTTTTTTGGCGATTGCATGCCGCTCTTTGTTTTCGCCTGGATACGTGAGGCTCGTGAGGGTGTGAAAGTTTTCTACTCATAATTCTAAAAGTCTAAAATTTTAGTGAGTCTAAATAACATAGAAAGATAACGAATCTAGGGAATTAGCCGGGGATCGACCCCGGGGTCGCATGCATATTTTTTTTGCATTCTTCTTTCCTTGTTTTAGACCCTTCCCCGCCTGCGGATAGAGTCCGGATAGTCTGACCTATGAGGACGAGGTGCCGGACCTGGGGAAGTCCAGTCTTCTAAAAAATTATTTTATAAGCCTGTTTTTAAAAAATTCAAGCATATTTGATTTGAGGTTATCAACCAGCATGCATTGCATTAGATACAAATTAAAGAGTCAAAATTTTAATATCATAGTCCTTAGCATTTTAGCACCCAACATAAGTCAAAGGGATCAATTAGGAGAATCTCTAGATGTCGGCCCCAATTCTTCAAAACTTTAATTATAACGTCCCTACCACTCTTTCATAAAAGACCGGATTCATCTCTTTTAAATCGATTAGGTGGTTAGCTGGCTCCCCAATCCAGGCCGGGTTAAGTCCAGACCTTGCACTGCATTAGTTAGGATCGGACGACTGTGGTCCAGTGTCCAAAATAGATTTAGGTTCCGGGGCAGATCTTTGATTATAAGACCCCAAACTTCGAGAATATAGTTCCAAATTTCTAATAAAATACTTAACTCTAATTAAAGCTTCATTTCAATCCTAAAACATAAAGCCCAACACTTAGATTAAGTTGGGACACTTCCGGATGGTTCTGGAATCTCAAAGTGTCCCCTACCTCTCCTCCTTTGACTCCGTTAATAACTGCTCAATTTTGATCCATTCCCTTTTGAGTTTCTAAAATTCACTTCCTTTTTGATATCTCTCCTAGAAAATCTAATAAAATTTTGCCGTTATTTTAATCGAGAGATTTCGTAGGAGACCTCGTTTTCTTACGATGTAATTAACTACGAGGGCTTGCGCTCGTAGGAGATTTAGAACCACACACGCACCTGATTTTAAAAATTTATTTTTCAAAACTCAATTGAATTTCTTTGGAAAAACTTAAATACTAGTGATCATTATTATCATATTTAAAGAATTATCGTCGAACGATATTTTCTCCCTTTCGAGAGATATATCTTTCTTTGATAAGGCTTTGGATGTGAACCTAACGATCACACTTCTTGAATATTATAGCTGGATATTCAGTTGAACCTCATTTTGACCCTTCGGGGTCATATGAATTTCTCTTTAGCATCCGCTCACAATATTCAAGATGAATTTAATAATTCTAAATCTGAATGCCGTTATGAAATTTTATTTTCATCTTTCGAGGTGATATATTCTTTCTAACAGGATGATTCAATTTTAGAATTAGAATTTAACTTTAATTCCCAAAGAAAACTAATATTTTCAAAACATATTTTCAAAATTCCACCAACAAAAAAATGGCACGCCCGGTGGGACAAATCTTTCTCTCCATCTTTAATAATGACAAAATTTTGTTTCATCGGTAGTTTTAACTATCATTTCTTCCGTTTGTCCCTCTGCTCATTTCTTCCTTGGGTGAGTGTGGCCAACATCTAAAATAATAACAAAATATTAAAAGAGAGGTTCCACCTCCAAATTTGGTTTTATTTAGATTTTTGTTCTGATTTTGACCTTCTGCCCCAGCATAGCCTGTGAGGCGACAGTGTCAAATCAGATCTCTGGATATCCTTTTTAATTTTATGGATTTATGGTCGATAAATTTCTTGTTCAACATATAAATCCTTAAAATTAAAAAGAATTCAAAATTTCTGACTTCATTCCAAAGTTTTTAGTTTTAACCCCCTCATTTCCCCTTTGACTTCTAAGGGTGGGGAGGGTTAAACTAATCCTTTTTACTTGGGCTTTCTCACAATTCCATAAGCCTTCGGGCAAGGGGAAACTCTGTCCGTTGTGTTTTGGAACCTGTAAGAAAACCCCTTTCAAATTCTCAAAATTTCCTCAAAAAAATTTCTTACACTCCAAGTTGTCATGTGTTACCCCATACGATTTCCTCGTGGGCCAACATATGTCATACTTTCAAAAAAAAATAATAATAAAATACTTTTTACCACTCTTTTCAAAAAGATCTAATTTCAATCATTTTCTTTAACTTTCAGAAAATTTCAAATGGCTGGCCAACTGATTTTCTCCTTTGACCGAGAGTTGTCCTCAACTGTTAATGACCAAGGGAGCACTGTTATTTTTGGAATGGGATTTAGTACTCTAGAGCTCTCTATGGACGGATACCAGATTGTTAGTTTGGATGCCAGTAAGGAAATTCCCCCAGTGGTTGAGTTGATTGTGACATCTGCACCCACCTTGCCAGTAGTCAGTGACGATCAGAAACAGTCTGAGCCAGTTGTTGAGCCTCCCACTGAAATTAAGTCTGTTTTTGAAGAAGGGTCTAGTTCTGGACTTAAATTCACCACTAAGAATCAGAAGAAGAATTATCTGAGGAGACTTAGAAAGAAAATCTCTAAGGCTAAGAGAGTTCTACCCTTTAAGACCTTAGCTCAAGTAGAACCTGAGGCTGTTGAAGAGCTACCTATTCCTGCTTCCTCTCCCCTCCTAAAGGGGAGTCGCTTTTACCCCCTGGCTTCAGCTCAAGGGGAGGAGAGGATAGCTAGGATAGCTCGTTCTCCACCATGCCCGGTCGACTACTCGACTAAGAAAACTCAGAAAGAAAGACATCTCCAAAAGACAAGGACTTTGAGAAATATATTTCACACCTGCGCTGCACAGTCTGGACAGACTAAAGAGGAATATGTGAAACAATTGAAGGGAGTGATCTCACATCGCTTCCAAAAAGAAGTGTTGAAGGAAGAAGTATCTGAAGCAAAGAATTTAACCCCACAATTCGTTAGAAAGAATAAGAAGTATGTTAGACAGCCTGCTACTTCAGTACTGGTTGATGGATATCACTGGGTGCCACGCCCTCCGTCCTCTCAAACAGAGGGTATTGTGTTGACTGGGTCCGAGAGAGGCCGCCATTCTACTGGTAGACCCCCGGTACCCCCACATAAACCTGTAAGAATGGCCTCAGTGATTGTTAAACCAAAGGGGGTTGAAGTCCAAAAGTCTGTGGACCTTAAAGGAAAAAGACCTAAATCTCCTGAAAAGAGATATGTGCCAAAGAGAACTAAGTTGGAGAATCTGCCACCACCTCCTAGAACTTCTAAGTTCATTCTGCAGCTCCAGCGAATTTCAGCCAACCCTACTCCGAGTTCAGTTGAATTGATGGATGTTCAGGCTAGTACTCCAGTTGTTACAGTTGGCAGTCCTACCACAGCCAGTCTAACTCCTGATCCAATAGTTACCATTCCTGCTACCCCAGTTGATGATCCCCAAAGTCCGAGTGTCATTCCTAGGCCCCTTAGTCAGGTGTTTGAGGACCTTACCTTACCAGATGTGGGAACTATCACTTTACAAGCTCCTGCTTCTCCTGAGGAATGTGTCCCTCTCCCTGTAGAGGATGCCACTCTTCTGACTACCAGCTCTGGGATAGTCGAAGAGGAGAGAATTGACCAGGATTTAGAAATGGAAGATGAACCGGATACAAAGTCTCAACCAGATCCTAATCCAAAACTCACAGAAATCATTGCCCTTATGGATTCTGAAGAATTATTTGATATGGCTGAGTATAAAGGATACTTACCCCTTGATCCTAACTCAATTGGGGATAGACCGGTCGAGGAGGTAGTTCAAGAAATAAGAAATATTTTGTTGAACAAAGAAGGAATGGCTTCTTTTGACCCTGATATGGATGATCTCCTCGGAGATGAAGATGATTATGTTGGGGGCATTCATGTGGTCGAAACTAGAGGGTCTAATAAAGAAGCTGAGCCCAGCAAGCGCCGATTTGCTAAAGAAGATGATCCACATGCTGTTGAGTCAGAGTCAGATGAGTCTGTGAAAGATAGAGATGAAGAACATATAAAAAACTTGGAGACTCAGCTTGCTAGCATGATGTCACAAGTTAGAGAAATGCAAGAGAAGTTGGACAAATCATAGCAAGAGTCTTTTATTATCCACCAGTCAGCTCGAGAGCTCATAGAAAAGGCCAAAAGGGCTGAATTTAATTCCAGACCTCTCGATGTCACCACCTGTGACTCTCCCTTGTCCAGTAGAGACACCTCCAGCTCACCCTGCAGTCTCCTCCATTCCTTCAATCCCACCTCAGAAGGATATCAAGCAGTTAATTGAGGACCAGGTAAGGGAGGCCTTAGCCCATGCTCAAGGAACTGTGTCTATTTCAAAGGGTAGACCCTACCCCGAGGAATATGACTTAGTTCCTTACCCAAAGGGCTTTGTGCCACCAACTTTTAAACTTTTCACTGGAATCGAAAATCCGAGACAGCATCAGGCCCACTTCCGAGCAAGCTGTTGCAATGCAGGAGGGTCAGATGCTCTGCTATTTCGCCAATTTGTAAGTAGTCTATCCGGCATTGCTTTTGAATGGTACGCCGATCTGCCCAACGATTCAGTAAGAACCTTTAGCGACATAGAAAACCTCTTTCTTAAGAGATTTTCTGGAGCGCAACAACGCACCACTGTGGGCGATCTCGTGGTTGAAAAGCAAAAGCCGGGAGAGTCTCTGGTTGAGTACATCTTGAGGTGGCGAAACCTCTCGATGAAGTGTGAACCCCAGTTGCAAGAGCAACATGCTGTGGAGATTCTTTTGAAGAATATCCACGGTCCTGTTGCTTTTCTCCTGAAGGGTTTCACTATTAAAACTTTTGAGAAACTTCTTAATAAGGCTAGCAATTTGCAGGAAGAGGCTCCTAGGATGCCATTCTTACGAGAACAGCCTGAAGAAAGGAAGGGTCCAAAATTGGTGAAAACATTTGAAAAGAAGGTTGTGGTCTCAGCAGTAGATAAAGGAAAGAGGTCAGTGATTAGTCAGCCTAGCACTCCACTTCCACCACAACCGCCTCAGAAGCAGCCCTTTCAGATAGTTCCTCAACATACTAGAGATCCCTCCTTCATCCCTTTTAAAGAGAGATTGGCAAAGCCTTTATCCATTTAAAAGGGAGTCAGATAAGAAGATCTTCAGGAGTCTGTTAAAGAAACCAGATTTTCAGTTGCCAGAGGCTAGGAGGCCTGAGGATGAGAACAAGAAAGATGATCCCAAGTATTGCCCGTACCACAGGATGCTTAGTCACCCTCTTGAGGACTGCGTTGTGTTCAAAGACTGGCTTGAGAGGAACTACACCCAAGGTAACATCATAATACCTAAGGAATACTTGGTCGATCCATAAAAGGCTTCAATTAAGACCATTTCAGGTAATCCTCTTAACTCTTCTTGTTTTGTTGAAGATGGTTGGGACATTGCTTTGTCCCGGGCACTTAAAAAGTCGATTAACAAGTCTTTCCGTCTTTCTCAACAGCTGACTACGATAGCCCAGGCCCCGGTGTAGAAGGTTGACCTGGACGCTTCGCAGAAGGATGTTGAGCCACTTCCCTCTCCAGTAGTCTTAGGAACTACTGAGAAAAATGTAAAAGAAGAGAAATCTGATTTTGTAGAGAGGAAGTGTGTAGATGAGAGATGTATTAGAATGGCGGATGGTGGTGTTAAAACCCTTTCCCCTCTTTTGTTATCTGACTTTTACTTTGCCCCATCAAAGGCGAAGGGTCAAAAGATGAATAAAAAACATCCTTCTACTTCTGTCTTGATGATTAACCATGAATCTCAAATGCAAATCGATGACTCTTCTGCTCTGAATCAAACTCCTAATGAAATAAATATTGAGGTTAATCAAAACAACCTCACCGAATCGACTATTCAAGAAGAGGTCGAATGTGAAGCTTTATCAGAAAGTGATTTCCCTCAGATCAATTTCCAAGGAAATCCTATCTTGATAGAACTTTCAGATTCTGACTCGCTTTCAGGAAATGATGATCCAACACCTATGGTGTGTGTAGACACTGCCCTAGTTTGCCCGCCCGAAGACGTCGAGCAGGTGCAACTTCGTGGCGGTAAAGTCTTACCCCCTAGGTTGCCCCCTCAGGACAAAGGCAAGCAATCCTCATTCGAAAATCTAAATCCAGATTCCCCTCAACAACCAGAATTCCCTTTAATTCCTCCGGGTTTCGAGTCTGTCGTTCCTAAGGTTGATTACAATGTTCTAGCCCACCTTAGGAAGTTGCCAGCAAAATTAAGTATTTACGACGCCCTCCTTCTCTCCAAAGAAATGAGGGAGTCTCTAATTAAAGCACTTCTCGATCCCGAGATTTGCTTAACACAGTTGGCTGCAACTTCAGAAGGTGAGGCTCTCTACTTCAAAGAGGTCCCTGGGGTTACCTTTTCAGACGAAGATTTACTCTTGGGAACTGCTGACCACAATCTTCCTCTCTACATCACTGTAGATGTGGGAAATTTCAAGTTATCAAGAGTCCTTGTTGATCCGGGTGCATCGGTCAACGTGATGAACATAAAGACTCTTGCTTATCTCAGAGTTGATACTAGCAAGCTTTCAACCGACAGGTTGGTGCTTCGTGGGTTCAACGAGAAGGGCGAGAGAGCTTTAGGTTCAATCACTCTACTCCTGGAAATAGGAGGGTTAAAAACTGAAGCTAAATTTCATATAATTGATTCGACTACGTCCTTTAACGCACTTCTAGGTAGACCTTGGATTCACGAATATAGAATGGTTCCATCTACCCTGCACCAATGCGTTAAGTATCAACGAGACGGCATTGAACAAGTGATTAAGGGTGATTTGCAACCATTCTCGATTCAAGAAATCGGAATCTACGAAGATGCTGCATATTTCATACCAAAAGGGTCCTCGTCCCGTTCTAAATTAGAGATCAAATTTGAGGAGAAAAAGGTTGGACAAAAATTCGACCAAAAGAAAGAAAAAGATAAGGATATCAATCAAGAAATGATTCAATCGAGTAGTGAAGACGACTCTGATATCGTTGTCCTTAGACCTCCAAGCACATTACCTCAAAGAGGTGGGAGGATGGCTTTAAGGGCACGAGGTCGAGGCCACGCTTCATTAGATAGGAGAGCAGCACCTGTGTATATTGATTTGGAATCAGATTCCGATGGTGAACTAGAAAGTCAAGGTGCTGCCCTCTCTCTCGATTATCAAAATATAAATACTCCTCCAAAATTTGATCTCACCTTAGACCAGGACAGTGACCCTGAGGTAGATATTTCAAAAGTTAAAAGTGACGAGCCCGAATTAACAATGTATGAAAAGCTCACTAGAAGGATTGAGGCCCTTTCTCTGACCCCACTGTCAGCAGGCAGGGTTGTAGGGTTGGAAGTCAAAGTGGCCCCCAACTTGGATGGTGAAGTTAAGAAAGTCCAGAAATTCTTTCCTGGCTCCTCCTCCGCAAGGGACGAAGGTGATGTAACCCTTGAGGAGGCAGATTTTAAGGAATTAATGTAATTACCTTTCGGCTACTTCCCTGTTTGTGTAAAAAAATACTTTTTCTAAAGGTTCTATACCATACCGATGGACTAAGGGTCAAGCTAGATACCACGAGAATATTTAGTGAACAAAAATAAATAAAAATCCAATAAGTGGTAATGGCTTTGGAACAGTTAGTTCATTCGATGATGATGAGTATTGCCTAATGATAACTTACCATCTCGATTCTCCAAATGTCCCTACAGATCCTCCTTGTCCTCTAGATGGACTCTGTTTGGAGACTTTAGACGATCCCGATGATTTTCAAGTTCGGGATGCACACCCTGAATTTGAAGAGGAAATTAAGTCGACAGTCGATGAGTTGAGAGAAATTAACCTGGGAAACGATGATGACCCCTGTCCGATTTTCATAAGTACTTTGTTGAGCGAGGGTGAAACCCAAGACCTAATCCAGTTGTTATTCGAGTTCAGGGATTGCTTTGCCTGGACATATGACGAAATGCCGGGTTTGCCTGCTGAGGTAGCAGTTCACAAACTTGGAGTTCGACATGATGCCATCCCTGTTAAACAAGCTCCTCGACGCATGCGCTTAGAGATTAAGCAACAAGTCGTTTCTGAAGTTAAGAAATTGGCAAAAGCCGGATTCATTCGAGAGGAACAATATCCCTCTTGGGTGGCCAGCGTCGTGCCAGTTCGAAAGAAAAATGGTCAGATTCGGATTTGTGTCGACTATAGGGATCTGAATAAGGCATGCCCTAAAGATGAGTTCCCTCTACCAATACCAGAACTCATGGTGGACATTGCCTCCTCACATGCTATTTTCTCATTCATGGATGGCTCGTCGGGTTATAACCAAATCAAGATGGCCCCTGAAGATGAGAGAAATACGGCGTTCAGAACCCCTATTGGAATCTTTTGTTATAAGGTAATGCCATTCGGCTTAAAGAATGCCGGAGCAACCTACCAACGGGCCATGACCCGTATCTTTGACGACTTAATTCATAATCAAGTTGAATGTTATATTGATGATTTAGTTGTCAAGAGAAAGGTTAAAGAGGCTCACTTGTATGACTTAAGAGTTGTTTTCGAACGGTTGCGCCGCTACGATTTGAAAATGAACCCCTTGAAGTGCGCCTTCGGCGTCGCTTCGGGAAAATTTTTAGGATTCGTAGCGAGGCACCGCGGAATCGAGATAGATCCTGCTAAAATTAAAGCCATCTTGAATATGCCATCCCCTAAGAGCCTTACTCAGTTAAGGTCTCTACAAGGTAGATTGGCATATATAAGGAGGTTCATTTCTAATCTTTCCGGGAGATGTCAACCCTTTTCTGTCCTTGCGAAAAAGGATACTAAATTCGTATGGGGCGAGAAGTGTCAAAATGCTTTTGTCGATATCAAACAATACCTTTCTAACCCGCCAGTCTTGGCAGCTCCGATTCCGGGAAAGCCATTAATCCTCTACACCGCAGCTCTAGATGAGTCTTTAGGTGCCCTGTTAGCTCAAGTTAACGACGAAGGGAAAGAGAATGCTCTCTACTACCTTATGTTGCGGATCTATGATTTTGATGATAGCAAACATTCCTTATTTTTCTATGATTGCCTTATGTGCTAACGTTTCAGGTCCACACGATCAGGTTGCAATCTGAAACCAGCTCAAGATTGGGTAGACTAGGTCTGTGTCAGTTTGTAATCTTTTTCCTTTCTTGAGTCTGTTGTATTTGGTGTGGTATCTGATGATTTGTAACTTGGAAGATTTTCTGTTGTGCCCTAAAAGATTTCTATTTTTGGTAACATCGTCCGGGACGATATTTATATCGTCCTGGACGATCTGAAAAAAGTAGAAATCCTAATTAGGGCATTCTCATTAAAGCAGCCGTCTTTTTGAAAAACACATCGTCCTGGACGATTTTGTATCGGCCAGGACGATCGGCTCAATTCAGCAAGAATCTGCCGCCATATCTACTTAGGAAAATCTTATTTTTGGATATCGTCCTGGTTATCGGCCTGGACTATAAAATATCGGCCTGGCCGATCCAGGTCAATTTTTCCAAAATTTCTCAGGCAGTTTTGGAAAGCAATTAATGGTGATTTCGTCCAGGCCGATCGCAAGATCGTCAGGGACGATTAGACATCGTCCAGCTTCATTTCAGGACGATTTTCAGGACGATTTTCCTCATATTTGTGCTAATCGGCCAGGACGATTTGGCTATCGTCCTGGACGATAATGACGGCAACTTGCATTAATGAGCTCGTTTTGAGAGCCTCTATTTAAGCTATGGCAAGGCACTTTGTAAGTGTCTTTGGCAGCCATTGTAGCTTCGTTCTTGTGGGGGAAACTAGAAGAGAGAGCTTGAAAGGGAGAGAGGAAAGGGTGGAGTTTGAGAGAGGGAGAAGATCCTGTGAGGGGGGACTCAAGGGAGTGTGGAGGGGGTTCCACACGGTTGCTCCGGCAAACTCGCACCTTAGTACCATCGGATTCAAGGCTTGTCTCGAGGTAAGTTCACCAAAGAAGAAGTCTCTTGGGTGTCAAAGGACCCGGCGACTCCGCCGCACCGGGGGAGGTGGAAGTGATTTTGTAAGGGCTTCTCCGCCTAGCTGTGGGGGCTAAAGGAGAGTCACTTTGTGTTAGTGCAATACTTGGAGGGTGCCTCCAAGGAGTGGACGTAGGTCAAGGTTTGACCGAACCACTATAAATCCGGTGTGTTCTTTTCTTATTATCGCTTCCGCATTTATTTTAATTTCCACACTTGGTTTTCCTTGTGGTGATTTGGTTTGTGATTTTATTTCTTTGTTTAAAGAATCCTTTTTATTATCCAATTCACCTCTCTTTGTTAGCTTTGGGACTAAGTTCATAGGGCTTAACATCCCCATCGAACTTTCAAGTGGTATCAGAGCGGTTTTCATAAAATAAGTTTTTAAAAACTTTTGAATTTCGATCCATGGCAAATTTTTCTAATCGTACTTTTGCGGAAGGATATTCAATCACTAGACCACCATTATTTGAAAATATTACATTTGATTTTTGGAAAATTCGCATGTCTACTTTTTTGCAATCGATTGATTTTCGTATGTGGCATATGATTTTAACTGGTTATTTATCACCATCACGTATTGTTAATGGAATTAAAACTGATATTCCTTTTAATCAATGGAATAGAGATGAACGAATGGATGCTCAATTAAATGCAAAGTCTTTAAATTGTTTTTTCTGTGCTTTAAATTCTGATGATTTTATGTTAATATCCACGTGCACTACCGGTAAGGAAGTTTGGGATAAATTGCACACCATATACGAAGGCACTAGTGAAATCAAGCAATCCAAGTTGAATATTTTAATGCATGATTTTGAAATGTTTTCTATGAAACCTTTTGAAACGATTTTAGACATGTATACAAGGTTCATTCAAATTACTACATCATTGCATGCCTTAAGAAAAGATTTTTCAAATTTTGAAAAAGTTAACAAAATTCTTCGATGTTTACTGGATAAATTTGATTCTAAAGTTGTTGCTATTTGTGTGTCTAAAGATTTGAATGATTATTCTATTGATAATTTGATTGGCTCACTCATTGCCTACGAGCAAGGGTTGAGTCAAAGACTTTTGGATGCAGGTGAGACGATCGTTCTAAAAGCCGAAGATACGGAAAGAGGAAGCTTAGTTGGTGACGACAGAAAGGAATTGTCAAGCAAATCCCAAAGCTCACCAATGCATAAGCAGAAGTGGAAAAAAGGTAAAATTGGTAAGGATGTTAATATTTCCTCTGACGTTATTTGTTTTAAATGCAGGAAACCTGGACATATGAAAAATGAGTGCCCTAATTTAAGAATTCTCCCTGAAAAAGAAAAGGGTAAGGCAAAGTTAAATTTAAACTGGGGAAATAATGAAAAGCAAAAAATCTCATGGGCAGATCTGGTCTCTGAAGCATCAGACCAGGAGAGAGATAATGGTTAAGAGCCTTTCGTATTTTTTTTTGTGTTGTGTTTTTGTGTTTCTTTTTTGTTGTGTTTTTGTTTTTATGTTTTTTCATTTTTATTTTATGTTTTTGTTTTTTTTATTCTTTGAAATTTTTTTTTCGTAAAAATTTTTCTCTGATCTACACACACATTCACTTTTCTAGAAATGAAAAATTTACTTCCTAATTTTTCTTGAAATCTTTAGTAAGTTGTGATTGACTTCTCTAAAAACAATCAAAGGAAGGAAACTCATGTTTTTGACTTTCAATCTCTGTTTCCTAAAAGAGGTTTTTCTACTTTTGATTTAAAATCTTTTTCATCTTTTAAATTGGTTTTTGAAACTAAATTTTTTATCTCCCTATATTTTATTTATCGCATAGGAATCTTTTGCAAGTTGTTGAATCTAATTCAAAATTTTCTTAATCAAGAAATTCGCTTTATCAATAGTATGGGTTTACTTTTGGTATTTAAGATTTCAGAAAGGTAGCATAATCAAAAAAATTGGCCAATGATGCCAAAAATAAAAGAAGCGCAAAGCGCCAAAATTGAAAAATATAGAATACACAAAGTGTATCAAAAGATGCGCAGTGCGCCAACCAATTGTCAAGAGGCATAAAATGAGCCCACTAAATATTAATGCTTACCATTCTTATACTTCTTAAAGCTTAAGAAAACCCTTGATTTTTCGATGCTTGAGTTTGAAAATCTTGATTCATGATTCAAATCGTGCATTAATCTTCTATTAGATATATTTTATGAAAGGAGTTTTGAAAAATTACTGTTTCTTTCTCTAATTTATTCCTTGATTTAGATATTGAATTAAAAAGTTTTTTAGCCTTTTTAAAGAACTTGAGTTTGGATTATCAATTCTTGATTTTCTAACCTTTACTGGGCTATGTGTTGTCAATCCAATTCTACTAAGTTTTTTGATTAAAACCCAGAGGTAACTTTCTCATTTTAAGAACATTTTTTTTTCACTTGATCAGGGAATGTTTTTTTTTTTTTGTTCGTTTTGTTTTTTGTTTGTGCCTCCTCTCTTTTTGATAATGTCAAAGGGGGAGAACGTTGTATCTTTTTTCTTTTCAAAAATTTTAAAACAACAAAAATATTTTCATCTCCCCTATTTTTTTTTTAAAAAAAGATTTATTCTAGTGAGGGGGAGATTAGGAGGATTTACTTTTATGAAAATTTAAATTGAAATGTTTTTGCCATCATCAAAAAGGGGGAGATTGTTGCGGATCTATGATTTTGATGATAGCAAACATTCATTATTTCTCTATGATTGCCTTATGTGCTAACGTTTCAGGTCCACACGATCAGACTGCAATCTGAAACCAGCTCAAGATTGGGTAGACTAGGTCTGTGTCAGTTTGTAATCTTTTTCCTTTCTTGAGTCTGTTGTATTTGGTGTGGTATCTGATGATTTGTAACTTGAAAGATTTTCTGTTGTGCCCTAAAAGATTTCTATTTTTGGTAACATCGTCCGGGACGATATTTATATCGTCCTGGACGATCTGAAAAAAGTAGAAATCCTAATTAGGGCATTCTCATTAAAGCAGCCGTCTTTTTGCAAAACACATCGTCCTGGACGATTTTGTATCGGCCAGGACGATCGGCTCAATTCAGCAAGAATCTGCCGCCATATCTACTTAGGAAAATCTTATTTTTGGATATCGTCCTGGTTATCGGCCTGGACTACAAAATATCGGCCTGGCCGATCCAGGTCAATTTTTCCAAAATTTCTCAGGCAGTTTTGGAAAGCAATTAATGGGGATTTCGTCCAGGCCGATCGCAAGATCGTCCGGGACGATTAGACATCGTCCAGCTTCATTTCAGGGCGATTTTCAGGACGATTTTCCTCATATTTGTGCTAATCGGCCAGGACGATTTGGCTATCGTCCTGGACGATAATGACGGCAACTTGCATTAATGAGCTCGTTTTGAGAGCCTCTATTTAAGCTATGGCAAGGCACTTTGTAAGTGTCTTTGGCAGCCATTGTAGCTTCGTTCTTGTGGAGGAAACTAGAAGAGAGAGCTTGAAAGGGAGAGAGGAAAGGGTGGAGTTTGAGAGAGGGAGAAGATCCTGTGAGGGGGGACTCAAGGGAGTGTGGAGGGGGTTCCACACGGTTGCTCCAGCGAACTCGCACCTTAGTACCATCGGATTCAAGGCTTGTCTCGAGGTAAGTTCACCAAAGAAGAAGTCTCTTGGGTGTCAAAGGACCCGGCGACTCCGCCGCACCGGGGGAGGTGGAAGTGATTTTGTAAGGGCTTCTCCGCCTAGCTGTGGGGGCTAAAGGAGAGTCACTTTGTGTTAGTGCAATACTTGGAGGGTGCCTCCAAGGAGTGGACGTAGGTCAAGGTTTGACCGAACCACTATAAATCCGGTGTGTTCTTTTCTTATTATCGCTTCCGCATTTATTTTAATTTCCGCACTTGGTTTTCCTTGTGGTGATTTGGTTTGTGATTTTATTTCTTTGTTTAAAGAATCCTTTTTATTATCGAATTCACCTCTCTTTGTTAGCTTTAGGACTAAGTTCATAGGGCTTAACATCCCCATCAAACTTTCACCTTAGTCGAAGACTCCTTCCTACTGAAATTCGATACCCGTCAATTGAGAAGCATTGTCTTGCTCTTGTTTTTGCGGCTCAGAAACTGAGGCATTACATGCTCTCCCACTCAATCAGTTATATTTCAAGAGTTAATCCTTTGCAATATCTTATGACCCAAACTACGTTGTTAGGACGTTTAGCTCGCTGGTCTATGATATTGTTGCAATTTGAGATTACTTTCACTCCCCTTCGTGCTGTGAAGGGACAGGCTGTCGCCGATTTTCTAGCAGCACACCCGCTGCCAGCAGATTCTCCTCTGAATGATGACTTACCCGACGAACAAATCATGAGTTTGGGGGAATTTGGAGAGGCCATCTGGGAATTATATTTTGATGGGGCGGCATCCTCTCGTAGGATTGCGACTCAACAATCTGTAATTCCTAGAAAGGCTGGAGTCGGTCTAATTTTTATTTCACCAGAAAAAGGAATGATGCATTTTTCCTACCACTTGTCGGAGCCTTGCACAAACAACGAAGCTGAATACGAAGCTCTGATAACTGGTTTGGAACTTGCAATTCTAATGGAGATTAAAGAGATTAAGATCTTTGGAGATTCCCAACTAGTTATTAACCAAGTCGCCGGAACTTATAAAGTCTTGAATCCGAATCTCCTAAGATATCACTAGTATACACTTCACTTGTTGGAACAAATCCCTATTGCTACTTTGTATAGGGTTCCCCGTGGAAGCAATTCTGCGGCGGATGCCTTAGCAAAACTTGCAAAGGAATTTGCATGTCCTGAGGAGGATTCCATCCCTATAGAGATACAGGGTCGTAAGACCCTCTCCCTTATAGATTTGGAACACATTAGTAAGACTCCCCTTCAGATCCTTTCTGCCTCTTCGACAACTGACGAAGAAGGCGATTGGAGACGACCCTTAGTCGATTACCTTAAAGAACGGAAGCTTCCCCAGGATAAATCACTCTCCAACCAGATTAAGAAACGTGCCCTATCATATGCACTAGTTAACGATCTGTTGTACCGCCGGTCCTTTGATCACATGTGGCTGCGCTGTTTGAACAAGTAAGATGCCCGGAAAATTGTTAATGAAGTTCATTCAGGACTGTGCGGTGCTCATCAATCGGGTCCAAAAATGAAATTAAAGATTAAAAGACTTGGATACTATTGGCCTACAATGATTGACGATTGCATGAATACTGCAAAGCACTGTCATCAATGTCAGGTCCATGGTGTGGTTTTACATCAGCCGCCTAATGTGTTACACCCTACGATAGCCTCGTGGCCCTTCGAGAGTTGGTGCACGGATATCATTGGGCCGATTGACCCTCCCTCCGCGAGAGGTCATCGTTTCATATTAGCAGCAACTGATTACTTTTCAAAGTGGGCGGAAGCAATTCCCCTACGAAATGTAACATCACACCATGTCTTAAAATTCTTTCGTGACCACATTGTATATCGATTCGGCGTACCTCGCAGAATCATATCCGATAATGGGTCCGCATTCAAGTCTACAAAAATCAATAGTTTTGTAAGGCGCCATAATATTGATTGGAGATATTCGACGATCTATTACCCGCGGGCGAATGGATTGGCCGAGGCCTTCAACAAAACCTTGGTGCAAATTGTCAAAAAGACCCTTGATGGTAACAAACGGCAGTGGGATGAGCGGTTGGTGGAAGCTTTGTGAGCTTATCGTACCACTTATAGAACCCCAACCCAATCCACCCCGTTTGCACTAGTGTATGGATCTGAGGCTGTTCTGCCCTTTGAAATACAAATCCCTTCGCTTAGAATTGCAGTTCAGAATCAAGTTACCAATGAACAAAATGCAAAACTACGATTGGAAGAACTCGAAGGCCTTGAAGAGCGACGTCTCCAAGCTCAACAAAGTTTAGAGTTGTATAAATCCCGTATGGTTCAAGCCCATGACAAGTTAGTGCGACCTAGGACCTTCCAAGCGGGAGACTTGGTATTGGTCCTTCGGAGGCCTATCTTGGCCCATCGGAAGCTGGGAGGCAAGTTTGAACCTACGTGGGAAGGACCCTTCGTTATAGAGATTGTCTACGAAGGAGGCTCGTATCAGTTAGTAGATTGTAAAGGGAACCGCCCGATGCTACCTGTCAATGGGCGTTTCCTTAAGAAATACTATGCTTGATGTAGCTCATTTTATCAATTAATAAAACTTCCTTTCCTTGATTTACAACTTGATTCTACCTTTTCTTTTTAAATTTTTTATTATTTTATTTTTTTAACACCCTTCGCCTTCTCCTTAAGGTTAGGTCTCTCCTTCCCTTAGGATTAGACCCGCTAGTGGTGGAGTACGCCCTCTGTGGCACCACCCTGGCATTTCACCCGGGGATTAGTGGTGGAGTACGCCCTTCCCGGCACCATCCTGATTCCCATTCGCTAGTGATGGAGTACGCCCTTCGTGGCACCATCCTAATTTTCTAGTTAATCTGCCTATTAGGAGTAAGTCTTCTATCAGCATCCTATAGGCCTAAGGTTGGGTGATGCCCTTCCTTAGACCCAAGGTTAGGTATTCCCTACCTTGGTTTCCAGTTGATCTGTCTACTAGGAGTAAGTCTTCTATCAGCATCCTGTAGACCTAACATTGGGTGATGCCCTTCCTTAGACCCAAAGCTAGGTATTCCCTACTTTGGTTTCCAGTTAATCTGCCTATTAGGAGTAAGTCTTCTATCAGCATCCTATAGGCCTAAGGTTGGGTGATGCCCTTCCTTAGACCCAAGGTTAGGTATTCCCTACCTTTGTTTCTAGTTGATCTGTCTACTAGGAGTAAGTCTTCTATCAGCATCCTGTAGACCTAAGGTTGGGTGATGCCCTTCCTTAGACCAAAAGCTAGGTATTCCCTACTTTGGTTTCCAATTAATCTGCCTATTAGGAGTAAGTCTTCTATCAGCATCCTATAGGCCTAAGGTTGGGTGATGCCCTTCCTTAGACCCAAGGTTAGGTATTCCCTACCTTGGTTTCCAGTTGATCTGTCTACTAGGAGTAAGTCTTCTATCAGCATCCTGTAGACCTAAGGTTGGGTGATGCCCTTCCTTAGACCCAAAGCTAGGTATTCCCTACTTTGGTTTCCAGTTAATCTGCCTATTAGGAGTAAGTCTTCTATCAGCATCCTATAGGCCTAAGGTTGGGTGATGCCGTTCCTTAGACCCAAGGTTAGGTATTCCCTACCTTGGTTTCTAGTTGATCTGTCTACTAGGAGTAAGTCTTCTATCAGCATCCTGTAGACCTAAGGTTGGGTGATGCCCTTCCTTAGACCCAAAGCTAGGTATTCCCTACTTTGGTTTCCAGTTAATCTGCCTATTAGGAGTAAGTCTTCTATCAGCATCCTAAAGGCCTAAGGTTGGGTGATGCCCTTCCTTAGACCCAAGGTTAGGTATTCACTACCTTGGTTTCCAGTTGATCTGTCTACTAGGAGTAAGTCTTCTATCAGCATCCTGTAGACCTAAGGTTGGGTGATGCCCTTCCTTAGACCCAAAGCTAGGTATTCCCTACTTTGGTTTCCAGTTAATCTGCCTATTAGGAGTAAGTCTTCTATCAGCATCCTATAGGCCTAAGGTTGGGTGATGCCCTTCCTTAGACCCAAGGTTAGGTATTCCCTACCTTGGTTTCCAGTTGATCTGCCTATTAGGAGTAAGTCTTCTATCAGCATCCTATAGGCCTAAGGCCGGGTGATGCCCTTCCTTAGACCCAAGGCTAGGTATTCCCTACCTTGGTTTCTCCAGTTTCCTTGTCTACTAGGAGTAAGTCTTCTATCAGCATCCTGTAGATCTAAGGTTGGGTGATACCCTTCCTTAGACCTAAGGTTAGGTATTCCCTACCTTGGTTTTACCAGTTTTCCTTATCCAATAGGTGTAAGCCTTCCATTAGCATCCTATAGGCTTGAGGTTGGGAGATGATCTCCCTCTCACTCTCAAAATTCTACTTCCATTTGGTCAACGCCAATGTGTGCAGCAGAAGTTCCTTCTACTACACACATTGGGGGTCCATTTGTTGATCTCATTTTTGTATGAGGTCACTAAGACCCTTCCAGAATCCAGATTTAATCCTAGACCCTAGGATCCACTCTAGACCTTAGGATCCTTCTAGATCCAAGACTTTAGAGCCTATTCTAGAGCCTAAGATTCTCTTAAATCCTAGATCTTAGAATTCTTCTAGATCTTAGGATCACTCCAACTTCAAATCAATCTCCACCCTTGATCAACCTCAACTTTAAATCAATTCCTATATTTGATCCACTCCAATTTCAATTTGATTCTTACCTCTGATCAATTTAAATCTCAAACTTCATTCAATTCAAATCCAAATTACTTCAAACTTTGATTCAATCCACTTGAGAATCCAAGTTTCAACCTAGACTTTAATCCCACCTTTAATCTAGCTTTGACCTTATCCATCCATTAACAATCACAACATGATTGTAAATGACTTGGATAATTCAATATTAATCATTCAAACTTGAAAGTTATTCCAAATCCAGAAACCCAGACTCAAATCCAAAGCTTTAAGGCCTTGTCCTAAAGGCCCTTTTCATAGAATTTTCAAACATGCCAAAATCCAGTCTAATGGCCTCTGATTCAAGGTCTGTCACTTACAAAGTGATAAGACATGTCTCTAGAGGCTACCCTCCAATTTTGAGCCCATTCTGAGGTCTTTAACCCCAGAATTTAAATTAAAATCCAAAGGCTGTGAAACCTTCAAATATTTACAGCCTATGCCACTGAGCCTAACCCCTTTGAGATCTTGATCTTGGAATCCTTATCAAAGTCTCCAATCACTCCCAGACTCTTGATTTTAACCCATTGAGCAGTAAACTGCATTTTTCAGAACCATTTTTGACCCTAGTTGACCAATAGGTCAAAATTGACCAAAATACCCTTATAGGATTTCAAATGCCCATTTCAATTCAAATCAATTCCAAACCCTTTGAAACCACTTCCAATGAATTTTAAATGTTAAACTCAACTTGTTGAACTCAAACCCAAACCTTGGGTCAACTTAGTTGACCAAGTCAACCAAGTTTGACCCATGGACCCATAAACCCTTCCTCTTTCAAATTTTTGAATCAAGTCCATTCCAAGTTCTTTGAATGTATGGGATGACCCCTTGGGTACCCAAGAGACCCCTCTTGGTGACCCAAGCCTTGGGCTCACTTGGGTTGGCCATATGGCTTGACCCAAGTGACCAAGAAGAGTCCTCCCTTGAGCCATCTTTTGATCTTAACCAAATTGAATCCAAATCAGGGTGCCATTGGGTTCCTATGGACCCAACACACCTTCTTTGATTAGCCCATGCCTTGGGCTAGCTTGGGTCAAGAGTTAGGCTAGCCCAAAGTGCCCAAAAACACTTGGGATTGAGCTAAATCTCAACCTAAGCCCAATTGAGCTTGACCAACACCTCCCATAGGTGGCCCTAGGTTCAATGCACCTTCTCCAGCCAGCCCATGCCTTGGGCTAGCTTGGGTCAAGAGTTAGGTTAGCCCAAAGTGCCCAAAAACACTTGGGATTGAGCCATCTCCCTGTCCAGATCAAATTAGACCCAATTGCCGCTTGCATTGGGTGCACCAGACCCAGACCCACTTCCCACCTCAAGCCCAGCGTCTGGCCTGACCTGGGTTGAGCCCAAATCGACCCGAACCGAGCAGGTTTGGATCAACCCGAGCCATCTTTTAATCCAGATCGAATTCAACCCAATTGCAACTTGCATTGGGTGCACCAGACCCAGACCTGCCTCCCATACCCAACCCAGAGTCTGATCTGACAAGAATCGGGCTCACTTCGACTCCAACCAAGCAGGTTCGAGCCCAACCGAGCCACCGGATCGACCCCAGCTTCCCCAGGCCAAATTGGCTCCACATTTAGCTCCAGCATGTCCCCATCGGCCTTCCCTGGTCAATCCAACCCAGACCATGGCCGGCGGCGGTCGGAACCAATGGAGAGCAAGTTACGGTGGTCCCCCCAGGCCGGTCCTGACCGAAAGCCTTCTAAAGGCTGTGGCTCGCCGGCTTGAGGCTCACGAGCTCTCTGGAATGGTGCCCCTTTCCACTTGGCATCAATCCGAGACCTCCTCCGATTCAATCCTGGCCGTCCGAGCTCGCGGGAGGAGGCTGAATAGGGTGGTGCTCCCAAGGCTCGCGAGACGCCCTCAGAGTTTTCAAACGGTTCCCCAGAGCTCCCTCGATCTCCCAGCACCTTCCTTCGAGCTCCCAGACCGTCCCTTCCATCGCTTCGAGCGAACTCCGGCGAAAGGCTTCTACATCCCGCTCGAAGTTACACCTCCAGCTATCCTCCAGTCGCAGTCTCTGAAGGAAACTTGCTCGCCTTCGTCCCCTGAAGCTTCCTGATAGAGAAGCTTATTCGTTGAGGCTTTCTCTACGGTAACTCCTCCATCCCGAGCTCCCTAGTTAGGTAGTCTGGTCAAGTGTGAAGGAAACCTTCACCCCAGCGGATTTCCACTGTTGGATTGAAGGTTTCCACCCCCCTGATCCTCCCTGTGAAATTTCGTCGAAGTTCGCCGGTGCGATTGCTTGGATCACACCGGAGAACGTTCACGGCTTCGGGCAAAGGCGGAGGTTGAAGACGAAATCTCAGTCGTTGATTTCGATCAACGGCTCGGATTAGATCCCGCGGTCCCGGAGCGCGTTTAATCCCAGCCGTTCTATCCGCCATCCGATGGCTGTGGTTAATCCGGCCGTTAACAGTTAGCGCCAATCATTGCCTGGCGAATCAGCGCGCGCTGCGTGGATAACGGGCGCTGACTGTGTAATTGCCGGATTAATTAAATCCAGAAATTCAAGGGAACTTCAAAAATTCATAACTCCCTGCACACTTGTCCAAATTAGGTGTTCTTAGGCTCATTGGAAAGGTCTCAGAGAGCACTACAAAAGCCCTATGGTTCTAGACTCTGGTTTGGTCAATATTAGGTTTAATTTTACTTTGAGCATATTATGAATTTCTTTAATTACTTCTTGAATACATATTCACCAGGTCTAGAATTTTGGGAGAATGAAATTGGACATGTTTCTGACATGTCCAAATTTTATTTCCCCTTTTTATGTTGTTCAAGGGCATTTTCCCTAATTTTTAAGTTTAAGGGTCATGGTTTGACCCTTAAATTCAAAGAGGGATTTAGACCTATCCAATGGGATTTAGGGTGTGATTTTTGGTGTGCTGATGATGTTTAGGGTAAAGAGTGTAGAGCCACTTATTTTGCCCCAATCCAAGCCTAGGATAGATCCCTATAGTGATTTGAAGGTTACTTAGAGCTCACCTTGGGTGGTTTAGTTAACCACCTTAGAGTACTCCTTTTGAGCCCAAATTTTGTGGGTTTAGGCCTTAGGATCAGGTGATCCTTTGGTCTAAGTTTCACCACATTTGGGGTTCATTTGGTTTCCCGAGTAGGAGCCACAATAATTCCCCTTAGAAATCCCTTTTAGCCTTAATAAAATTCTAATAAATTTGGTTTAATTCTTAAAAATTCCTCCAAACATCTCTAATTAACCTCAATTTATCTCTTAATCATTAAGAATTAAAATCACTTTAATTTGACATTAAAATCCATTTTAACTTAATTTTAATCAAAATCAATGTTTAATCCATTTTAATTCATTAAAAATTATTAAAAATCCCAAAAAAAAAAAATCTTTAAACACTTACTGATTTCTCCTTAGATCATTTTTGATCTTTGGAGTTGATCTCAAGAAGTTTAAGACTCATTTGGGTTCAAATTATTAAAATAGCTCTTAATTAAAACAATTTAATAATTTCAATAAATACCCAAACTTCCAAAATTCATAACTAATTATAGAAAATTCTAAATCAATCAAACTCAGTGGCTAATGACTCTAATTAAAATCTAGTATTTTCTAAAAATGTTAAACCCCCATAATCTGGTTAGAGTCAAAAAGTCAACATTTTGGTCAACCTTAGGTCAAAACCGGGTTAAAACTTCTAAAAATCATAACTTTTGATAAAAAATTCCAAATTGAGTGTACCAACTGTCTAACAACTCATAATTAGGTCTAGTATTTTAATAAAATACAAACATTCTAGAATTTGGGCTTAATCAAAAATTCAACTTTCAACCCCTTAATTAAATGATTAAAATATTCTAAAATATTCATAAAATTTTAAAATCATTCTAAAACTCAGAAAATATTGGTTTAATGCTTAAAACACTTAACAAATCCTTTAAAACACAACAACCACCCTAAAGTTGAAGTTTATTGGCTGGACTACTCCGGGCTGCGGGGCTAAGTGTCCTAAGGAGGCTGGTTCCTCGAGCCTGGTGGCACAATGCCACGAATGGATTCTAAGGGGTGTTAAATCTTAAAATAGATTTTTTTTTTAATTATTTAACATTTTAAAAATCCCTAATTCAATTACATTAATTTGGTTTATCGGCTGGACTACTCCGGGATGCGGGGCTAAGTGTCCTAAGGAGGCTGGTTCCTCGAGCCTTGTGGCACAACGCCACGAATCAATTAATGGAAAACTTAAATTAATCGAACTTTAAAAATCAGCGACCAACTCCCTTTAATATTAATCCACTCTTTTAATTCTAACCAATTTAAATCAACTTAATCAACCCCGATTGCTACTGGGTAATCCAGGCCTACGAGGCTATTAGCTTAGCCCCAAGGAAGGTGAAATAAACTTCACGGCCTCGGTGTGAAACAAAGGTAGTAATCATTTAACTTTTAAAATATGTCTAATTAAAATTCTTAATTCATTAATATTTATATTTTAATCAACCCCCCCCCCCCTTCTAAGCCTTAACAAATCCAAACTTTTAGACAACTTCAATTAATAACCCACTTTAGGATCTACCCCAGCCACACGACCTTTCTCACACACTTTAGATGATGTGCTAGGACAACCAACTCTAGATCTAGGTTAGGCCGGTGTTTACTTTACTGCTGTGTGTCGGGTTTTTCGTAGTTTTCACTGCATGTTGTGGATGAAATTGCTTTGCTGTGTCTGCTTACTTTTTCTGTACTCTGTGGATGGATTGATGTGTTTGGCGACTAGATTACCCTTAGGTTAGGTACGATCTGGATGTTGACACAGTTTTCTGCAGGTGGCCACGCTCATGCAGGGCAATATAAAAAGGGGGCAAATCAAAAATGCATAAATATTATAAACTCTTTGCACAGGTGCTTCAGCTGCTAAAGCCCCCCAAATCATAAAAAGAGCGTGGCCAGCGTGTTTACTTTCTTTTCTGCTCATATACAACTGCTTGGGAATAATTGCTTTATTTATATTAATTGCTTAGGATAACCCTGCAGGTGAGTCTAGATTTTTATTTTGATATCAATGTAATTTGTGTAAGTGTCAAGTGTTGTGAAAGTTTATTTTGAGTTGGGATACATAGATCCAAAGCTTGGATTCCAAAGAGGAAAGGATACCCCTTTGGGAAACACTCCTTTTCCATTTGGAAATCCAAATTGGGATCATACCTCTTCCTTACCCAAAGAGGAAAGAGTGGCCTTCGCCTCTGAGGGAAGTGCCCTCTTGTCGATTTGGGTAATCCACTACGAAGATTTCAAGAAGATTGAAGAAAAGGAGTCAAAAGAAGAATAAAATTGAAGATTTAAAGATTGAGAGTATCCCACTCAAAAAGAACTTGCGTCATTACTAGGTTTAGAATCCGGGTTGTTGTCAGTGGTGCCCGGCCACTTTACTTTCTGTAATATTCTGGTTTGTAATAAGCAAGGCAATTCTACCTATGGACATTTATTAATTAATTTGTATTTGATGTGATGATTTGATTGCCTTTAGGATTACTTGTTTTTACTAGTTTTTTGGCGATTCCATGCCGCTCTTTGTTTTCGCCTGGATACGTGAGGCTCGTGAGGGTGTGAGAGTTTTCTACTCATAATTCTAAAAGTCTAAAATTTTAGTGAGTCTAAATAACATAGAAAGATAATGAATCTAGGGAATTAGCCGGGGATCGACCCCGGGGTCGCATGCATATTTTTTTTGCATTCTTCTTTCCTTGTTTTAGACCCTTCCCCGCCTGCGGGTAGAGTCCGGATAGTCTGACCTATGAGGACGAGGTGCCGGACCTGGGGAAGTCCAGTCTTCTAAAAAATTATTTTATAAGCCTGTTTTTAAAAATTTCAAGCATATTTGATTTGAGGTTGTCAACCAGCATGCATTGCATTAGATACAAATTAAAGAGTCAAAATTTTAATATCATAGTCCTTAGCATTTTAGCACCCAACATAAGTCAAAGGGGTCAATTAGGAGAATCTCTAGATGTCGGCCCCAATTCTTCAAAACTTTAATTATAACGTCCCTACCACTCTTTCATAAAAGACCGGATTCATCTCTTTTAAATCGATTAGGTGGTTAGCTGGCTCCCCAATCCAGGCCGGGGTAAGTCTAGACCTTGCACTGCATTAGTTAGGATCGGACGACTGTGGTCCAGTGTCCAAAATAGATTTAGGTTCCGGGGCAGATCTTTGATTATAAGACCCCAAACTTCGGGAATATAGTTCCAAATTTCTAATAAAATACTTAACTATAATTAAAGCTTCATTTCAATCCTAAAACATAAAGCCCAACACTTAGATTAAGTTGGGACACTTCCGGATGGTTCTGGAATCTCAAAGTGTCCCCTACCTCTCCTCCTTTGACTCCGTTAATAACTGCTCAATTTTGATCCATTCCCTTTTGAGTTTCTAAAATTCACTTCCTTTTTGATATCACTCCTAGAAAATCTAATAAAATTTTGACGTTATTTTAATCGAGAGTTTTCGTAGGAGACCTCGTTTTCTTACGATGTAATTAACTACGAGGGCTTGCGCTCGTAGGAGATTTAGAACCACATACGCACCTGATTTTAAAAATTGATTTTTCAAAACTCAATTGGATTTCTTTGGAAAAACTTAAATACTAGTGATCATTATTATCATATTTAAAGAATTATCGTCGAACGATATTTTCTCCCTTCCGAGAGATATATCTTTCTTTGATAAGGCTTTGGATGTGAACCTAACGATCACACTTCTTGAATATTGTAGCTGGATATTCAGTTGAACCTCATTTTGACCCTTCGGGGTCATATGAATTTCTCTTTAGCATCCGCTCACAATATTCAAGATGAATTTCATAATTCTAAATCTGAACGCCGTTATGAAATTTTATTTTCATCTTTCGAGGTGATATATTCTTTCTAACAGGATGATTCAATTTTAGAATTAGAATTTAACTTTAATTCCCAAAGAAAACCAATATTTTCAAAATTCCACCAACAAGTGTATATTTTTTTTTTGTTTTAGTATTGATATTATAAGTTGATATTGTAATCCTTTTATTAATATCAATATTTATTATTTTTGCTTTAAATTTGAATTGTTTTTGAAATGTGTTTAGTTTTTATGAATTTCATTAGTCTTTTTAATCTTAATTGTGCTTAAATTAGATTGTAATTTGAGATTAATTTCATTAGAAAATCTAGTCTTTCTAAATTTAAAATTTGTTTATAACTTGTTATAATTAGAAATTTTAAATTCATGTCTATTCATTTAGACTACATAAAAATTAATATTATTATTGCAATTTAGATACTTTCTTATTTTATATTTCTTTGCTCAAGTGATATTTATGCACTTAGAAAAATTTGAAAGTTTAGATTATTGATCTTGGAAAGAATTGGTTTCAATTACTCTTGAAAATTATACAAAGAGTACAAAAATCAAAAGGAATGTGCAAAGGTTCGCAAATGTGAAAAAGAGGCACAAAATAAGCCCAATGTAAAAAGATGCACAAAAATGTGCCAAAACTTTTGAAAAAGATGCGCAAAGCGCCACATGTCATAATTCTCTTCTTTCCAGATTCTTTCAATCTCTTAATTCAAATTAATCTTATGTTCATTTATATTTCTATTGAACTTTGAAATATAAAATTTTTATTCATCTCTCTTGTAATGATTTTCTATATCTCAAATGTCTAAATTGAATCATGTCTTTAATAAATTCTTCTTACTTACAATATTATATCACTTCTTAAATTCTTTGAATTTCTATGATTTACCTAATGTTACTAGTTTTAGATTGCATACCTTATGTCAATAACTCTTTAGATTAAATTTTCAAATGGATTTCATATAATTTCATACATTTCTTGTCCATTTCTTCTTCACTTTTTGTTGTTGTCAAAAAGGGGGAGAAATTATTATTGTGTTTGTTTGTATTTTAATTTTGTGTCATTTAGCTTGTGTTATTTATTATTGTATTTGTTTGTATTTTAATTTTGTGTCATTTAGCTTGTGTTATTGTATTGTATTTTTTATTTTTGTTTTCTTAAAATTTTTTTTGAAAAACAAAAATATTGTTCGTTAATTCAAAATGCTTTCTTATTTTCATGTATTCATCAATTCAAGGGGAGTTTAGGAGATTTTTTTTTTATTTGAGATCATACAAACAATAATTGTTTTTCCATCATCAAAAAGGGGGAGATTGTTAAGATAGTTGCTATTTGCATGTTTTACATTTTTGTAACTTGTATAGTTTTGATGATTCCAAACATTATTTGTTCAAATGTGTAGTAATCTCCTAACAATTTTAGAAGATTTTTATTTGCTCTTGTGTGTACTAACATTTTAGGAAAATCTAACTCCATACTACAAAGACTTCAAATCAAAATTCAGCATGAGATACTTTATGAATTTGAAGCTTGTATTTTTCTTTGAAATAAACTTGAAAGTGAGTGATTGTAATTGAGTGAATAAAAACATGCACACACACATAAGGAGATCATATAAAATTTATACTGATCATATGAGACGATATCAGTTCGTACGGGACGATCAGACAGTTATCTCTTATTAAGATCACATGGAACGAATAGGAACTGGGGAGAAAAACTTTCTAAGTCCTATTCGTCTAGGATGAAATTAAATATCATCCAGGACGATCTGCTCTCTGTAAGATTTTTGTCCAGACGAAATTAAATATCGTCCAGGACGATCTGGACTCTGTAAAAATTTTGTCCGGACAAATCAATTTTCGTCCAGACAATACAACTGACTTATAACGGTTTTTTCTGCAGTTTTTGGAACCGACCTTATAATAATCATTCGTACCGGACAAACTTGGTTCGTACGGGACGATCAACTTGTACGAAAACATTTCGTACACATATACAAACAGGTTCGTTTCAAGGCTTTTAAGTAATATCATCCAGGATGATCCACGATCGTACGGGATGAACAACTGCGTACAGAATTGAAAACTTGCAGTTTTTGGGCGGTTTTTCTTGTCTTTTGTATATATAGTCCAAATTAGGCTGCCACCAAATCTTTTTGTCATTTGATCTTCGTGCCTCTTGAGAGAATAGCCAAGGAGAGATTATAAGAGTGCATTCAAAGGAGGATTCCAACCACTGGAGCGTGAAGGCTTCACTTGGAGTTTAAAGGAAAGAATCTCTACTTGTGAATTGGGATTACTTCACTCTTTTCTTTCTTCCTTCTAGATTCTTTTGAGAAGATCTGTCAAGGAGATCCGGTTCACTGCCGATATTTGGAGAGTGTGAAAGGATGAAGGGTTCTCTGCCCACACTAGGAGAGTGTGAAAGGATGAAGGGTTCTCTACCCACACTAGGAGAGTATGAAAGGACGAAGGGTTCTCTGCCCATCCTAGGAGAGTGTGAAAGGATGAAGGGTTCTCGACCCACACTAGGAGAGTGTGAAAGGATGACGGTTCTCTGCCAACACTAGGGATTATGTAAAAGGACGACGGTTCTCTGCTGCACCGGGTAGTGGTGAAAAGAGTGTTTAGTAAAGGCTTCTTCGCCTTGCTGTGGGTGCAAAAAAAGAGTCACTATTGGTATTAGTGCAATACTCAGAGGGTGCCTCTGGGGAGTGGATGTAGGTCTAGTTTAGACCAAACCACTATAAATCTGGTGTCATTTACTTTACTATTTTTACTTTTCCACATTTTATTTTTGGTTTAAAAAACTCTGTGGTTGAAAAACGTTTTCTATAAAAACTTAATAAAAAAATTTTCATTTCGGTTCAACACAAATTTAAAGAGGGTTTAAATTTTTTTTAAAAATACCAATTCACCCTCCCTCTTGGTAGCCTTGGGACATTAACTTAGGTCTAACAACTTATTTACTAGACTCAACAGGCTCTACTAACCGACTTCCCATACATAATAGCAAATTTTTTCAGATTAACTGACAATCCTATCTAGTTACAATAGTCTTCAATGATCCTTTTTAACATTTTCAAATGTACAACTTTGGCTTCAAAAAAAAGAAGTACATCATCCGCATACAATAAGTGGGAAATATTGGGAGCCGAAGCAGCAACATTTAACCCTAATTCAATGCCATTATGGTACAAATTATTAGATAAAAGTTGGGAGCATAAGATGAAAAGATAAGGAGAAATTGGACATCCTTGTCTAAATCCACTCTTTGCTTCTATCCAATCTGATTTGATACCATTGAAATGAATAGAAAATTTTGGATTTATTACACACTCCATTAGAAGATTTAAGAAAGCAAAAGGAAATCCAAAGTAACTCAGAACATTCTTCAAAGAATTCCAAGACATACAATCATGTGCTTGTTCCATAACAATTTTCACTGCCACCATCCCTTTCTTAGATTTAGAAAATCTACATTTGTGAAATAATTCTTGAACTAAAAAAACATGTTCCAACAGTGATCTACCTTTTAAAAAAGAAGCTTGATTTTTCAAAATCAATTTATTGATCACCAAAGTTAGTCTATTTAATAAGAGTTTTGCAACAATTTTATAAATAGACAAACATAAGCTAATAGGACGAAAATGAGAAGGATCTACCTGATTTTGGACTTTAGGAATAAGAACCACCAGTGTTTCTTTCCACTTTGCGTTCATCTTTTCTGAAGAAATAAAATGAGAAATAGCCTTCCAAATATCCTGAGCAATTAATTTCTAGTGAGCTTTGATGAAGGAATAAGGAATACCATCTATTCCATGTGAGATATTTCTTCCAAGACTCATAATAAGTTTTTCAACTTCCTTAAAAGTATAATCATCCTTCAGCAACCCGATATCCTCCATGTTTAATGTTCCCTGGTTCTTCGGCCATCCAGAAATTATACAATTCCTCTCCTTCCACTTTTGAGAGAAAAATTTAAGAAGGCTTGTTTAATGGCATTTTGATCAGTAACCATTTCCCCAACTTCGTTCTTCACTTGTTTGATAAAAGTTTCATTCTTTCTACCATTTGCAAAGGCATGAAAAAAATTAGATTAAATGTCACTCTCCTTCATCCACTTTAACTTCACTCTTTGTCTCCACCACACATTTAACCGTGCAAGAGTGATGTTCAATTCAAGGACTTTAGATTTGAGTAAGAAGATAGTATGTTTAGAATTTCCATCACCATTTACTTCTTCAAGTTGCAAAAACCAGCCACCTCTTTTTTGAGTTTATCTTTAAGTTCCTATAAATTTTTGTGTTTTGTTTTACTCCAAAAGAATATAGCTCTTAACACTTTATAAAACGTTTTATTCAACACCTCCATAGGATCACCTTTAAGTTGCTTACTCCAAGCTTTCTTCACGACATTAAAGGATGCAAGATACGAGAGCCAAACGTCTTCAAACCTCAGCAATTTGGATTTTTCAACATCTTTGAAATTTAACTGGAAAACCACTGGACAGTGGTCTGAAGCCACCAGAGCCACATGTCTATTAACTGCTTGGGGGAGTATTTCAAAAGCTTTAGAATTGAGAAGGCATCTATCAAGCCTCTCCCATATATGGTCTCCCCCATTTTTGTTATTACACCAAGTTTATTTAGGACCTATGATTCCTAGATCATGATAATCATAATGGTTCATAAAGGAGTTCATCTCTTGAGGAGCAAGAGAAAATTTGAACTTCTTTCCCCCTCTTTTTTCTTCTTGAGATAGAATAAAGTCAAAGTCATCACCAATCACAGATGGCAACACCAATGAAGAATGTGAGCCTAAGCATTCCCAAAACTTTCTTCTACTATAAACATCTCTACTACCACAAACAGTAGAAACAACCCAAGTGCCTTTGTTCACAATATAAAGCTTCCCAATCACACATTGCTCATTTGTTGTTATTAAGGTAAATTTTGCCAAATTAGATTTCCACATTACCACTATTCCTCCTGACATCCCATTAGAGGGATATAGAAAGAAATCCCATTCTTTGCCCATACAATTACTAATCTCCCATTTATCCATAGAAGTAATTTTAGTTTCTACAATGCCCACAAAAAGAGCATCCCAATCTCTGACTACCTCTTTCAAATATAGAGGGGCTTCCCTCTTATTTGCCCCTCTACAATTCCAAAATACAAGAGAACTCATTTGGTCATCAAGGGGGTAGGACCCCCACCCTTCTTTTTATTCAATCCATCTTGTTTCTTAAGCCTTGAAGATTGATTTAAAGGACCCAAAAATCTAAGTTCCTTTTGAAGTTTAGGCTTAGGCTTACCTACACTATCCACCTCTCTATTGTCAAATACAAAAGAGATTCAGAATTTTCCTTCTCCATCACAGAGACTTCATCATCAGCAGAACTAACAATCACCCCTTCTGCTATACCGGGACTACAATATGAAAATCCCCTACATCAATCTTCTCACCAATTTCCTCTTAAAGTTCAAAGCATTTCAAATTTATTATTTCTTGGAATAGAAAAACTAGTAAGATTAAAGCTTACTGATTCCACTTCAGTGGAAACAGAACCTCCATGTTTTGGCAAAACTGGAGTAGAAATAATATCCCTTACGGTCTGATGAACTTCTTCAGAAGTATGAATACCATCTTCATTAACATCCTTTTGAACTACTTTTCCTTTAAAATTCTTCTTGTTGCTTACCGGAACATATTTGGTTATTGAAGGCTTAATCCTTTTCACAAGATAATTCCATCTCTTCTTTATGTTGTTGACATGAATCCAAGGCCCATACAAAGGATCTTTAGGTTCCACCTGTTTGAATAGTTGCTATTTGAATGATTTATATTTGTGCAACTTATGTAGTTTTGATGATTCCAAACATTATTGTTCAGATGTATAGTTATCTCCTAACAATTTTAGAAGATTTGCACTTGCTCTTGTGTGTACTAACATTTCAGGAAAATCAGACTCCAGACTACGAAAACTTCAAATCAAATTCAACATATGATATTTTGTTTATTTGAAGTTTGTCTTTTCTTTGAATTAATTTTGAAAGGGAGTGATTGTAATTGAGTGAATAAAATCTCACACACACAAATTAGGAGATCGTGAAATTCAATACTGATCGTACAGGACGATATTTATCGTACTGGACGATCTGTCAGTTATCTCCTATAGAGCACTTGGAACGAATTGGAACTTGCTTGGAAAAATTTTTCTAAGTCCTATTCATCCAGAACGAATTTTATTTTCGTCCCGGACGATGGGTTCTCTGTAAAATTTTCGTCCAGACGAATTTTACCATCGTACGAGGCGACCAGTCCTCTGGAAAATTTTCGTCCAGACGAAAATAATTATCGTACCGGACGATCAGCTCTCTGGAAAATTTTCGCCCAGACGAAAGCAAATTATCGTCCGCGGCGATGGGTGCTCTGGAAAATTTTCGTCCAGACGAAATAAATAATCGTCCAGGACGATCGGCTCTCTGGAAAAATTTTGTCCAGACGAACATATTTTCGTCCAAACGATAAACCGACTTAGAACAGTTTTCAGCAGTTTCCAGAACCGACCTTGTAATAACCGTTCTTACTGGACGAACATAGTTCGTACAGGACGATCAGCTTTACGAAGTCATTTCGTACACATATACAAATTGGGTCGTTTCAGATCGTTTAAGTAAAATCGTCCAGGACGATCCAGGATCGTACGGGACGATCCACTGCGTACAGAATTGGATATATGCAGTTTTTGGGCGGTTTTTCATGTCTTTTGTATAAATAGTCCAAATTAGACTGCCACCCAATCTTTTTGTCATTTGATCTTCGTGCCTATTGAGAGAATAGCCAAGGAGAGAGTGGAAGAGAGCTTTCAAAGGAGGATTCCTACCATTGGAGCGAGAAGGCTTCACTTGGATTACTAAGGTAAGAATCTCTACTTGTGAAATTGGATTTCTTCACTCTTTTCTTTCTTCCTTCTAGATTCTTGTGAGAAGATCATTCAAGAAGGTCCGGTTCTCTGCCGACACTTGGAGAGTGTGAACAGACGTCGGTTCTCTGCCTACACTAGGAGAGTGTAAAAGGAAGAAGGTTCTCTGCCTACACTAGGAGAGTGTAAAAAGAAGAAGGTTCTCTGCCTACACTTGGAGAGTGTGAACAGCCGTAGGGTTCTCTGCCCACACTAGGAGAGTGTGAAAGGACGACGGTTCTCTGCCTACACTAGGAGAGTGTAAAAGGAAGAAGGTTCTCTGCCTACACTTGGAGAGTGTGAATAGCCGTAGGGTTCTCTGCCCACACTAGGAGAGTGTGAAAGGACGACGGTTCTCTGCCAGCACTGTGGATTGTGTAAAAGGAAGACGGTTCTCTGCCGCACCGGGTAGTGGTGAAAAGAGGGTTTTGTACAGGCTTCTCCGCCTTGCTGTGGGTGCTAAAGGAGAGTCACTTTGTGGTATTAGTGCAATACTCAGAGGGTGCCTCTGAGGAGTGGATGTAGGTCTGGTTATAGACCGAACCACTATAAATCTGGTGTCTTTTACTTTATTGCTTTTACATTTCCGCACTATTAATTTCAGTTTTAACAACTCTGTGGTTGAAAAACATTTTTCTACTAACTTTAAAAGAAAATTTTATTTCGGTTCAACTTTATTATTAAGAGGGTTTAAAATTTTTAAAACTACCAATTCACCCCCCTCTTGGTAGCCGTGGGACATTTACTTAGGCTTAACAACCTAATTACTGGACACAACAAGTGGTATCAGAGCATTGTTTCAAAATCATAAGTTTGAACTACTTTTTGATTAACGTAGATGGCTACATTTAGAAACCGAAACACACATGAGGGTTACTCTATCACTAAACCTCCACTGTTTGACAATATTCCTTTTGATTTTTGGAAAACACGCATGTCTACTTTCTTACAGTCACTTGATTATCGCATGTGGATGTTAGTCCAGGAAGGTTACACAAAACTAACTAGATTAGTTGATGGAATTAGGGTAGATACACCTTATGCAGATTGGACTATAGAAGAACGTGACTTAGCACAATTAAATGCGAAATATTTAAATAGTTTCTTTTGTGCTTTAAAATCTGAAGACTACATGCGAGTTTCCACTTGTAAAAGCGGAAAAGACATATGGGATAGACTTTGTATTACTTATGAAGGGACAAATGAGGTTAAGCAATCAAGACTCAATATCTTGTTACATGACTACGAATTATTTCACATGAAACCTAATGAATCTATATCTGACATGTACACAAGATTCACTCAAATTGTCACCTCTTTGCATGCACTTGGTAGGGAATTAACTAATGCTGAAATGGTTAATAAGATTCTTCGTTGTTTACCTACTGCATACGATGCTAAAATTACTGCAATTACAGAGTCAAAAGATCTGAACATTTATTCTATTGACAATCTTCTTGGTTCACTCATTACTTACGAGCAAGGAGTAAGTCAAAGAAAGATTGATGCAGGTGAACTAAGAAAAGACAAGAATATTGCACTAAATGTGGAAGAGTCAGAAAGTGAACACTCACAACCTGAGGATGAAGATGATATAGCACTAATAACTAGACAATTCAAAAGCTTTTTAAAGAGGAAGCAGAAGAGACGCCAGCAATGGAATAGAGGTAAGTATAACAGAAATGGCAAGGTTTCTAATGAAGTGATTTGTTATGAATGCAGGAAACCAGGTCATATAAAGACTGATTGTCCAAAACTCAAAGCCACTCCTAGCAAGGAGAAGGTAGAGGAGAAACCAATGGTAAAGAAGGGCAAGAAGAAGTTTCAAAAGGCTTTTTGGGCGGACTCAGCTTCAGACTCATCTGAGACTGAAAAAGAAGAAGAAGTCACCAACCTTTGCTTGATGGCAGATAAAGCTGAACAATCAGATCAAGAAGAGGTATGTGATTTAACTTATAATAAATTGTTTGAAGTTTCTGAACACATGCATGATGCATATAGGAAAACGAAAAAGATGCATGCTAGTTTAGTTTTAGAATTGGAAGAGCTTAATAAGGAACACGAAATCCTTAGGAAAGATCATGCTTTAATTGATAACAACCACATGAAACTACTTGATGAATATGATGACTTGAATAAAAATTTTGAGAATTTAAAATCATCCTATGCTGAACTTGAAAAAGAATTTGAGAAATTTAAGGATGAATCTGAGCACAAGACATATAGAGTCAATTATACAAATCGAATCTTGGAGGAAATAAATTCATTTTACAAACTTACTATAAGAGCTCTCGAGGATAATAGGAACCCCCCTAAACTTGAAGATTTTACAAATCCTAAGTATTATCCTAAATTCATGAAATCCCTTAGAAGACAATCATATGAAAGAAAACATAGGAATATTTTTCCTAATGTTAAATGTAACAATTGTGGATTTTTGGGACATATATCTCACACCTGCACTTTAAAGATGAAACCTAATTTGGTGTGGAGAACTAAGATGCATAAACCTAGACATATCACACATGCATCTGATTATAAATTTCATAAAGGTGAACCCAAACTAGTTTGGGTTCCCAGGTCTAACATTTGAGAATTTTGCAGGTATACTCTCACACAAGACCTCGTGAGAGTATATGGTACCTGGACAGCGGATGTTCTAAGCACATGACTGGAGATACTGCTCAATTCATAACGCTGGAAGCCAGGAGTGGAGGCAAGGTTACACTTGGAGATAATACCACAAAGAAAGTGGTTGGATCAGGTATGATTGGAAATTTGAAAAAAAATTTCATAGATAATGTTTTATTAGTTGAAGGCTTAAAACATAATTTGCTTAGCATAAGTCAGCTATGTGATAAGGGCTATAATGTAAAATTTTTACCTACTAGCTGCATAATTAGCCTAAATGGGAAAATTGTTTTAAATGAAAAAAGGGTGAACAATGTTTACATGCTAGATTTAAATTGTATTCAATCTCCTACTGCTTTTTGTTTGAAAACTGTTTCTAATGAATCATGGCTTTGGCACAGGAGACTTTGTCATTCTAGTATGAAAAATCTTAGAAAAATTACCCAAAAGAATTTGGTGAGAGGAATACCTAAACTAGACTTTACTAAGGACCATCTGTGTGATGCATGTCAATTAGGAAAATAAGTGAAGTCCTCTTTTAAGTCCATTAAAGATCTTAGGACCAGTAAACCTTTAGAAATTCTACACATGGATCTTTTTGGACCAGTAAGCACTGTTAGTCTAGGAGGAAAGGTATATGGATTTGTTATAGTAGATGATTTTTCAAGATTCACCTGGGTTAAATTTCTTTTTCATAAGAGTGAATCATTTGAGGAATTCAGAAATTTTTTAACTTGGATACAAAGAAAACTAGGATGTGAAATAATTTCTATACAAAGTGATCATGGAGGAGAATTTGAAAATGAAAGATTTGAAGATTTCTGTAAAGAAAAGGGGATTGATCACAATTTTTCTGCACCTAGAACTCCTCAACAAAATGGAGTAGTTGAAAGAAAGAACAGAACATTAATAGAAGCCGTCCGAGCAATGTTAGCAGAATACTCACTTCCTAGATATTTTTGGGCTGAGGCGGTTAGCACTGCATGCTATGTTCTGAATAGGGTGAATGTGAGGTCAAATTTGAATAAAACACCCTATGAGTTGCTAAAAGGAAGAACACCAAATTTGTCTCATTTGCATGTATTTGGTTGCAAGGTGTTCATACATAATAATGGAAAATCTGCCTTAGGAAAATTTGATCCAAAATCAGATGAAGGAATTTTTGTTGGATATTCAAGTGTTGGAAAATCTTATAGAGTATTCAACAAAAGAACTTTAGTCATTGAAGAAACCACACATGTTGTTTTTGATGAAAATGGAAACATGGAAGAGCCAAAAGTTGTTGAAGAAGAAATTGATGAAAACTCACAAAAGATTGATAGATTAAATTTGGAAGAAAATGTGGAAGAAAATTTAGAAAGAGAAGACCCTTTGCCTAGAGATTTGAGATTTTCTAAAAATCACCCAAAGGAATTAATCATAGGTGAACCAAGTGAGGGTGTTAAAACTAGGCGTGGATTAAACAAGGAAGTCAATCATTCAGCCTTTATTTCAACTGTTGAACCCACTAACATTGATCAAGCACTTTCAGATGAATTTTGGATATTGGTCATGCTAGAAGAGTTAAATCAATTTGTAAGAAATAAAGTTTGGGAACTAACTACAAGGCCAAAAGATCAAAGTGTTGTTGGAACCAAGTGGGTGTTCAAAAATAAAATGAATGACTCAGGAGTAGTCATTAAAAATAAGGCTAGATTAGTAGCTAAGGGGTATAATCAAATTGAAGGAATTGATTTTGAGGAAACTTTTGCCCCTGTAGCTAGACTTGAAGCAATTAGGGTTTTACTAGCCTTTGCCTGTTTTAAAGGTTTTAAATTGTTTCAAATGGATGTTAAAAGTGCATTTTTAAATGGAGTAATTGAAGAAGATGTTTTTGTAGAACAACCTCCAGGTTTTGAAAACTCTAAATTTCCAAATCATGTTTTCAAATTAAAAAAGGCATTATATGGATTGAAACAGGCACCTAGGGCTTGGTATGAGAGGTTAAGCACCTTCCTACTTGAAAGATCTTTTGAAAAAGGAAGTGTGGATACAACTCTTTTTTTAAGGAAAATTGGAAAGGATATACTTATTGTTCAAATTTATGTAGATGACATCATCTTTGGATCTTCAAATAAACATCTTTGTGATGATTTTTCTAAAACAATGAGTAGTGAATTCGAAATGAGTCTAATGGGAGATTTAAATTACTTTCTAGGATTTAGCATTAAGCAACTTGAGGGAGGTACTTTTCTTAGTCAAACCAAATATATTAAGGACATCCTCAAAAAATATGAAATGGACAATGCTAAACCTGTTAGTACACCAATGAGTTCTTCAGTTCAGTTGGATAAAGACCTTAAGGGAAAATCTGTTGATCAAAAGAAATTTAGAGGGATAATTGGATCTTTACTTTACTTGACTGCTAGCCGACCAGATATTATGTTTAGTGTTTGCCTATGTGCTAGATTTCAATCAGATCCAAAAGAATCACATTTGACAGCAGTGAAAAGGATTTTAAGATATCTACTAGGAACTCAAAACTTAGGAATTTGGTATCCTAAGTTTAGCTCTTCATTTGAAATTATTGGTTACTCAGATTCTGACTTTGCAAGCTGTAGAGTGGATAGGAAAAGCACTTCTGGAACATGTCAATTCATTGGAAATTCATTAGTTTCATGGTCTAGTAGAAAACAAAATTCAGTGGCACTATCTACTGCAGAAGCAGAATACATTGCATTAGGAAGTTGTGTGGCACAAGTACTTTGGTTAAAACAACAGTTGAATGACTTAGGATTAACTATAGGCACTATTCCAATTTATTGTGACAATACTAGTGCTATTTGCATTTCCAAAAATCCTATTCAACATTCTAGAACCAAACACATTGATATAAGGCATCATTTCATAAGGGATCATGTGTCCAAAGGAGAAATTGAACTCATACATGTTTCAACTGAAAATCAACTTGCAGACATTTTTACAAAACCTTTAGCCTTTGATACCTTCAGTACTTTAAGAACAAGGCTTGGTGTTATTGACTTGAATGCTTAAATAAAATGTCTTTGCAACATTGATACTTGTTGTGTTTTGTTTTTGTAATTTTATGAATTTTGTGTGTCTTTAATGAATTGTTTTTGGTTTTATGATTTTGTTTTATGTTTTCTGTGTTTTTGATTGTTTTTGTTGATTTTGTTAATTTAAAAAATTTTCAAAATTAAAATTTATTTTTGGAGGAAATCGTCCAGGACGAAATATTTTCGTACGGGACGATGTTTAAAGAAACAGTTTGCGCGAAATTAAACCGTTTTGAGAGCAGTTTTTTTATTGGATCGTCTGTACGATCTGTGATCGTCCAGTACGAATTTTTTCTTTTTCTCAAACGTTGGGACGATTGAATGCAGCGGTTGAGTGGATAAGACAGTTTTTAATACGAACTTCGTCTGTACGAAATTTTTTCGTCTGTACGAACTTGTGTCGGTTCATTGTAGGGGACGGTTTTCAAGAGTCATTAAAATGAAACACTTTTCGATCGTCTGTACGAAATTTTTTTCGTATGTACGATCGGTCAAGTCAAAAAGCCTGTATGAAGGGACGCATCGTAAGTTGTGTTGAATACGAAAAGCCGTTACATTTTGGACGAATTGGATCGTCTGTACGAAATTACTTCGTCCAGACGAACGATAATTTTTCGTCCAGGACGAATATTTTCGTCCAGGACGAACGTATCGTTTTTCTTTAAATATGAAGGCTTTCAAACTTGACAATCACACTTTCAAACATCTTTTTCAATCCCTTTCTACATCAAATCAACTATGGCCTCCTCTAGCAAAAGACAAAAAGTTTTGGTGAAGAAACCTAACAGGAATGCCCCAGACAACTTTCTTTCCAAGGCAAATGAGGAATCTTTTCCTCGTTTTGCATCTGCAAAAATCACTCCGTCTCGCATTCTTATCCAAACAGAGTTGAAATTTCGGGTATTACACCTCTTCGCCTCAACCCAATTTCAGTTCATTCTTTCTCTTGTCCACTTCTACAATAAGCAAACCTATCATTACTTCCTAGCCAACATGAGTTTCAATTCTGATCACTCTATCATTAGTTCTTTTGTTTTTAAGAAAAAAGTTGAGATCACCAAGCACGACCTTGGTGCATTTTTAAACCTAAGAACTGAGGGATATAGAGCCCACACCCTAATGTCAGAAACCTCCTTCAAATGGTTTCAAATCAATACGGTAATTAGAGAAAATGCGATTGACAATCATGTTGCTAGAGTGGCCGGTATGACCCAAGATGCACGAATCATCCAGCATATCCTTAGATCCTCAATTATTCCTAAAGCTGGTGATAGGATTAACATTACTCCTCTCCTTTCTTGTCTAACTTTTTTAATCATGAAAAGACATCCTATTGATGAAGCCCAACTCATCCTAGATCATATCTATGGGCTTTCAGAAATAGGACTTCCTGATCAGAAGAGGAAGAAGAACATTTCTTTAGGGCACTTGATTACTTATATTTTGGAGAAGAAGTACAATATAGTGCATCCTGATGAAGAATATGAAGAGCCAGTTTACTATAACGATGCATCTTTCAGATTGCTCTTCAAAGAGGAGAAAGAGAAAGCACATGCTAGTGCTTCAGAAGAAGAAGAAGAAGAAGGAGTGCAAGGTTCTGCTTCTCAATAAGATTATCAGAATCTGATTGAGAGATTTGATAGACTAGAGACTCACATTGATCAAAGGTTTGATCAATTTGATGCTCATCTTACTCAGCAGCAACATGACATTGGTAATATTAGAGATGAAGTTCATGAAATAAATACCAATGTAATGTTGATGGCCTCCTACTTCAACCTCTTTGGCGGCATTCCTCCTCCTCCTCCTCTAGAACAGTAGAAGTTTTTTTTTATGTGTGTCTGTTGTATTTTTTTTTGTTTTGTTTTTTATCTTATGTGTTATTGTGATTGTTGTTATGTTTTTGTTTAAGCTCAATGTTTTTTTTTTTTTGTAATTTTTTTTTAATCAATGAAAGTTTGTTTGTTTTAGATTTGTTTTGAAATGTGGCTAATCTTTATGAATTTCATTAATATTGTTTTTAATCTACATTGTGCTTAAATTCGATTGTAATGTGAGATTATCTATATTAGAAAATCTAGACTTTCTAAATTTATAATTTGTTTATAACTTGTTGTAATTAGAATTTTTAAATTCATGTCTATTCATTTAGACTACATAAAAGTTAATATTGTTATTGCAATTTTGATGTTTTCTTATTTTGTATTTCTATGCTCAAATGATATTTATGCACCTAGAAATATTTGAAATCTTAGATTATAGATTTTGGAAAGAATTGGTCAAATTACTCTTGAACATTGTACAAATGTACAAAAATCAAAAGGGATTCGCAAAAATTTGCAAAGTGAAAAAGAGGCACAAAATAAGCCCAACCAAAGAAAAATGCACAAAAATGTGCTCCAAAACTTTGAAAAGATGTGCAAAGCACCACATGAGGTAATTCTCTTCTTTCCAAATTTGTTTAATCTCTTAATTCAAGTTGATCTAATGTTCATTTATATGCTATTGAACTTTGAAATATAGAATTTTTTTTACATCTCACTTGTAATAATTTTCAATAATCAAAATGTCTAAATTGAATCATGTCTTTGATAAATTCTTCTTACTTACAATGTTATATCATTTCATAAATTTTATGAATTTCTATGATTGACCTAATATCTTTAGTTTAAAATTGCATACCCTATGTCAAATCACAATTTAGATTAAATTTTAACAATGAATTTCATATAATTATTTACATTTCTTATCTTTTTCTTCTTCACTTTTTGTTGCTGTCAAAAAGGGGGAGAAATTATTATGTTTGTGTTTGTATGTTTGTGGCTTGTGTTTTCTTTTTTAATTGTTCTGTTTGCAAGTTTTTTTTTGTGTGTTAAAATTTTTGAAAAATAAAAATATTGTTCTTTAATGCCTCCTTATTTTAATGTACTCATAAATTCAGGGGGAGTTTAGGAGATAAGAGAGATGTTTTAACTTGAAACCTTACAAATAATAATTGTTTTGCCATCATCAAAAAGGGGGAGATTGTTTGAATAGTTGCTATTTGAATGATTTATATTTGTGCAACTTATGTAGTTTTGATGATTCCAAACATTATTGTTCAGATGTATAGTTATCTCCTAACAATTTTAGAAGATTTGCACTTGCTCTTGTGTGTACTAACATTTCAGGAAAATCAGACTCCAGACTTCGAAAACTTCAAATCAAATTCAACATATGATATTTTGTTTATTTGAAGTTTGTCTTTTCTTTGAATTAATTTTGAAAGGGAGTGATTGTAATTGAGTGAATAAAATCTCACACACACAAATTAGGAGATCGTGAAATTCAATACTGATCGTACAGGACGATATTTATCGTACTGGACGATCTGTCAGTTATCTCCTATAGAGCACTTGGAACGAATTGGAACTTGCTTGGAAAAATTTTTCTAAGTCCTATTCGTCCAGGACGAATTTTATTTTCGTCCCGGACGATGGGTTCTCTGTAAAATTTTTGACCAGACGAATTTTACCATCGTACGAGGCGACCAGTCCTCTGGAAAATTTTCGTCCAGACGAAAATAATTATCGTACCGGACGATCAGCTCTCTGGAAAATTTTCGTCCAGACGAAAGCAAATTATCGTCCGCGGCGATGGGTGCTCTGGAAAATTTTCGTCCAGACGAAATAAATAATCGTCCAGGACGATCGGCTCTCTGGAAAAATTTCGTCCAGACGAACATATTTTCGTCCAAACGATAAACCGACTTAGAACAGTTTTCAGCAGTTTCCAGAACCGACCTTGTAATAACCGTTCGTACTGGACGAACATAGTTCGTACAGGACGATCAGCTGTACGAAGTCATTTCGTACACATATACAAATTGGGTCGTTTCAGATCGTTTAAGTAAAATCGTCCAGGACGATCCAGGATCGTACGGGACGATCCACTGCGTACAGAATTGGATATATGCAGTTTTTGGGCGGTTTTTCATGTCTTTTGTATAAATAGTCCAAATTAGACTGCCACCCAATCTTTTTGTCATTTGATCTTCGTGCCTATTGAGAGAATAGCCAAGGAGAGAGTGGAAGAGAGCTTTCAAAGGAGGATTCCTACCATTCGAGCGAGAAGGCTTCACTTGGATTACTAAGGTAAGAATCTCTACTTGTGAAATTGGATTTCTTCACTCTTTTCTTTCTTCCTTCTAGATTCTTGTGAGAAGATCATTCAAGAAGGTCCGGTTCTCTGCCGACACTTGGAGAGTGTGAACAGACGTCGGTTCTCTGCCTACACTAGGAGAGTGTAAAAGGAAGAAGGTTCTCTGCCTACACTAGGAGAGTGTAAAAGGAAGAAGGTTCTCTGCCTACACTTGGAGAGTGTGAACAGTCGTAGGGTTCTCTGCCCACACTAGGAGAGTGTGAAAGGACGACGGTTCTCTGCCTACACTAGGAGAGTGTAAAAGGAAGAAGGTTCTCTGCCTACACTTGGAGAGTGTGAACAGCCGTAGGGTTCTCTGCCCACACTAGGAGAGTGTGAAAGGACGACGGTTCTCTGCCAGCACTGTGGATTGTGTAAAAGGACGACGGTTCTCTGCCGCACCGGGTAGTGGTGAAAAGAGGGTTTTGTACAGGCTTCTCCGCCTTGCTGTGGGTGCTAAAGGAGAGTCACTTTGTGGTATTAGTGCAATACTCAGAGGGTGCCTCTGAGGAGTGGATGTAGGTCTGGTTATAGACCGAACCACTATAAATCTGGTGTCTTTTAATTTATTGCTTTTACGTTTCCGCACTTTTAATTTCAGTTTTAACAACTCTGTGGTTGAAAAACATTTTTCTACTAACTTTAAAAGAAAATTTTATTTCGGTTCAACTTTATTATTAGGAGGGTTTAAAATTTTTAAAACTACCAATTCACCCCCCTCTTGGTAGCCGTGGGACATTTACTTAGGCTTAACAACCTAATTACTGGACTCAACACCACCTCCACTTCATTAGCTACCTTCAAAACATTTGCTGTCACCTGATCTTTACCTTCTTTCACCTTATTAACTTCACAAGAGTTTTTTGAGTGCCCAATCTTGCCACACATATAACAAAGAGAAGAAATCCTCTCATACTCAACTTTTTGAAAGAATCTACCATTTGGACCTTCAACCCAAACACCCAAAGGGAGTTGATTGTCAATCTTCATTCTCACACAAACTCTATCAAATTCCCTTTTGCTCCATTGAAACATATTTCCATCAATAAGAAGAGGAGTGCCAATAAGAGAAGCAATCCTTGCAACATTGACTTCATCCCAACAAAAAAGGGGAAGATTAGGCAATCTTATCCAAACAGGAAAGCTTAAGACTTTCAAAGATGAAGGAAAGAAATCCAAACTCCATTTATCCATGCCAATTATGTGTCCATTAACGAACCAAGGCCCTCCATCAAGTACATTCTCCATTGTTTCTTTTGCATAAAAGAGCACAACATCCATCCTAAACCAATGGAGGTCAAATGAAATTTACCAAAATGATTCCATTGACACCGTCGTTCCATAGCAGTCATTTGTACTTAAACATCTCCTCCAAACACCATTACCACAATAGAGAGATGTAGATGATCAAAATTGGTCTTTACATTAGGCTCAAACAAATTTACTGCCATCCCGTCCTCGGTTAAACAATTCTCCACCTTTGTTGTGTCAACTTTGATGTAAGATTGCTTGTTCCATGTATTAGTTTCCATATTAACGTTTTTGCTGGCTAAAATAGCATGATCTTTCGTCAATAAGGACTTGTTCTGGGCATTTTCACAAACAGCTGAAGAGCTATCTCCAATAATTTGAATTGAAGGGATCTCTGTAGAAACGCATTTCTCTTTATTCAAATTGCTAAAATGATTGAAAAAAATCTTCTTACCAGATGATGAAGAAACTTTGCCTTCATTAGATTTAAATTTGAATCCAGTAATAAGAGATCCTGATTCCATCATTGAATCTACAATATCATTTCCTTCTCCTGAAATAATAATAGGAGAAATAGGTTTTAAAATTGTAGGCTTCCTGATCACTATATTACCATTCCTTGCAGAATTACGAGGAAATAATGAATGTGAATTATGAGTATCAAATCCATCAGTAGCTTCACCGTCGATGACCAAAGCCGGACCACCAGCCGGCATCCCCGAAACAGCCGCCAAATTGGAAACGAAGAAGAATTTGAATTTTTGTCTCTCTAGAATCCAGGAGTTTCTCTCTCTAGAATTTAGTTTTTCTCAATTATTCAAAATATATTAAGGACATCCTTAAGAAATATAAAATAGACAAAGCAAAACCAATAAGTACACCAAAAAGTTCCTCCGTGCAATTTGATAAGTACTCTAAGGGAAAATCTATTAATCAAAAGAAATTTAGAAGAATAATTGGATCATTACTCAACTTAACTGGTAGCATACCTTATATCAAATTGAGATTTTATCTTTGTGCTAGATTTAAAGCTTATCCAATGGAATCCCATTTGATTGCTATTAGATAATTCTAAGATATCTTTTAGGAACTCAAAATTTAAGGGATATGGTGTCTAAGGTATAGCCCTTCTTTTAAAATTATTGGATAGTTTGATTCAGATTTTGCGAGATATAGGGTTGATTAGAAAAGTACTTCTGGAACTTATCAATTTATTAGAAACTCTTTAATTTCTTGAACTACCAAAAAATAAAATTTCATAGCCCTTTCTACTTCTGAAGCAGAATATATTGCCTTAGGTAGATGTGTGACATAGGTTATTTAATTAAAATAATAACATTTTAATTTAGGATTTTTTTATTGCCACTATTCCAATTTTTTGTGATAATGCAAGTGTTATATGCATTTTAAAAAATACTATTCAATATTGTAGAACCAAGTATATTGATATAAGACATCACTTTATTAGAGATCATGTAACTAAAGGAGAAATTGAGTTATATCATGTAGCTATTGATAATCAACTTGCAGACATTTTCACAAAACCACTTTCTTTCGAAATGTTTAGTACCTTAAGAACTAGATTGGGTATAATTGATATTTATACTTGAGAATCAAATTTCAACAAATTGCATTTGTTATGTATTTTATTGTTGGTGTTTATGAGAGTCCACCTCCCTAGAGAGAGAGTCCACCTTCCTAAAGAGAGTCCACCTTTTTGAATTTCTGTTAGATTATTTTTTGCGGTTGGTTTACCAGTCACCGCTGTACTATGGCCGGAGTTGATTGGAAGCCACCTCCGGCTTCCACTCCTTTGGACGAGTTTTCTTCTTATTCCGTCGTATGGAAAAGTATGCAATCAAGAATTGCTTCACCTAGAACTTTTATTATTAAAGAAGTTTTAGATCCTCTGATATCTTCTAATTTCGTTTCCTACTTTGATAAAGGTAAAAATGTTTTGGTTGATGACTCCGATTTTCCTCTGTTAAAGTCTAATGCTAAGAATTCACCAAAATGTGAAGATAATACTAAAAATGACATGTTTTTGGTTGAACCAGTATTACGAGTTAGCATATTTTCTAGATTTGTTTAGAAATATTATTTTTCATTTTATTCCTAGAATTTGTAATATTGTGGCTGATTTCTGTTCACATCATGCTATGTTGGGAGATTTTTATTGGGAACTTTTTTTTGGGTAGTGAACTTCCATCAACTTTTGTTCAGTTGATAAGGAAGAATTGTGATAGGGTTTTTTTTTCGAAGTTGTACTTTTCTCTTCTTTCTTGATTAATGCAATTTACAATTCTTCAACAAAAAAATAATTGTTGGTGTTTATGTTATGTTGTTATTTGTAATTAGTTTTTGTTTATTAGTTATTTTTTTCTTTGTTTTGGGCTTGAGTTTTTTGAAGTTGTATTTTTCTCTTTTTTATCATTGATTTTGTTTTTGGGTATGATGGATCCTGATATGACTTCTTTTTAAAAAAGAGTCAAGATTATCATGTGCAAATCTAAAAAATTTTTCTTTTTAAGTCGTACCATATGAACCACTTTTGAACTATACAATATCACTAAACATTGCATGATAATTTTTCTAAGTTTGTAAGATGAAAATGTGTTTTTGTAAATAAATCATATTGTACGAACATGTCCTTTTGTTGTACGAATACTTTCTTTTTCATCTATCTGAATAGGAAGGAAATTCAAGTGTAGTTATTTTAGAAGATCATCCTTGATGAACACCTATTCATTTGCATGATCCTATTATAATTCTATAAGTGAATGAACCTTACTACCAGAATATGATCATTATTACCTTATCATCCCGAACAAACATGTGTTTATCTGTACGATCATTTTGGTCAAAAATCTATACAAGATGACTCCTCAAGAATGGCAGTTTATGAAAAGTCATTTAACTTTTAATAGTTTTCATTCATATATAAAAAATAATTATCATCCCATACAATCGCATAGTCATACGTATGAACCTTATTTTGTACGGTATGATCATGCCATTTTTCTTTAAATTGGATGGTTTTTTGATAGTTTTTCTTCACATTCTATTTCATTCTTAAACCATCTTGTGTTCAAAGTGTCAAAATGGCCAGAAGCAGTAATCTGGCACAAACCTCCAAACCCTCTTCCCCTCATTCTAGTTAATTAGATGAAAACTTATTTTCTAAAAAGAATGAAGCAGCTTACTTGCACTTATTTTATATGGTGATGACTCCATCTCATCTCCTTATTCAAGTAGATATTAACTTTTTATATTGTATCTTTTTGATTCTACTCAATTCTCTTTCATTATCACTTTAATCAATGCTTTCCATGATGATATATTTCAATATTTACTTTTCAATATGAGGATGAATGAAAATTATATAAATATGTCATCTTATGTTTTTAAATAGAGAGTATAGATCATGAAGGAAGATTTAGGAACCTACAAACACCTTAGAACACAAGGGGTAAGGGAAAACACAATGACTTCTACCTATGATTTTATCTAGTCTATAATCAATCAAACCCTTAGAGGTATCACTTCAGTCATTCACCTATCTCGTGTGTACACCTTGAATCAAAATGCTAGGATAATTAACGTCTATTAAGAACATCAATTATACCTAAAGCTGGTGATCGTATAAACTTAACTTATTTTCTTTCTACAGTCACATATCTTATTATGATAAATGAGAGTTTGCTAGGGGTGTTAAGCCCTTAAAAAATTGCCCGAGGCTATCCAAGAGGGGGGTGAATTGGTATATTAAAATAATTTCTTAAGCAAAGCACAAATAAAAAACAAGCCAATATCACCACAAAAAAATCAACGTGCAAAAAATAGATGTGGAAATAAAACAAAGAATGATCACACCAAATTTATAGTGGTTCGGTCAAACCTTGACCTACATCCACTCCTTGAAGACACCCTCCAAATATTGCACTAACTAAGTGTCTCTCTTTTAGCTCACACAGCTAGGAAGAGAAGCCTTTACAACAGAATCTTTTTCACCAACCCCGATACAGTAGAGAACCGACTCCTTTTGCTTTCTCCTAAAGAGGGCAGAGAACCTAGACCGTTTGCTGAGGTAGACCTCCCAAGAACCTCCCAAAGATGAAGAACAAAGAACGGAGAAGATGAATTGGAACCTTACTTGGAGCAACCTTTGTGAACCCTCTCACAAACTCCCCCTCACAAGTTCCTCTCTCTCTCTCTCTCACTCACTCACTCTCTCTCTCCCTCCCTCCCTCTCCCTAGGCTATCTTAGATCAAGATAGTAGCACTAAAGGTCTTACAAAGTGATGAACAAGAGCTCTTAAAAAGAAGAACTTCACAATAGCTCATTAATTGTAACTTGCCAACTTTATCATCCAGGATGATATAAGCCTAATCACCCGGGACGATCTGGAATGAACAGAAAAAATTTATTCATATCATCCAAGATAATAACACATTGTCCTGTACGATTAGTTTAAATCATAGATTATCGGCCAGATAATGGCTCGAAAAGGAGGTCTGGATGATTTCAAATTAGCTTGTTCATCCAGACCGATAACACGATCGTCCCGGATGATTATTTCAAAACTGAGGAAAATCATAACAAATATCACTCTGAATAAGAGATGGCTGATGTTGATCATCAAGGAGAAACTAAGGATTTTTGAACTAATCCTCCCAAACGATCCTACGATCATCAAGGATGATGTGATCGTATCAATCAAGTCTTAATTGCTTTTCTCAATAACCAGATTAATTTAGGCAAAACTGTGTTAAATCATCTAGGATGATGTAATGGATCGGCCTGGCCGATGTCCAAAAATAAATCTTACCAAAATATATCTGATGGCTGATTCTTTCTTATTTGAGTATATCTTCCTAGCCGATACAAGGATCATTCAGAATGATGTGCTTAAAGACGGTTGCCTTAACCAGCCTGCCCTAATTAAGTTTTCTATTTTCAGTCGGATAGTCTTGGCCGATATGAATATCATCCAGGATGATGTGCTCAAAATAGAAAATAATAGAAAAGCCCTCAACTGTGTGTGTGTGTGTGTGCAATGTTTCTTAGCATCAGGAACTACTTTTTCAATAGACTCAAGAAAAGAAAAATTATAAACTGTCTCAAACTAAACCTACCCAATCTTGAGCTGGCTTGAGTTACACTCGATCTTTTGAACCTAAAAAATTAGTAGGCAAGGCAGTCGTAGATAATTATAAATGTTTGCTATCATCAAAAGTCTAATCCATGAACTTAGATTTGCAACAATCTCCCCCTTTTTGATGATGGCAAACACAACCAAAAAAATCGAAGCAGTTATGGCATTCTAATAAAAACAATATAACAAAAAGTAGTTAACTAAATTCTAGAATCAAAAGTATAAGTTACAATAGACTACTCCCCATTTTGAAATCACAAAAAGGAGGAGAAAACTAAAAGATAGAACAAAAACTAAAACAACCATAAAAAAACAAACTACAGAAAAATAGCATAATAAAAAATACTAGAAAAATGAGGGATCCTGATCATTAGACGGAGGAGGAGGAGGTGGTGGTGGTGGTGGCTGAAAGTAACTGGTCGATGTGGCAAACTGAGATCCAAACCAGGCCATGTCCTGGTCGTACTGGTGCTGCATGTGGATGATGTCCTCAAAATGATGCTACTTCTGTGTAGCAATGTATGCCTCAAAGTGGGTCTCCCACCGATCAAATCTCTGTACCAACTGATTCAGCTAAGAGTCTTGGAGAAGAGGAAATGGTGCAGGATTATGAGCGGGAGCCTCCTCCTCCTCGGACTCCTGAGCTTCCCCATCCCCTAGGTGGAGATGAGTACTGTGAAGGATGTTGAAGGAACTGTTTGAGTAGAAGGGTGGCTGAAGGTCAGGAGGAGCTGGATATTGAAGAATGTATTTGGAATCTAGAACATATGCAATGATGTGTCTTAGAGAAAGATTGGGCTTCCTTCTTTTACCTGAATCTCAAATTGTAGTCAAATGTTTGATGTAGCAAAATATCAGGTCGGTTACACTGAATTCTCAATTGGCCATTATGTAAAAAGTGGTGAGTGAAAGAAGGGTAGTGATATGGATTCGATCGTCAGCTTTAGGAATCATAGAGGTGCGAAGGACCTACTGGATCATCCTAGAATCTTTAAGTAAAGAGCTAGTTTCTACAACATGAAAGTAGGCATTGGTGTGGTGAAGAAAGTGATTGGAAGTAGCCTAGTTAAAATTAGGATCATAAACCAGGGTATGCAGCTTATCCTTAGTGGTCGACAGTTGTAACAATTATGCACAATCATGGTATGTGATTTTGACAGGGCGTCGATTCACATATGATGTGAGCGCAGTGTAAGCAGAATTGATTTGGAGGTTGGCATAAAATTCAAACAGAAGTTCTAAATTAAAAGGGATTGCAATAGTGAGAATAAGACATAAAGAGGTGTGAGTGAATAGGTCAACTACTGGATCAGAGAGGTGGTTTGGATTGATTGATCAGGAAAGAATAATGCTGCATGACTTGTAGCAGTGGTCAGCAGCCTGCTCGTCTGCCTCCCAAAATTGAGGGTCCAGTGTGGCCCTCGAGGAGCTTCCAAACATGTGACGAGAACACTTGCCGCCAGCCATTAGCAGAAAAAGTAAAGAATAGGAGGAAGGAAGAAAAGGGAAGGAGAGGTGTGAAGAAAACAGCTGAATTTGGCCTCAGTTTAAAGAATCGACCGGATCATCTAGGATGATCACAGGATCATCCAGGCCAATCCGGTGCAATAATTACAGCTAGATGATTAGTCAAAAAAAGGTGGTCTGATCATCCAGGACGATCAGATATTGTCTAGGACAATTAGACACAGGCAATCATCCCGAGGAGTAAGGCTGGACGACTGTTGAAAAAGTAGATCATCCAGGCCGATTATGTGGATTGTTTAGGATAATGCTCAATAATGGATTGTACCTGCTGAATTTAAAATGTTTTAAATCATATGCTACGTGTATCATCCAAGATGATTAGTGGATCCTCCAGGATGATTGTCCAAAAATGGATCATCCCGGGAGAATTTATAGATTTTAAACTTGCTGACATGTGTATCATCCAGGATAAAAAGGTGTATCAGATGGGATGATTACCAATAAATGCATCGTCTAGGATGAAATGGTATTGGCTAGGACGATTAAGATGATTGTAGCAGAGGACTATCATATTGTCCATGATGATAATGGATCGTCCAAGATAAAGAAGAGAAGAAAAGTCAAAATATTATGTAGATGGAGTTTTTGAAGAAAGATGAGCAATCCTCCAAGATGATATAAATATCATCCAGGACGATGTGACAAAAACTTTGAAATCAGAGGAAGGATGGAGATGATCAGAGAAGCCCAAAAATAGTAAAATGAACTAAACATAACAATGATAAAACACGAAAAAGGAATAAAAATTACCAAAGAAACATTATTTTTTAAATCAAGGCATGAACATGATATAGTCTCCATGTGATTGATTTTAAAAATGAGTTAACAACATCAAAAAATCCAAAAAAATGGTAAAATATCTGATTATGTTAACCCTAAGCTCAGACTTCTTTTAGGGTAAAATTGTCTTTTGAAAACAAAAGGCCTAACTCAGAAAAATCAATTGGATAAGAAAAAGAGATCCGATTATGACTTAGGTTCAGAAAAATTTATTATAGAATAATGTATCAAAGGAGTTTGTTACAATCATGAAATTTGAAATCAAGTTCTTGAAAATCTTAAGTGATTCATAAAATCTTCTAAGTTTTAAGAGTTGGAAGAACGAAAGATAGATTGCTTTTTGATGGACTCATTTTATGCCTCTTATCCATTGAATGGTGCACTTTGAGCATCTTTTAATTTTTGATACACTTTGTGTGTGTGTGTGTGTGTGTGTGTGTATGTGTGTGTATTCAATTTGGCGTCATTGCGCATCTTTTGCTTTTAGCATCATTGACCACTTTTTTTATTATGTTTTGCAAGCTAGATTCTTTTCCAAAAACTCTTAAATATTCTTTGTTGTGAGTATATCTTTTAGATATTAGAGAAGAAAAAATCACTCTCTAATATAGGGAAGAACAAACTACAAAACAGAATCAAGAATCTTATGAGAGATGCATTGACTGGATAACGAGAAATCTTGAAGTAAAAAAAAAAACTTTGATTAATAAAAATATTAGCTAGATTACTGTAGCAAGGTAGAAAAGATCTCAATAGCAAAATCCAATTGTTAATTTGAGATAGACTTTTGTTTAATAAAGAAAATTTCACCGCCAAAATAGGTTAGAGAAAGGGACACAATCAACGATGTTTTTACCCTTTAACTGATTTAGAGATGCTAAACATTGGCTATAAATCTCCAAAAAAAAAACTAGGAAAAATTATCATAAAGCAACAAGAATGCTAAGGTAAAAATAACTATAACAACTAAAATGAAAATGTTAACACAAAAACAAAAGACATACAATAACAATAATAAACACATACAATTCAGAAATTTTTAAGAAGTAGCAATTTTGAGCCGCGAGCCTCTGCTATCCAAGCTGTCATGAGGTCTCTGGTGAGAACATACCTACACAAAATCATCAACCGTTAGATTTAGGAACCCAAATAGGTTAGGGTCCCTCCTTTTGAAAATAAGAATGTAATGCATTTATGTTATGCTGTGAAACATGCAGTTTTGGTCTCCAAACTCAATGTGTACTATAGTGAATGGTGCAAGTGTGTGCTATGTATCATATCATGCCACATAAAACATCTAACACCAGAAAAATGATTTCTTAATCAGTTCAGGTTATAATGCATCTTCTTAGGTTTTGGCTTTAAATCAGGTATTGATGTATTCCGATTTCTCTCAAGTGTATTCAATTTTGCTTTAAACCTCAAGTTAGCATTTTCTAAATCAACATCCAAACAGTGCTTTTTATGCTCTTAATCTATAGTAGAAGCTTTAAAATCAGATTCAAGTGTGGTGTAGGAAGCTTTCAAAGAATCATGCTCAATAATTAATTCAGAATGCTTTTTATTTAAATCATCAAATTCATCAAGTAGAGACATGTGATTGCTATCATTTTGGAGGTGATCTTTAATCAAAATTTCATGCTCTTTTTGTAAATTCAAAAACTCCAATTTCAAACTAGCATGAGTTTTCTAAAGTTTTCTATATGATGCATGAATTTTCTCACATATTTCAAGCAATTGGTTATAGGTTGGTTCACATACCTCTTCTTGGTCACTTTGACCAAGATGATCATCTGCCACTAAGCACAAGTTTATGATTTCTTCCTCTGCCTCTGTCTTAGAGGAGTCAGTTGCAAATTCTGCCTATAACGCCTTTTGGAATCACCTCTTATCGTTCCTTAACTTAGGTTTCTCCTCACTCTTTTCTTTTCTTGAGTGATCCTGTAGTGTAGGACAATCAGCTTTGACATGTCCAGGCTTTCTGCTTTCAAAATAAACAACATCAAAATAACCATTAAATTTTTTGTTATCTCTACCTTTTCTACAATTCTGATGATGCTTATGACTCTTCCTTAGAATGTTTTTGAATGGCCTAGTGATGAAGGAAACATTATCAGTTTCAGACCCGGAAGAATCAGTGTCCGAGTTATTGTCCTTTAGTACCATAGTTTTCTCTTTCTTTTTCTCACTTACATACAAATTTTTTTTATTCACCCCTTGCTCATAAGCCTTGAGCAAGCCAAGTAAATTAATTGCAGTAATCTTAGAATCAAAAGAAGAAGGCATACATCTTAAAATTTTATTGACTCTTTCATAATTAGTAAGCTCTCTTCCTAAAGCATGTAAAGAGGTGTAATTTGAGTAAACCTTGTATACATATCAGAAATTGTTTCGTATGGTTTCATACAAAAAAGTTCATAATCATGCAATAAAATATTCAAACGAGATTGCTTAACTTCATTAATTCTTTCATAAGTAATACACAATTTTTTCCAAATCTCTTTCCCAGTAGTGCAAGTTGAAACACACATGTAATCTTCAGATTTTAAAGCACAAAAAAAATAGTTTAAACACTTTGTATTAAGTTAAGCTATATCCCTATCATCATGAGTCCATTCAGTAAAAGGAAGTGGAATAGTAATTCCATTATGTTTGCTAGTTGGAGGTGTATAACCATCCTTAACTAGCATCTACATGCGATACTCAATCAATTACAAAAATGTAGACATACAAATTTTCCAAAAATCAAAAAGAATATTATCAAACAAAGGTGGTCATGTAATAGAATACCCTTCCATAGTATTATAATTTCCAAAATTAGCCATGGATCAAAAAATTCAAAAGCTTTGAAAAACTTATTTTATGAATTCCGCTTTGATATCACTTGAGAGTTTGTTAGGGATGTTAAGCCCTTAAGAACTTGCCTTAGGCTAATCAAGAGGGTGGGTGAATTGGTATTTTAAAATATTTTCTTAAGAAAAATACAAATAAAAATAAAAAAAATATCACCCCAAAGAAGTCAACGAGTGAAAAGTATATATGGAAATAAAATAAAGAAAGATCACACCGGATATATAGTGGTTCCGTTAAACCTTGACCTACATCCAATCTTCATAGGCACCCTGTAAGTATTGCACTAACTAAGTGTCTCCTTTAGCTCCCAAAGCTAGGCGGAGAAGCCTTTACAACAGACTCTTTTCACCAACCCGTGTGCGGCAAAGAACTAACTCCTTTTGCTTCCTCCTAAAGCAGGGAGAGAACCCGGACCATTTGCTGAAGTAGACCTCCCATGAACCTCCTAAGGATGAAGGGCAAAGAACAGAGAAGACAACTTAGAACTTTACTTGGAGCAATCTTTATGAACCCTTTCACAAACTCCCCCTCATAAGTTCCTCTCTTTCTCTCTCTTCCTCTCCCTTGGCTCTCTCATGTCAGGACAACAACACTCAAGTTCTTACAAAGTGAAGAACAAAAGATCTTAAATAGAAGAGCTTAACAGTAGCTCATTAATTGCAACTTATGGACTTTATCATCTAGGATGATATAAATATCATCCTGTACGATCAGTGCAATTTAAGCCTAATCAGTTGGGACAATCTAGGATGAATAGAAGAAATTTGTTCATATCATCCAGGATGATAACATTTCATCCTGTACGATTAGTTCAAAATTGCTCAAAAAGGAGGTCTAGACGATTTTAGATTATCAGCCAGACAATTGCTCGAAAAGGAGGTCTAGACGATCCAAAATTAGCTTGATCGTCCGGACCGATCGTACGATCATATCGAACGATTAGTTCAAAATCGAGGAAAATCATCTATAGCATCACTCTGAATAAGAGTTGGCCGATGTCGATCATCCAAGAACAACTAAGGATTTGAACTGATCGTCCCAGATGATCCTGTAATCATTCAGGATGATGAGATCATATCAATCAACCCTTAATTGGTTTCCTTAATTACCATATCAATTTAGGTATAATTGTGTTAAATCATCCAAGCCGATTTAATGGATCGGCCTGGCCAATATCTAAAAATAAATCTTACCTAAATAGATCTAGCAGCTGATTCTTTCTGATTTGAGCTTATCGTCATGGCCGATATAAGGATCATCCAGGATGATGTGCTTAATGACAACTACCTTAACCAGGATGCCGTAATTAGGATTTTTGTTTTTAGTTGGATCATTCTAGTGGATATTAACATCATCCAAGATGAGATACTCAAAATAGAAAATAAAAGAAAAACCTTCAAGTGTGTGTGTGCAAGGTTATTTTGCATCAGAAACCTACTTTTATAATAGACTGAAGAAAGGAAAAATTAAAAACTGACTCAAACTAAATCTACCCAATCTTGAGCTGGCTTGAGTTGCACTCGATCTTATAGACTTAAAAAGTTAATAGTAAAGGCAGTCGTAGACAATTATGAATGTTTGCTATCATCAAAAGTCTAATCCATGAACTTAAATTTGCAACAATAAAGACTCTGATAGATTAAGCCCAATTGATTATGGACTATATTTATAAGCTTATCGACATTGGACTTCCTAATAATAGAAAAAAGAAAAATGTATCTCTAGGACATTTGGTTGCCTATATCCTAGAAAAGAAATACAACTTGATTCATCTTGATCCACCTACTCAACTTTCAATCCATTTCAATGATGCTACCTTCCATTCACTTTTTGATTAGGATTAAGGGAATGAAGGAGAAGATTTTAATGAAGAAGGGGGACGTACACTATCACCTACTCCTGCACATGCACATACTAATAGACCAAATTGTTACAAAAATCTGTTTTCATGGCTTATATTTTGATGATTGACAAACACTATTTCTCCAAGACTGCTTGTTGCTTCTAACTTTTTCAGGAATCGAAGATCGGACGAACAGACGAAGCCAGTTCAGGATTGCGTAGGTTTAGGTTTGAGTTAGTCTGTACTTTTGTTTTTCACTCATTGAGTCTACTTGTAATGGTCAAAGAGACTAATGCTAAGTAACCCTACACACACACACTTGAGAAACTTAGAATTTCTATTTTTACTCATATCGGTCAGGACGATTTTTATATCGTCTTGAACGATCAGGCTTAAAATAGAAAGTCTAAATAAGAATTCTTAATTAAGGCAGCCTTTATTAACATATCAACCTGGACGATACGTGTATCGGCTAGGACGATAAGCTCAAAATAGAAAGAAGTTGCCGCCATAGACAATTAAGGTATACTGTATTTTTAAATTATCGGCCAGGACGATCATTTATCAGCCTTGACGATATTCTCAAATTATGCCTTAATTTATCAGGAAATCAAATGAGTAATTAAGGATGATTGATACAATCATATCATCCTGGATGATCGCAGGATCGACCAGGATGATCCATTCAAAAATCATAAGTTACTTCAGGACGATAAATATCGGCCAGCTCGTATTCAGGGTGATGCTCTAGACGATTTTCCTCTGATTTGAACTGATCGGCCAGGACAATCATGAGATTGGCCTGGACGATCAAGCCAATTTTCATTCGTCTAGTTTTGCATCCAAGGCGATGCTCTGGCCGATCTTCTAAGATTTGTACTGATCGGCCATACCGATGTCCATATCGGCCTGGACGATATTATCGGCAACTTGTAATTAATGAGCTCCTTTAAAGCTCTTCTATTTAAGAGCTCTTGTTCAACATTTTAGAAGACTTTTGGCTGCTGCCTTGACCTGAGAAGGCATTGAGGAGAGAAAGAGAGAGAGGGAGAGAGAGAGGATCTTGTGAGGGGGAGCTTGTGAGGGGATTCACAAGGGTTGCTTCAAGGATCGCTCTGCTTCTTCTTCTTCTAGAGTTTCTCAATCTTGGAAGGGTCGGTAGAGGTAAGGAGTTAGCTTTTGGTTGTGGTTCTCTGCCAGCTTCAGGAGGAAGCAAAAGGAGGTAGGTTCTCTGCCTTGCCGGGGTGGCAAAAAGGAGGTGCTTTGTAAAGGCTTCTCCGCCTTACTGTGGGGGCTAAAGGAGAGTCACATTTATAGTGCAATACTCGGAGGGCACCTCTGGGGAGTGGACGTAGGTCGAGTTGACCGAACCACTATAAATTTCTGTGTTCTTGTTTTCTTGCTTCTGCACTTTTATTTCCGCATTTATTTTTGTGGTATGATTTTGGTTTATATGATTTTTATTCTTTGTGAAAAGAAATTTTTAAAATACCAATTCACCCCCCCCCCTCTTGATAAGCTTGGGCTAATTCTATAAGGCTTAACATCCCTAACAAACTTTTAAGTGGTATCAGAGCACTTTCTAGTGTCATCTGAGCACTTTCAAGTGGTATTAGAGCGGGATTCAAAAATTTATGTTTGAAATTTTTTTGAATTTGATCCATGGCTAACCTTGGGAATCATAACACTACAGAAGGGTATTCTATTACCTGACCTAACATGTTCGATAACCTACCTTTTGATTTTTGGAAAACCCGCATGTCAACATTTTTACAATCTACTGATTATCGCATGTGGATGCTTATCAAAGAAGGCTATTCTCCACCTTCTCGTGAAATTAATGGTGTTAAAACTGAAGTTCCTTTTACTGAATGGACATTCGATGAACGAGATTTTGCTCAATTGAAAGCAAAATGTTTGAACTACTTTTTCTGTGCTTTAAAATCTGAGGATTACATGCGTGTCTCCACTTGCAAAACTAGTAAAGAGATTTGGGATAAATTATGCATCACCTATAAAGGTACTAATGAGGTTAAATAATCCCATTTGAACATTCTCTTGCATGACTATGAACTTTTTTGTATGAAACCTCAAAATCAATTTCTGACATGTACACAAGGTTTACTCAGATAGTTACTTCACTACATGCACTAGGAAAAGAACTTTCAAACTATGAAAAAGTTAACAAGATTTTGAGATGTTTGCCTTCGTCGTATGATGCTAAAATCACTGCAATCACTGAATCTAAGGATTTGAACACTTATTCTATTAATTACTTGGCTCACTCATTGCTTACGAGCAAGGGGTGAATCAAATAAATCTTGATGCAGGTGAGAGGAAGAAGGAGAAAACAGTTGCATTAAAGGCGCACAAATCGGATTCTGAATCTTCCGGGTCTGAAAGCGATGAAGTTTCCTTCATCACAAGGCAATTCAAAAATTTTCTAAGGATGAAATAAAAGAATCTTCAAAATTAGAGAAAAGGTAAGGATCATAAATATGTTAAAGAATATTCTGATATTGTTTGTTATAATTGCAGGAAACCAGGACATGTGAGAACTGATTGCCCGACACTTCAAGATAACACAAGAAAGGAAAAGAAGGATAAGAAGAGAATCCAAAAGGCTTTTTGGGCGGAATCTGGTACTGACTCCTCTGAGACTGAACCAGAGGAAGAGACTACAAACTTGTGTATAATAGGAAAAGATCAAAGTGATGAGGAAGATGTATGTAAACCAACCTATGATGAACTATCTGAGATTTGTGAGAAAATACATGCATCATACAAAAAACTCAAGAAAACTCATGCTAGCCTGAAATTAGAACTTTTAAATTTACAAAAAGAGCATGAAGTTTTTTTCTCAAAGATCATGCAACTATTGATTCAAATCACATGACTCTTCTTGATGAATTTGATGATTTAAACAAAAAGTATTTGGAATTAATTGATGAAAATAATGCATTAAAAGTTTCACACACCTCACTTAAATCTGATCTTAAGAAATCTAAAGAGATTGAGAAAAAGTTGAGGATTGATAATGATACATAAAAAAGAACTAACTTGAGGAATCAAAATGATTTTGATACATGTAAGAAAAATCAGATGACATCTACTTTTGATCCTAAGCCAGAACCTAGGAAGAGGTATTATAACTCAAATCATTTAAGAAATATTTTTTCTGGAGTTAAATGTTTTTCATGTGGTATGCTAGGACACATCTCACACACTTGCACCATTCACCATAGTAAATATTTGGTGTAGAGACCTAAGATGCATGATTCACAACTTACCATACCTGCATTGCATTCTACTTTTCCCAAGAAGGGGCCTAAACCTGTTTGGGTTCCTAAATCTGACTGTTGTTAAGTTTTATAGGAGTCCTCTCACCAAAGACCTTGTGGGAGCATGGGATAACTGGACATATGAAGGCTCGCAGCTCATACATGCTCAAACCTGCTGCTTCAATAATTCCTTGAAATGTGTTTTGTTTCAGTGTGTTTTATTTTTGCTTTGTTTGTTTTTTTGTAATGTGTTTTGTTTTCACTTTGCTTTTTAATTGGCTTTCCATATGTTAAATCTTTTCAAGATTTTTAGATTTTGGAGTTTTGAGGATTGTGTTTAGCTTTTCTAAAATTGGTTAAAGGAAGAAACACCGTTGATTATTTCCCTCCTTCCAACCTTATTTTAATGGTATGACTTTGTTCTCTAAACAAAAACCTAACTCACTTTAGCCAATGGTTTTTGAAACTAAGATTCTTTTTATCTTGCTACAAAAAATCTATCTTATGCATAATATCCAAAGTTCTTATATATCTCTCAAGTTATTTGAGATCTTACCCTTGAACTGATCATATGATTCTTTAGTTTTGTTTTGTGGGTTATTATTCCCTATGTTAGAGAGAGAGCTCCTATTCTCTAATATTTGGAGGATATACTCACAACTGAGCTTCTTTTAAGAGTTTGCAAAAGAGCTTTTAGCTTGCAAGAATTAAAAAGTAAAGAGGCCAATGACGCCAAATTGAAAAGAAAAATATATATACACAAACGTGTATCAAAAATCAAGATGCTTAAAGAGCCAAATAAAAGATACAAGAGGCATAAAATAAGCCCACTAAAAGGCAAGCTGTCCTCTCTTTTTAAAACTTTTAAAACTTAGAAGAACTTATGGGTTATTTGAGATTTTCAAAGACTTGATTTTAAGTTTCATGATTGAGAAAAATTACTTTGTTTTATTATTTATGAGATTTTGTTTTGTAAATAGGTTTTGATTGAATCTTCCTTTTTTCCCGATTAGGTTTATTCTGAGTTAAGCCATTTTTGTTTTCAAAAGAAAATTTGTACCATAAAGAACGTCTGATCTAGGGTTAACAGAATCGGATATTTTATCTTTGTCTGATTAGGATTGGCTAAACTCCTTGATCTTGTGGAACTCTAAAGTTTAAAACTTCTCATATGATACCTCCATAAAACAAAAAAAAAAAAAAAATAGAAAAATTAAAATTCATAAATATTTGTTTTTTTTTTTTCTTTCTCGTTGTGTTTTTGCTTTCTTTTACTGTGTTTTTTGTCTGTTTTTCTTTTGTTTTATTTTTTGAGGGCCTTGATCATCACCATCTTTTCCTTGGTTTCATTTTCTAGTCACATCGTCCTAGCTGATACTTTTATCGTCCTGGACGATAAGACAAAATCTCTTCAAATTCCATCTGTTGGTCTTTTCTGTGCTTGCTATAAGTCATCATCTTGGACGATACCATATCTTCCTGGATGATCTGATCGAACTCTGTTGCATTCATGATGATAGTCCTGGCCGATAGAATATTTCATCTGGCCGATGCATTTTATGTGCATTATCCTGACCGATACACTGAATCGTCCTGGACAATCCACGTGTCAGCATGTTTGAATCTTTAAAATCGACCCCGGATGATCCATTATTGGACAATCATCCTGGCTGATCCACTGATCGTCCTGGACGATATACGTGGCACAGATTTAAAATGTTTTAACTTCGACTGGTATGATCAATTATTATGCATCATCCTAGATGATACACCTAATCAGCCCGGACGATCTTCTTTTTCAACGGTCGTCCAGCCTAACTCCTCGGGATGATCGCATGTGTCTAATCATCCTGGCTGATATCTTATCGGCTTGGACAATCGGACCGCCTTTTTGACCAATCGGCCTGTACGCAATTATTGAGCCATATCGGCCTGGACGATTCTATGATCGGCCTGGCCAATATGGTCGTTTCTTTAAATTCTGGCCGATCCAGCCATGGTTTTCCACTTCATCCTTTTTCTTCTTGTGTTTTCTTGCTAACTACTCTCCATGGCTTGTGGGAAACGTGTTCGATAGGCTTTTGGGACTTCTTCGAGGGCTAGAATTATCCGTCATTTCTTTAGTCTGTGTTTATATTGTTTGTTTCCTATTTTATGTAGTTTGCTTTTTAGTATGTGTTTTATGTTGTTTGTTTCCTATTTTATGTTGTTTGTTTTGATGATTGACAAATACTATTTTCTCTTGGATTGCTTGTTGCTTCTAACTTTTTCAGGAATCAAAGATCGGATGAACAGACGAAGCCAGTTCAGGATTGCGTAGGTTTAGGGTTGAGTCAGTCTGTACTTTTTTTTTCACTCCTTGAGTCTACTTGTAATGGTCAAAGAGACTGATGCTAAGTAACCAAACACACACACTTGAGAGACTTAGAATTTTAATTTTTACTCATATCGGCCAGGATGATTTTTACATCGTCTTGGACGATCAGGCTTAAAACAGAAAGTCTAAATAAGGATTCTTAATTAAGGCAGCCATCATTAACATATCGGCCTTAACGATACGTGTATCGGCCAGGATGATAAGCTCAAAACAAAAAGAAGTTGCCTCCATAGACAATTAATGTATACTGTATTTTTAAATTATCGGTCAGGATGATCATTGATCGGCCTGGACGAAAATCTCAAATTATGCCTTAATTGATCAGGAAATCAAGGGTTTAATTAAGGATAATTGATACAATCATATCATCCTGGATGATCGCAGGATCGGCAAGGATGATCCATTCAAAAACCTTAAGTTACTTCAGGACGATAAATATCGGCCAACTCGTATTCAGGGCAATGCTCTGTACGATTTTCCTCTGATTTGAACTGATCGATCGAGACGATCGTGAGATCAGCTAGGACGATCAAGCCAATTTTCAATTGTCTAATTTTGCATCCAGGGCGATGCTCTGGCCGATCTTCTAAGATTTGTACTGATCGGCCAGGCCGATGTCTATATCGGCCTAGACGATATTATCGGCAACTTGAAATTAATGAGCTCTTTTGAAACTCTTCTATTTAAGAGCTCTTGTTCAATGTTTTAGAAGACATTTGGCTGCTGCCTTGACCTGAGAAGGCCTTGAGGAGAGAAAGAGAGAGAGGGAGAGAGAGAGGATCTTGTGAGGGGGAGCTTGTGAGGGGATTCATAAGGGTTGCTTCAAGGATCACTCTGCTTGTTCTTCATCTAGAGTTTCTCGTCCGTGGAAGGGTCGGCAGAGGTAAGTAGTTAGCTTTTGGTTGTGGTTGTCTGCCAGTTTCAGGAGGAAGCAAAAGGAGGTAGGTTCTCTGGCTTGCCGGGATGGCAAAAAGGAGGTGCTTTGTAAAGGCTTCTCCACCTAGCTGTGGGTGCTAAAGGAGAGTCACGTTTATAGTGCAATACTCAAAGGGCGCCTCTGGGGAGTTGATGTAGGTCGAGTTGACCGAACCACTATAAATTTCTGTGTTCTTATTTTCTTGCTTCAGCACTTTTATTTTCGCATTTATTTTTGTGGTGTGATTTTGGTTTATGTGATTTTTATTCTTTGTGAAAAGAAAATTTTAAAATACCAATTCACCCCCCCTCTTGGTTAGCTTGGACCAGTTCTATAGGGCTTAACAACCCTAACAAACTTTCACAAATCATCATATTGAGACTCGATTAGACCTACAGGATGCAAGATATATTAAAGATATGAACTGGGTGATAGGACATTTTGACTCTCTGAACACCAAAGTAGCTACACACAACACCTACTTTTCTACGTTCATTTCTTGTTAGCCACCTAAAGATCAGGATCATCCAACTATTAGAATAATTGCTACTTGAATGCTTTATATTTTTTGCAATTTATATAGTTTTGATGATTCCAAACATTATTGTTAAAATGTGTAGTTATCTCCTAACAATTTTAGAAGATTTTCATTTGCTCTTGTGTGTACTAACATTTCAGGAAAATAAGACTCTAGACTACGATAACTTCAAATCAAATTCAACATGAGATATTTTGTTAATTTGAAGTTTGCATTTTGTTCTTTGAATTAATTTTGAAAAGGGAGTGATTGTAATTGAGTGAATAAAAAAACTTACACACACACATAAGGATATCATAAAATTTTTATTGATCGTACGGGACGATATTTTATCGTACTGGACGATCCGTCAGTAATCTCCTATAGAGCACATGAAACGAATAGGAACTTGCTCGAAAAAAAAAAAATTTTCTAAGTCCTATTCGTCCAGGACGAAATTAATTGTCGTCCCGGACGATTGGTTCTCTGTAAAATTTTCGTCCAGACGAATTTTATTATCGTACGAGGCGACCGGTCCTCTGAAAAATTTTCGTCCAGACAAAATTACATATTGTACCGGACGATCAGGTCTCTGGAAAATTTTTGTCCATACGAAAATAAATTATCGTCCGTGGCGATTGGTCCTCTGAAATATTTTTGTCTAGACGAAATAAATAATCGTCCAGGACGATCGGGTCTCTGGAAAATTTTCGTCCAGACGAAGATATTCTCGTCCAAACGATTAACCGACTTAGAACAGTTTTCAGTAGTTTCTAGAACCGACCTAGTAATAACCATTCGTAGTGGACGAACCTAGTTCGTACAGGACGATCATCTGTACGAAGTCATTTCATACACATATTCAAATAGGGTCATTTCAGATCATTTAAGTAAAATTGTCCCGGACGATCCAAGATTGTACAGGATGATCCACTGCGTACAGAATTAGAAACTTGCAGTTTTTGGGCAGTTTTTCTTATCTTTTTTATAAATAGTCCAAATTAGACTGCCACCCAATCTTTTTGTTAATTGATCTTCGTGCCTCTTGAGAGAATAGCCAAAGAGAGAGTGGAAGAGAGCATTCAAAGGAGGATTCCTACCACTGGAGCGAGAAGGCTTCACTTGGATTACAAAGGTAAGAGTCTTTACTTGTGAAATTGGATTTCTTCACTCTTTTCCTTCTTCCTTCTAGATTCTTGTGAGAAGATCAGTCAAGGAGATCCTGTTCTCTGCCGACACTTGGAGAGTGTGAACAGCCGAAAGGTTCTCTGCCTACACTTGGAGAGTGTGAACAGCCGTAAGGTTCTCTGCCTACACTTGGAGAGTGTGAACAGCCGTAGGGTTCTCTTCCCACACTAGGAGAGTGTAAAAATACGACGGTTCTCTGCCAGCACTGTGGATTATGTAAAAGGATGACGGTTCTCTGCCGCACCGGGTAGTGGTGAAAAGAGTGTGTTGTAAAGGCTTCTCCGCCTTGCTGTGGGTGCTAAAGGAGAGTCACTATTGGTTTTAGTGCAATACTCAGAGGGTGCCTCTGAGGAGTGGATGTAGGTCTGGTTATAGACCAAACCACTATAAATCTGGTGTCATTTACTTTATTGTTTTTACGTTTCCGCACTTTAAATTTCAGTTTTAACAACTCTGTGGTTGAAAAAAAATTTTCTACAAACTTTAAAAGAAAATTTTATTTCGGTTCAACTTAATCTTTAAAGAAGGTTTAAAATTTTTTAAACTACCAATTTACCCCCCTCTTGGTAGCCGTGGGACATTTACTTAGGCTTAACAACCTAATTACTGGACTCAACAAGTGGTATCAGAGCATTGTTTCAAAATCATAAGTTTGAACTACTTTTTGATTAATGTAGATGGCTACATTTGAAAAATGAAACACACCTGAGGGTTTCTCTATCACTAGACCTCCACTGTTTGATAATATTCCTTTTGATTTTTGGAAAACACGCATGTCTACTTTCTTACAGTCACTTGATTATCGCATGTGGATGCTAGTCCAGGAAGGTTACTCAAAACAAACTAGATTAGTTGATGGAATTAGGGTAGAAACACCCTATGCAGATTGGACTATTGAAGAACATGACTTAGCACAATTAAATGCGAAATGTTTAAATAGCTTCTTTTGTGCATTAAAATCTGAAGACTACATGCGAGTTTCCACTTGTAAAAGCGGAAAGGACATATGGGATAGACTTTATATAACTTATGAAGGGACAAATGAGGTTAAGCAATCAAGACTCAATATCATGATACATGACTACAAATTATTTTGCATGAAACCTAATGAATCTATTTCAGACATGTACACAAGATTCACTCAAATTGTCACCTCTTTGCATGCACTTGGTAGGGAATTAACTAATGCTGAAATGGTCAATAAGATTCTTCGTTGTTTACCCACTGCATACGATGCTAAAATTACTGCAATTATAGAGTCTAAAGATCTGAACATTTATTCTATTGACAATCTTCTTGGTTCACTCACTGCTTACGAGCAAGGAGTAAGTAAAAGAAAGATTGATGCAGGTGAACCAAGAAAGGACAAGAATATTGCACTAAATGTGGAAGAGTCCGAAAGTGAACACTCACAACCTGAGGATGAAGACGATATTGCACTGATGACCAGACAATTCATAAGCTTTTTAAAGAGGAAACAGAAGAGACGTCAGCAATGGAATAGAGGTAAGTATAACAGAAATGACAAGTTTTCTAATGAAGTAATTTGTTATGAATGCAGGAAACCAGGTCATATAAAGACTGATTGTCCAAAACTCAAAGCCACTCCTAACAAGGAGAAGGTAGAGGAGAAACCAATGGTAAAGAAGGGTAAGAAGAAGTTTCAAAAAGCTTTTTGGGTGGACTCAGCTTCAGACTCATCTGAGACTGAAAAAGAAAAAGAAGTCACCAACCTTTGCTTGATGACAGATAATGCTGAACAATCAGATCAAGAAGAGGTATGTGATTTAACCTATAATGAATTGTTTGAAGTTTCTGAACACATGCATGATGCATATAGGAAAATGAAAAAGATGCATGCTAGTGTAGTTTTAGAATTGGAAGAGCTTAATAAGGAACACGAAATCCTTAGGAAAGATCATGCTTTAATTGATAACAATCACATGAAACTACTTGATGAATATGATGACTTGAATAAAAATTTTGAGAATTTAAAATCATCCTATGCTGAACTTGAAAAAGAATTTAAGAATTTTAAGGATGAATCTGAGAGCAAGACATATAGAATCAATTATACCACCCAATCTTTTTGTTAATTGATCTTCGTGCCTCTTGAGAGAATAGCCAAGGAGAGAGTGGAAGAGAGCATTCAAAGGAGGATTCCTACCACTGGAGCGAGAAGGCTTCACTTGGATTACAAAGGTAAGAGTCTCTACTTGTGAAATTGGATTTCTTCACTCTTTTCCTTCTTCCTTCTAGATTCTTGTGAGAAGATCAGTCAAGGAGATCCTGTTCTCTGCCGACACTTGGAGAGTGTGAACAGCCGAAAGGTTCTCTGCCTACACTTGGAGAGTGTGAACAGCCGTAAGGTTCTCTTCCTACACTTGGAGAGTGTGAACAGCCGTAGGGTTCTCTTCCCACACTAGGAGAGTATAAAAAGACGACGGTTCTCTGCCAGCACTGTGGATTATGTAAAAGGATGACGGTTCTCTGCCGCACCGGGTAGTGGTGAAAAGAGTGTGTTGTAAAGGCTTCTCCGCCTTGCTGTGGGTGCTAAAGGAGAGTCACTATTGGTTTTAGTGCAATACTCAGAGGGTGCCTCTGAGGAGTGGATGTAGGTCTGGTTATAGACCAAACCACTATAAATCTGGTGTCATTTACTTTATTGTTTTTACGTTTCCGCACTTTAAATTTCAGTTTTAACAACTCTGTGGTTGAAAAATATTTTTCTACAAACTTTAAAAGAAAATTTTATTTCGGTTCAACTTAATCTTTAAAGAAGGTTTAAAATTTTTTAAACTACCAATTGACCCCCCTCTTGGTAGCCGTGGGACATTTACTTAGGCTTAACAACCTAATTACTGGACTCAACAAGTGGTATCAGAGCATTGTTTCAAAATCATAAGTTTGAACTACTTTTTGATTAATGTAGATGGCTACATTTGGAAACTGAAACACACCTGAGGGTTACTCTATCACTAGACCTCCACTGTTTGATAATATTTCTTTTGATTTTTGGAAAACACGCATGTCTACTTTCTTACAGTCACTTGATTATCGCATGTGGATGCTAGTCCAGGAAGGTTACTCAAAATAAACTAGATTAGTTGATGGAATTAGGGTAGAAACACCCTATGCAGATTGGACTATTGAAGAACATGACTTAGCACAATTAAATGCGAAATGTTTAAATAGCTTCTTTTGTGCATTAAAATCTGAAGACTACATGCGAGTTTCCACTTGTAAAAGCGGAAAGGACATATGGGATAGACTTTATATAACTTATGAAGGGACAAATGAGGTTAAGCAATCAAGACTCAATATCATGATACATGACTACAAATTATTTTGCATGAAACCTAATGAATCTATTTCAGACATGTACACAAGATTCACTCAAATTGTCACCTCTTTGCATGCACTTGGTAGGGAATTAACTAATGCTGAAATGGTCAATAAGATTCTTCGTTGTTTACCCACTGCATACGATGCTAAAATTACTGCAATTATAGTGTCTAAAGATCTGAACATTTATTCTATTGACAATCTTCTTGGTTCACTCACTGCTTACGAGCAAGGAGTAAGTAAAAGAAAGATTGATGCAGGTGAACCAAGAAAGGACAAGAATATTGCACTAAATGTGGAAGAGTCCGAAAGTGAACACTCACAACCTGAGGATGAAGACGATATTGCACTGATGACCAGACAATTCATAAGCTTTTTAAAGAGGAAACAGAAGAGACGTCAGCAATGGAATAGAGGTAAGTATAACAGAAATGACAAGTTTTCTAATGAAGTAATTTGTTATGAATGCAGGAAACCAGGTCATATAAAGACTGATTGTCCAAAACTCAAAGCCACTCCTAGCAAGGAGAAGGTAGAGGAGAAACCAATGGTAAAGAAGGGTAAGAAGAAGTTTCAAAAGGCTTTTTGGGTGGACTCAGATTCAGACTCATCTGAGACTGAAAAAGAAGAAGAAGTCACCAACCTTTGCTTGATGGCAGATAATGTTGAACAATCAGATCAAGAAGAGGTATGTGATTTAACCTATAATGAATTGTTTGAAGTTTCTGAACACATGCATGATTCATATAGGAAAATGAAAAAGATGCATGCTAGTGTAGTTTTAGAATTGGAAGAGCTTAATAAGGAACACGAAATCCTTAGGAAAGATCATGCTTTAATTGATAACAATCACATGAAACTACTTGATGAATATGATGACTTGAATAAAAATTTTGAGAATTTAAAATCATCCTATGCTGAACTTGAAAAAGAATTTAAGAATTTTAAGGATGAATCTGAGAGCAAGACATATAGAATCAATTATACCAATCGAATCTTGGAAGATATGAATTCATTTTACAAACTCACTATAAGAGCTCTCAAGGATAATAGGAACCCCCCTAAACTTGAAGATTTTATAAATCCTAAAAATTATCCAAAATTCATAAAATCCCTTAGAAGACAATCATATGATAGAAAACATAGGAATATTTTTTCTAATGTTAAATGTAATAATTGTGGATTTTTGGGACATATATCTCACACCTTCACTTTAAAGATGAAAACTAAATTGGTGTGGAGAACTAAGATGCATAAACCTAGACATATCATACATGCATCTGATTATAAATTTCATAAAGGTGAACCCAAACTAGTTTGGGTTCTTAGGTCTAACATTTGAGAATTTTGCAGGAATACTCTTACACAAGACCTCGTGAGAGTATATGGTACCTAGACAGCGGATGTTCAAAGCACATGACTAGAGATACTGCTCAATTCATAACGCTGGAAGCCAGGAGTGGAGGCAAGGTTACACTTGGAGATAAAACCACAAAGAAAGTGGTTGGATCAGGTATGATTGGAAATTTGAAAAACTTTTTCATAGACAATGTGTTATTAATTGAAGGCTTAAAACATAATTTGCATAGCATAAGTTAGCTATGTGATAAGGGCTATAATGTAAAATTTTTACCTACTAGCTGCATAATTAGCCTAAATGGGAAAATTGTTTTAAATGGAAAAAGGGTAAACAATGTCTACATGCTAGATTTAAATTGTATTCAATCTCCTACTACTTTTTGTTTGAAAACTGTTTCTGATGAATCATGGCTTTAGCATAGGAGACTTTGTCATTCTAGTATGAAAAATCTTAGAAGAATTACCCAAAAGAATTTGGTGAGAGGAATACCTAAACTAGACTTTACCAAGGACCATCTATGTGATGCATGTCAATTAGGAAAACAAGTGAAGTCCTCTTTTAAGTCCAATAAAGATCTTAGGACCAGTAAACCTTTAGAAATTCTACACATGGATCTTTTTGGACCTGTAAGCATTGTAAGTCTAGGAGGAAAGGTATATGGATTTGTTATAGTAGATGATTTTTCAAGATTCACCTGGGTTAAATTACTTTTTCATAAGAGTGAATCATTTGAGGAATTCAGAAATTTTTCAACTTGGATACAAAGAAAACTAGGATGTGAAATAATTTCTATACAAAGTGATCATGGAGGAGAATTTGAAAATGAAAGATTTGAAAATTTCTATAAAGAAAAAGGGATTGATCATAATTTTTCTGCACCTAGAACTCCTCAAAAAAATGGAGTAGTTGAAAGGAAGAACAGAACATTAATAGAAGCCGCCCGAGCAATGTTAGCAGAATACTCGCTTCCTAGATATTTTTGGGCTGAGGCGGTTAGCACTACATGCTATGTTCTGAATAGGGTAAATGTGAGGTCAAATTTGAATAAAATATCCTATGAGTTGCTAAAAGGTAGAACACCAAATTTGTCTCATTTGCATGTATTTGGTTGCAAGGTGTTCATTCATAATAATGGAAAATCTGCCTTAAGAAAATTTGATCCAAAATCAGATGAATGAATTTTTGTTGGATATTCAAGTGTTGGAAAATCTTATAGAGTATTCAACAAAAGAACTTTAGTCATTGAAGAAACCACACATGTTGTATTTGATGAAAATGGAAACATCGAAGAGACAAATGTTATTGAAGAAGAAATTGAAGAAAACTCCCAAAAGATTGATAGATTAAATTCGAAAGAAAATGTGGAAGAAAATTTAGAAAGAGAAGACCCTTTCCCTAGAGATTTGAGATTTTCTAAAAACCACCCAAAGGAATTGATTACAGGTGAACCAAGTGAGGGTGTTAGAACTAGGCGTGGATTAAACAAGGAAGTCAATCATTCAGCCTTTATTTCAACTATTGAACCCATTAACATTGATCAAGCACTTTCTGATGAATTTTGGATATTGGACATGCAAGAAGAGTTAAATCAATTTGTAAGAAATAAAGTTTGGGAACTAACTACAAGGCCAAAAGATCAAAGTGTTGTTGGAACCAAGTGGGTGTTCAAAAATAAAATGAATGACTCAGGAGTAGTCATTAGAAATAAGGCTAGATTAGTAGCTAAGGGGTATAATCAAATTGAAGGAATTGATTTTGAGGAAACTTTTGCCCCTGTAGCTAGACTTGAAGCAATTAGGGTTTTACTAGCCTTTGCCTGTTTTAAAGGTTTTAAGTTGTTTCAAATGGATGTCAAAAGTGCCTTTTTAAATGGGGTAATTGAGGAAGTTATTTTTGTAGAACAACCTCCAGGTTTTGAAAATTCTAAATTTCCAAATCATGTTTTCAAATTAAAAAAGGCATTATATGGATTGAAACAGGCACCTAGGGCTTGGTATGAGAGGTTGAGCACCTTCCTACTTGAAAGATCTTTTGAAAAAGGAAGTGTGGATACAACTCTCTTTTTAAGAAAAATTGGAAAGGATATACTTATTGTTCAAATTTATATGGATGATATCATCTTTGGATCTTCAAATAAACATCTTTGTGATGATTTTTCTAAAACAATGAGTAGTGAATTTGAAATGCGTCTAATGGGAGATTTAAATTACTTTCTAGGATTTAGCATTAAACAACTTGAGGAAGGTACTTTTCTTAGTCAAACTAAATATAATAAGGACATCCTCAAAAAATATGAAATGGACAATGCTAAACCTATTAGTACACCAATGAGTTCTTCAGTTCAGTTGGATAAGGACCTTAAGGGAAAATCTGTTGATCAAAAGAAATTTAGAGGGATAATTGGATCTTTACTTTACTTGACTGCTAGCCATCCAGATATTATGTTCAGTGTTTGCTTATATGCTAGATTTCAATCAGATCCAAAAGAATCGCATTTGACAGCAGTGAAAAGGATTTTAAGATATCTACTAGGAACTCAAAACTTAGGGATTTGGTATCCTAAGTTTAGCTCTTCATTTAAAATTATTGGTTACTCAGATTCTGACTTTGTAGGCTGTAGAGTGGATAGGAAAAGCACTTCTGGAACATGTCAATTCATTGGAAATTCATTAGTTTCATGGTCTAGTAGAAAACAAAATTCAGTGGCACTATCTACTACAGAAGCAGAATATATTGCATTAGGAAGTTGTGTGGCACAAGTACTTTGGTTAAAACAACAGTTGATTGATTTAGGATTAACTATAGGCACTATTCCAATTTATTGTGACAATACTAGTGCTATTTGCATTTCCAAAAATCCTATTCAACATTCTAGAACCAAACACATTCATATAAGGCATCATTTCATAAGGGATCATGTATCCAAAGGAGAAATTGAACTCATACATGTTTCAACTGAAAATCAACTTGCAGACATTTTTATAAAACCTTTAGCCTTTGATACATTCAGTACTTTAAGAACAAGACTTGGTGTTATTGATTTGAATGCCTAAACAAAATGTCTTTGCAACATTGATATTTGTTGTGTTTTGTTTTTGATTTTGTGAAATTTTGTGTATTTTAAATGAATTATTTTTGGATCTATGGTTTTGTTTTATGTTTTCTGTGTTTTTGAATATTTTGTTTGATTTTCTTAATTTAAAAATCGAAATAAAAATTTTTTTTGGAGGAAATCGTCCGGGACGAATATGGTTTCGTACGGGACGATATGTGAAAGAACAGTTTGCGCGAATTTTAACCGTTTTTAAGAGCAGTTTTTAATTAGATCGTCTGTACGATCGGATGATCGTCCAGGATGAAAAAATTTTTTTCTCAAACGTCGGGACGATTGAATGGAGCGGTTGAGTGGATAAAATAGTTATTAAAATGGACTTCGTCTGTACGAAGTTTTCGTTCGTCCAGACGAACATGTGTCGGTTCATTGTAGGGGACGATTTTCAAGAGACATTAAAATGATTTACTTTTTGATCGTCTGTACGAAATTTTTTCGTCTGTACGATCGGTCAAGTCAAAAAGCCTGTACGAAGGGACGCATCGTAAGTTGTGTTGATTACGAAAAGCCGTTACATTTTGGACGAATTGGATCGTCTGTACGAAATTATTTCGTCCAGACGAACGATGACTTTTTTTCCAGGACGAATATTTTCGTCCAGGACGAACGTATCGTTTTTCTTTAAATATGAAGGCTTTTTAACTTAACAATCACACTTCCAAACTCTATTTTCAATCTCTTTCTACTTCAAATTGACAATGGCCTCCTCAAGCAAGAGATAAAAGGTGTTGGTGAAGAAACCAAATAGGAATGCCCAGACAACTTTCTTTTTAAGGCGAATGAGGAATCTTTTCCTCGTTTTGCATCCGCCAAAATCACTCCCTCTCGCATTCTAATTCAAACTGAGTTGAAATTTCGGGTAATGCACCTCTTTGCCTCAACCCAATTTCATTTCATTCTTTCTCTCGTCCACTTCTACAACAAACAAACCTACCACTACTTTCTAGCGAACATGAGTTTTTATTCTGACCACTCCACCATTAGTTCTTATGTTTTTAAGCAAAAAGTTGAGATCACCAAGCACGACCTTGGTGCATTTTTAAACTTAAGAACTGAGGGATATAGAGCCCACACCCTAATGTCAGAAACCTCCTTCAAATGGTTTCATATCAATAGGGTAATTAGAGAAAATGGTATTGACAATCATGTTGCTAGAGTCTCCAGAATGACCAAAAATGCCCGAATCATCCAGCATATCCTTCGATCTTCAATCATTCCTAAAGCTGGTGATAGGATTAACATTACTCCTCTCCGTTCTTCTCTAACTTTTTTAATTATGGAAGGCCATCCTATTGACGAAGCCCAACTTATCATAGACCATATCTATGGGCTTTTAGAAAAAGGACATGCAGATCAGAAGAGGAAGAAGAACATTTCATTAGGACACTTAATTACTTACATTTTGGAAAAGAAATACAACATAGTGCATCCTGATGAAGAATACGAAGAGCCAGTTTACTATAATGATGCATAATTCAGATTGCTCTTCAAGGAGGAAAAAGGAAAAGCACATGCCAGTGCTTCAGAAGAGGAGGAAGAAGAAGGAGAGCAAACTTCTACTCCTCAATCAGATTATCAGAATCTGATTGAAATATTTGATAGCTTAGAGACTCACATTGATCAAAGGTTTGATCAATTTGATGCTCAACTTACGCAGCAGCAACAAGACATTGGTAATATTAGAAATGAAGTACATGAAATTAATACCAATGTAATGTTGATGGCCTCCTACTTCAACCTTTTTGGCTGCATTCCTCCTCCTCCTCCTCCAGAACAGTAGAAATGATTTTCTGTGTGTCTGTTGTATTCATTTTTTATGTTTTTATTGTGTCTGTTTAATTGTTATGTGTTTGTGTTTATGTTAGTTTTTCTTTTTAAGTTAAAAGTATTTTCTTCTTGTTGTTTAGATATTATGTAATCCGTTCATTAATATCAATGGAAGTTGTTATGTTTTTTTAATTTGATTTGTTTTTGGAATGTGGTTAATATTTATGAATTTTATTAGTATTATTTAATCTTCATAGTGCTTAAATTAGATTGTAATTTGAGATTATCTATATTAGAAAATCTAGTCTTTCTAAATTTATAAGTTGTTTATAACTTGTTGTAATTAGAACTTTTAAATTCATGTCTATTCATTTAGACTACATAAAAGTTAATATTACTATTTCAATTTAGATGTTTTCTATTTTGTATTTCTATGCTCAAGTGATATTTATGCACTTAGAAATATTTGAAATTTTAGATTATAGATTTTGGAAAGAAGTGGTCTCAATTACTCTTGAACATTGTACAAAATGTACAAAAATCAAAAGGAATTCGCAAAGATTTGCAAAGTGAAAAAGAGGCACAAAATAAGCCCAACCAAGAAAAAAAATGCACAAAAATGTGCCCCAAAATTTTGAAAAAGATGCGCAAAGCGCCACATGTGGTAATTCTCTTCTTTCCAAATTCGTTCAATCTCCTAATTCAAATTGATCTTATGTTCATTTATATTCTATTGAACTTTGAAATATAGAATTTTTATACATCTCTCTTGTAATATTTTTCTATAGTCAAATGTCTAAATTGAATCATGTCTTTGATAAATTCTTCTTACTTACAATGTTATATCACTTCTTAAATTTTATGAATTTCTATGATTGACCTAATATCTTTAGTTTAAAATTGCATACCCTATGTCAATCACCATTTAGATTAAATTTTAAAAATGAATTTCATATAATTACTTACATTTCTTGTCTATTTCTTCTTCACTTTTTGTTGTTGTCAAAAAGGGGGAGAAATTATTGTGTTTTCTGTTTTGATTGTTCTGTTTGAAAGTTTTTTTTGACTTTGTAGTTGTTTGTGTTAAAATTTTTGAAAAACAAAAATATTGTTCGTTATGCCTCCTTATTTTAATGTATTTATAGATTCAAGGGGAGTTTAGGAGATAGGAGATTTGTTTAACTTGAAATCATACAAACAATAATTGTTTTGACATCATAAAAAAGGGGGAGATTGTTAGAATAATTGCTATTTGAATGCTTTACATTTTTTGCAATTTATGTAGTTTTGATGATTCCAAACATTATTGTTAAAATGTGTAGTTATTTCCTAACAATTTTAGAAGATTTGCATTTGCTCTTGTGTGTACTAACATTTCAGGAAAATCAGACTCCAGACTACGATAACTTCAAATCAAATTCAACATGAGATATTTTGTTAATTTGATGTTTGCATTTTGTTCTTTGAATTAATTTTGAAAAGGGAGTGATTGTAATTGAGTGAATAAAAAAACTTACACACACACATAAGGAGATCATAAAATTTTATACTGATCGTACGGGATGATATTTTATCGTACTGGACGATCCGTTAGTTATCTCCTATAGAGCACATGGAACGAATAGGAACTTGCTCGAAATTTTTTTTTTCTAAGTCCTATTCGTCCAGGACGAAATTAATTATCGTCCCGGATGATTGGTTCTCTATAAAATTTTCGTCCAGACAAATTTTATTATCGTACGAGGCGACCGGTCCTCTAGAAAATTTTTGTCCAGACGAAATTACATATCGTACCGGACGATCAGGTCTCTGGAAAATTTTCGTCCATACGAAAATAAATTATCGTCCGTGGCGATTGGTCCTTTGAAATATTTTCATCCAGACGAAATAAATAATCGTCCAGGATGATCGGGTCTCTGAAAAATTTTCGTCCAGCCGAAGATATTCTCGTCCAAACGATTAACCGACTTAGAACAGTTTTCAGCAGTTTCTAGAACCGACCTAGTAATAACCGTTCGTACTGGACGAACCTAGTTCGTACAGGATGATCATCTGTACGAAGTCATTTCGTACACATATTCAAATAGGGTCGTTTCAGATTGTTTAAGTAAAATTGTCCAGGACTATCCAAGATCGTACAGGACGATCCACTGCGTACATAACTAGAAACTTGCAGTTTTGGGGCGGTTTTTCTTGTCTTTTATATAAATAGTCCAAATTAGACTGCCACCCAATCTTTTTGTCAATTGATCTTCGTGCCTCTTGAGAGAATAGCCAAGGAGAGAGTGGAAGAGAGCATTCAAAGGAGGATTCCTACCACTGGAGCGAGAAGGCTTCACTTGGATTACAAAGGTAAGAGTCTCTACTTGTGAAATTGGATTTCTTCACTCTTTTCGTTCTTCCTTCTAGATTCTTGTGAGAAGATCAGTCAAGGAGATCCGGTTCTCTGCCGACACTTGGAGAGTGTGAACAGCCGAAAGGTTCTCTGCCTACACTTGGAGAGTGTGAACAGCCGTAAGGTTCTCTGCCTACACTTGGAGAGTGTGAACAGTCGTAGGGTTCTCTGCGCATACTAGGAGAGTGTAAAAAGATGACTGTTCTCTGCCAGCACTATGGATTGTGTAAAAGGACGACGGTTCTCTGCCGCACCGGGTAGTGGTGAAAAGAGTGTGTTGTAAAGGCTTCTCCGCCTTGCTGTGGATGCTAAAGGAGAGTCACTATTGGTTTTAGTGCAATACTCAGAGGTTGCCTCTGAGGAGTGGATGTAGGTCTAGTTATAGACCGAATCACTATAAATCTGATGTCATTTACTTTATTATTTTTACGTTTCCGCACTTTAAATTTCAGTTTTAACAACTCTGTGGTTGAAAAATATTTTTCTACAAACTTTAAAAGAAAATTTTATTTCGGTTCAACTTAATCTTTAAACAGGGTTTAATATTTTTTAAACTACCAATTCACCCCCCTCTTGGTAGCCGTGGGACATTTACTTAGGCTTAACAACCTAATTACTGGACTCAACACCAACGTACTAGTTTTCTTTGTTCGTTGTACTTGATATTTGTTTGGTTTCTTTCTAATTTCATGTGATGGCTTTGTGATGTTTTATTTATCTATATTGGTTGTACTTAGTTTATACATTTATCTTGTGTTTTTTATAATCCTCTTAAATTATTTTTAAGTTTTTATTATGCAAATTACTAATGTTAATCTAAAAGAACATTATAAAAATATTTTGCACTACAACTTAGTATCCTAGTAAAACTATTTTCTTTTCTCAAAATTTAAATCAATTTATAAATTAGATTTAGAAAAAAATATCATTTATGTTTTCTGATATATCAGTATCATATACTTTTGATTGTTGTAAAATTAGTGACTTATGTTTCTTTTATTTTCTTATTCATTATGTTGATTCCATACGTGATAATAGGATTTTGTTTTGTGGATTATTCTTCTTCATGTGAGAAAAGTTTTTCTTTTATTTAAAAGATAATAACACATCCTAAGTTTTATTGAATAAGGTAGTGGAAAGATCAAAATGTCGAAAGAGGCATAAAATTAGCACACAAAAAAAACATGCTCAATGTCACCAAATTTTAAAAGAGGCAGAAAATGAGCCAAACATGGAAAGATTGGCAATGTTTTCAAATTTAAAAAGATGCATAAAATGAGCCAAAATGAAAACATGTGCAATGTTCAATACCCAAATATTTTTTATTCTTAAAAAGGCATAAAATGAGGCTATACTAAATTTAGTTAATTCCTATACTTTAATTTCTTAAAAAAAATCCTTGCATTAAATGAAAATTTTAACTATTGAATTTGTAACTCATAAATCTCTATTTAATTAATTTTGTAATGATTATTATATTTGATATTTCTACTTATAGAGCGAACATTAAACATATTAAACTTTTCTAATCTAAATTTTTCTTTAATTTAAACTTTGAGTCTTTCTTTTTTCCAATCAGGACTTTAATATTGTTTATACAAATAGTTTAAAGTTCTCTTATTTATCATCCGATAGATTTGTCTAAAGCAACTTATTATTTCTCAATGGATTATTTTTTGTTGATGACAAAATAGGGGGAGGTTATTATTTGTTTTTTTTGTTTGATTTATTGTTTGTGTTCTATTACGATTTATTATTTGTTTTGTGTTTTGATTTGATTAGAATTAATGTACTCAGGGGGGAAGTTGTTTATGATTTATGGATTTTAGTTTCCTAGTGTTTTCTTATGTTTTGTATACTTTGTTTGTTTTTTGTTTATTTATATAAAAAAAATTTATAAAATTTGGATGAAATTTTTATGATCATCATGTTGTTTATTTTTTACTTCATTGATGGGGAGTTTAGGAGAAAAGAATTTTATTTGTAATTAAAAGAATAATTCTTTTTATCATTATCGAAAAAGGGGGAGATTGTTACAACTCAAGAATCCATCTTGAGATTGTTTTTTTTATTATTGAAAAAATTATATATTTTTTATTAATTTTATCATTTTTCTTGAGCATTTATTAGACATTTTCATTTTACTATTTGTTTGTACAAATATTTTAGGGAAATCATACTCTAGAATGTTGAAGATTTCAAGATAGAATATTAAAAGTTCGATAGGGATGTTAAGCTCTAATGAACTAGTCACAAGGCTAACCGAGAGGGTGGGGGTGGGTGTATTGGTATTTTAAAAAAATCTTTCAACAAAAAAACACAATCTTAAATCAAAACAAAGGTTCAGCATAGAAATCAAAGTGCAAAAATTATAGTAGTTCGATTAACACAACCTACGTTCACTCCCTGGAGGTGCCATCTGAGTATTTAACTAAACTCAATATATCTCCTTTTATCCCCACAACAAGGCGGAGAAGGCAGAGAACCCAACTTTTTTTGCTTCCACTAGAAGTAGGCAGATAATCAAACTCCTTTTGCTTCCTCTTGAAGAAGGTAGAGAACCTTGATCAGATGTTGAAGTAGACCTCTCTACTACCCCTAAGAAATTAAGGATGATAATTAGAGAAGATGATGATTGTTCCTTGCTTGGAGCAACCTTTGTGAAACCCCTCACAAACCCCCCTCACATGATCCTCTCCCACTTACCCTTGCTCTCCCTCTCTTATTGGCTCTCTCAGGTTAGAACAATAGCAAAAGATACTCTCTTGAAAGGAGTAAGAAGTCTTAAGAAAAAAAGCTTCGGAATAGCTCTTAATTACAACAAATTGAGTTTATCATTCTATACGATCAGTACAAATCATGCTAGAATAGCCAGGATGATTTGAGATGATTAGAAGGTTTTTATTTATATCATTCCAAATGATAGGATATCATCTGGTATAATTAGTACAAATCATTAAAAATCGTCCATAACAAAACCCTGAATAGAGGTCTGGATGATGTAAAAATAACTTGATTATCTAGGCTGATCTTGCGATTGTCCCAGATGATTAGTTTAATTCAGTGAATATCATCTAGAGAATCACCCTAAATAGAAGATGGCTGATGTTTGATCATCCAGGAACAACTAAGGTTTTTAAACTGATTATCCCAGCTAATCCTACAATCATCAAGGATGATATGATCGAGAATCAAATCTTAACTGATTTCCTTAATTAATAGATTGATTTAGGCATAATTGTGTAACATCTTCTAGGATGATGTCTTGGACGATGTCCAAAAATAAAAGCTACCTAAATAGATCTAATAGATAATTATTTCTGGTTTGAGCCTATCATCCCGGTTGATATGGATATCATCCAGGATGATGAGCTTAATAACGGCTGCCTTAACCAAGATGCCCTAATTAGGGTTTCTATTTTTAACTGATCATCCAGGCCAATTTTGGGATATTCCAGAATGATGTGACCAAAAATAGTAAACTCTAAAAATAGTTAACAATATTTCTCCCAAGTGTGTGTGTACTATGTTACTTAGCATCAGGAACCACAACATTTATAATTGACCCAAGAAAAAGAAAAGTTTATGAGATGACTCAGACTTAGTCTACCTAATATTGAGCTGGTTCAAATTGTTGTTTGATCTTGTGGACCTGTAATGTTTGTAGGCAAGGAAGTTGTAGAGAAATAGAAGTGTTTGCTATCATCAAAACTCAATTTTCTAAAATTAGACTCGCAACAATCTACCCCTTTTTGATGATGGCGAACATAATAATAATTAAAGTAGTTCAAAGCAGTTTAATGGAAAAGTGAGAATAAACAAACATAGTTTAACTATTCAACAATAGTACAAACTAGAATAGTATTATAAAACCAAGATAATACAGCTACTCCTCCTTTTGACATCATAAAAAGGAGGAGAAAAAAATAACACATAAACTATAAAATAGGAGAAGACTAATATAGAAAAAAAAACATCATGAAAACAAACTAAAAGAAAGATGGCCCCCAATCATCCGAAGGAGGAGGTGGGGGTTGTGGCTGCTGAAAGTAACTAGAAAGGGTGATGAACTACTCTCCAAAGCAAACCATATCCTGGTCATGTTGGTGCTGCTGGTGAGCCACGTAGGAGTCAAAATGAGCAACATTCTTATCATGTTACTGCTCGTACGCAGCAATGTAGGACTTAAATTGTGTCTCCCACTGATCGAATTGCTCAACCAGCTGATCCAACTAGGAGTGCAGGCAGAGAGGAGTAGGTGCAAGAGTTGCCTCCTCCTCAGCACCCTCGGCTTCCTCGTGCCTCAGATGGAGACGAGTGCCTTGAGGAATGTGGAAGGAATTATTTGAATAGAAGCTAGGCTGAAAATTTGGTAGGGCTGGATATTAAAGGTTATATTTTGATTCTAAGACATAGGCAATGATATGTCCTAGGGGAAGATTGGGCTTCCTCCTATGTCCTGGATCTCGATTACTAGTCAGATTCTCAATGTAACAAAAAATCAAATCAATGGGATTCAATTCATGATGGAACAAAATATAAAAAGTGGTGATCAAAAGAAGTGGAGTGATATAATGCAATCACCAGCTTTTGGAAGGATAGAATTGCGAAGGACATGTTAGATTATCCTAGCATCTTTGAGTAAGATGCTAGACTCTCAAATATTAAAGTGAGCATTGGTATTCCTTAAAAAGTGATTGGCCGGAGCCCAGTCATTGTTAAAATCAGATCACAGGGTGTGGAGTTTGTCCCCTATGGTGGAAAGTTGTAAAAGCTCTTGATAGTCTTGATATGTGATTTTGCCGTGATGTCTATTCAAATAGGACTAGATGATATTGCTCTGATACCAATTGAAATGACTGAATGACAAGAGGGGGGTGAAATGGATGATTAAAAACTTCTTTAATGAAAAGAAATATCTTTTTATGACTTTATGCGGAAGCGAATTTCATTCACAATAAAAAGATAGATAATCAAATTCATCCACATAGTTAATCACAATAAAAATAAATGCAGAAATAAAGTGCAGAAAAAATAAAGGAAAGAACACACCAATTTATAGTGGTTCGGTCATACCATGACCTACGTCCACTCCCCGGAGGCACCCACCGAGTATTACACTAAACCTTTAGTGATTCTCCTTTAGCCCCCACAGCTAGGCGGAGAAGCCCTTACACAATCACTTCCACCTTCCCCGGTGCGGCGGAGGAGCCGGGTCCTTTGACACCAATGAGATCTTCTTCTTCCCAAAACTTCCTTCAAGACGAACCTTGAATCCGATGGTACCGAGGTGCAAGCTCGCCGGAGCAACCGTGTGAACTCCCTTCACACTCCCTTGAAACCCCCTCCAAGGTTCTTCTCCCTCTCTCAAACTCCACCCTTTCCTCTCTCCCTTTCAAGTCCTCTCTTCAAGTTTTCTCTAGAAAAACGAAGCCACAATGGCTGCCAAAAGACTCTTACAAAGTCTTATGAGAGTGCTTAAATAGAGGGCTCAAAAAACCCTAAAAATACTCAATTCAGCCGTCAAATATCGTACCGTATGATCTCAAGATCGTCCAGTACGATGTGCAGAAATTGACCTGTTAGTACTGTACGATCCAGTTAGTACAGTACGATCCAGTTCGTACAGTACGATCCAGTTCATACAGTACGATCCAAATGACAAATTTCAGCCGTTTTGATTGCATAATCTCAGGATTAACTTAGGCAATATTTCAAACATCATACCGTACGATTATGATCGTACAGTACGATTTACAACTGTTTAAATTCAAATTTTTTCCTAATTTAATGGACGGCGGACTTTCTAATTATAACAGATCGTATAGTACGATGTGGTGATCGTACAGTACGATTAGTTATATTCAAAATTAATTTTTTAAAGGAAAAATAAATATTTCAATTTATTTCTGTTACACCAGATCGTACAGTACGAAATTAATTCGTACAGTACGATGAACAGAAAAGTTAAAATATTTATAATCATGTTTTGCTCGCTCTGTGTGTGTGCATGATCAACAAATTAACATACATCATTATAAGACTTGACTCAATAAATGAAAATTACAGACTCATTTAATACGACCAATTCTACGCAATCTTGAGCCTTGAATCTTCACAGAACGGTGCATGATGTACCTGAAATATTAGTTAACATAGAAAGAAATATGCACTGCAAATACCAGGAGAAATAAAAGAATAATAAATATTATTTGTTATCATCAAAATCATAAACTCGGAAGCCCGAGTTGCAACACTAGAGAGCAGTGAAAGATGAATTAATGTTAAGGCTAGTGTAAAATTCAAAAAGTAATTCTGAATTTAAAGGGACCATGAGAGTAAGGAGGAAGAAGAGTATAGTGTGAGCAAACGAATCAATGATAGGATAGAAAAGAAAGTGTGGGTTGGCAGTCCAGGAAATATTGATCCTGGTTGTCTTGTACCTTAGATAGGCAGCTTGGTCACTTGCTTTGGTAAAATGAGGGTCCATATTTGCCCTCGAGGAACTCCTAGAAGGAATACGAGACCTCTTTTCTCTAGCCAAAATCAGGAAACTAGAATTGATGTAAGAGTAAAAAGGGATAAAGAGGATTTGTATGAGAAAAATTGATTATAATCCATAGTTTTTAAAGAAACGATCTGATTATCCAAGATGATCATAGAATCATCTAGGATGATCAGGTGCAAGAATTATATCTTGGTTGATTGGTCAAAAATGTGGCAATATCATCAAGGATGATAAGATACAAGCGATCATCCCGTGGAGACATTCTGGATTACCATTGAAAAAGTAAATCATCATGGACGATTAGGTGGATCGTCCAAGATGATGCACAATAAAGGATTGTACTAGCCAAATTTAAAATGTTTAAAGCATTTCCACGTGTATCTTCCAGGATGAACAAGTGGATCACCCAAGTTGATCACCAATAATTAATCATACTGGCCAAATTTAATGGATTTAAACACATTTCCACGTGCATCATCCAAGATGAACAAATGAATCATATGAGACGATTACCAATAATTGAGCAAAGAGTAAGAACATCATCTAAGATGTAGAGGATCATCCAAGAAGATCACAAATAATTGAAGAAGATGATGATCAGATCATCAGGACGATAATGTATCATCTAGGACGATCAGAATTAGAAAAGTCGTATAAGCTGTTTGAAGGAATTTCAATAGTGAATTGAACCGATCGTCCAGGATGATGTGATAATAAATTAAATATAGAGGATTGATGGAGATAATCAGAGAAGGCCCAAAAACTTAACAACACTAGTAAAAGATAAAGTGAAAAAAAAAAGTGAAAAAAATGAAAAAAAAAATAAGAAAATTTTTTTTCATCATTTTTTAATTTTTGATTTTTTTTTTTTGTTTTAAAAAATATGGCATGGATATGATAAATTCTCCAAGTAATTGAATTTAAAGACTTGTATGACCAATGAGTCAACATCGTGAAAATTTGAAAATGTTAGAATATTAAATCCAATTAACCTTAGCTCAAACTTCTCTTAGGGAAAAATTGTCTTTTAAAAATAAAATACATAACTCAGAACAAACAAATTAGATAATAAAAATTAATCCATTAAAAAACTTGGTTCAACAAAAATATCTTAAAGAATAATATACCAAAAAATTTGTCATAATCATAAAATTTAAAATCAAGCCTTTGAAAATATCAAGTGGGCTCATTTTATGCCTCTTGTCAATTGAGTGGCATACTTTGTGCTTTTTTTGTTTTTTTATACACTTTGTTCATCTTATAATTTTTGGCGTCATTGGCCTTTTTTTTTTGCAAGCTAAATCCCTTTTTAAAACTCTTAAATATCCTTAGTTATAAGTATATCTTCCATATATTACAGAAGAAAAACTCACTCTCTAATATAAGAAGGAATAAGACACAAACCTGACTCAAAATCAAGTGATAAATGTAATGACAAGATTTTAAAGAACTTGAAACAAATATAAAGACTTTGACATTATATATAATGTAGATTACATTAGAAAGATTGAAAAGATCTTAATTACAAAATTCAGTTGTTAATTTGAGATAGAATTTTATTTAGAAAAGAAAATTACACTACTAAAGTGGTTAGAGGGAAGAAAATAAGCAACGGTGTTTCTCCCTTTAACTGATTTAGGAATGTTTAGACATTGACTATAAATATCCATAAATAAGAACAAGGAAAAATATTATTTTAGCTATAAAAAGGAAAACCAAAGAAAGACATTAGTGATGTAACAATTATAAAATAATACTAAACATAAAAAAACTAAAATAAAAAATAACAACAATCAACAGAATAGTAAATATGTAATTCAGAGTTAATTAAGAAGTAAGTTTGTGCAATTATAAGCCGCAAGCCTCCATTATCTAAGTACCATATGATCTCACAAGCTCTTTGGTGAGAGCATACCTATAAAAATCATCAACTATCAGATTTAGGAACCCAAATAGGTTTGGGTCCCTTCTGATGAAAAAGAGAATGAAATGCATGTGTGTTATGTTGCGAATCATGCAGTTTGGGTCTCCACACTCAATGTGTACTATGATGAACCGTGCAAGTATGTGAAATGTGTCCTAGTATGCCACATGAAAAACATCTAACTCTAGGAAAAGGATTTACTAATCTGCTTGGGTGGTGATGCATCTTTCTAGGTTTTGTCTTTTAATCAAGTGTAGATGTATTCCAATTTCTCTCAAGTGTATTAAATTTAGCTTTAATCCTCAAGTTAACACTTTCTAAAGAATCATGTGAGGTGTAGGAAGCTTTCAAAGAAACATGCTCAACAATCAATTCAGAATGTTTTTTATTTAATTCATCAAACTCATCAAGTAAAGACATGTGATTGCTAACAAGTAGAGTGTGATCTTCACTTAAACTTTCATATTCTTTTTGCAAATTCAAAACTCAAATTTCAAACTAGCATGCAATTTATTATGTTTCTTATATGATGCATGAATTTTCTCACAAGTTTCAAGTAATTGATCATAGGTTGGTTCACATACCTCTTCTTGATCAAGCTGTCCAATATGATCACCCATTAAGCACAAGTTTGTAATCTACTCTTCAACTTTAGTCTCAGATGAGTCAGATACAGAATTTGCCTAGAACGCCTTTTAGTACCACTTCTTATCCTTCTTGTATTTGATTTTCTCCTCACCATTCTACTTGCTTGGGAGATCTTTAAGTGTAGGACAATTAGCTTTAACATGTCTAGGCTTCATTCATTCAAAACAAACAACATCATGAGAATTTTTATAATGTTTGATATCCTTACTTTTTTTTCCACTTCTAATGATACTTGTTATGCTTCATTAGAAATCTTTTGAAATGCCTAGTGATGAAGGAAACATCATCACTTTTAGACCCAGAGGAATCAATGTCCGTGTTGTTGGCCTTTAGCTTCATAGTTTTCTCCTTGTTTCACTCACCTGCATCAAGTTGTCTTTTATTCACCCCTTGCTCATAAGCAATGAGTGATACAAATAAGTTATCAACCGAACAAGTATTCAAATCTTTGGATTCAGTAATTATAGTGATCTTAGCATCAAAAGAGCAAGGAAAACATCTCAAAATTTTATTGACTCTTTAATAATTAGTTAGCTCTCATCTTAAAGCATGCAATGAGGTGACAATTTGAGTAAACCTAATATACATATTAGAAATTGATTCAAAAGGTTTCATATAAAAAAGTTCATAGTAATGCAACAAAATATTAAATCTAGATTGTTTACTTCATTGGTTCATTCATAAGTTACACATAATCTATCCCAAATTCTTATATCAATTGTATAAGTTGAAACACACATATAATCTTTAAATTTCAAAGCACAGAAAAAACAATTCAAACATTTTGCATTAGGTTGTGTTAAATCTCTTTCATCAAAAGTCCATTCAATAAAAGTAAGTTCAGTTTTAATGTCATTAATTTCATGAGAAGGAGGTGTATAACCATCCTTAACAAGCATCCACATACGATAATCAATCGATTGTAAAAACATAGACATGCGAGTTTTTCAAAAATCAAAAAGAATATTATAAAACAAAGGTGGTTGTGTAAAAGAATATCCTTTCATAGTGTTACGATTACCAAAGTTAGCCATGAATCAAAATTCAAAAAGTTTTCAAAAATGCATTTTATGAATCCCGGTTTGATAGCACTTAAAAGTTCGACAGGGATGTTAAGCCCTAATGAACTAGTCCCAAGGCTAACTAAAAGAAGGGGGTGAATTGGTATTTTAAAAAATCTTTCAAAAAAAAAAAAAATACAATCTTAAATCAAAACCAAGATTCACCATAGAAATCAAAGTATGAAAATTAAATATGGAGGTAGTAATAAAGAACTCAAAAATTTATAGGGGTTCGGTCAACACGACCTACATCTACTCCCCAGAGGCACCCTCCGAGTATTGCACTAAACTCAGTGTCTCTTCTTTTTCCCCACAGAAAAGTGGAGAACCCATTACAAACCTCCTTTCAACCAACCCAAGTGAGGCAGAGAACCCAAATCCTTTTACTTCCTCTAGAAGCAGGCAGAGAACCCAACTCCTTTCACTTCCTCTTGAAGCAGGCATATAACCTTGATCAAAAGTTAAAGTAGACCTCTCTAGAACTCCCAATGAACTAAGGATGATGACTATAGAAGATGGTGATAGATCCTTGCTTGGAGTAACCTTTGTGAAACCTCACAAACTCTCCCTCACAAGATCCTCTCTCTCTCTATCCCTTGCTCTCCCTCTCCTCTTGTCTCTCTCAGGTCAATTCAACAATAAAAGATGCTCTCTTAAAATTAACAAGAGGTCTTAAATAGAAGAGCTTGAAAATAGCTCTTAATTATAATAAACTGACTTTATCATCCTATACGATCAATACAAATTATGCTTAATTAGCAAGGATGATTTTGGACAATCATAAAGTTTTTGTTAATATCATCTCGATTGATCGGATATCATCTGATACGATTAGTATAAATCATTAAAAATCATCCAGAACATCACCCTTTATAGAATTCTGGATGATGTAAAAAAAACCTGATCATCTAGTCTGATCTTGTGATCATCCTGGATAATTAGTTCAATTCAGTGCATATCATCTAGAGAATCACCCTGTATAGAAGCTGGCTGATGTTTGATCATCTAGGAATAACTAATGTTTTTGAACTGATCATCCTGACCGATCCTACGATTGTCCAGTATGATATAATCGAGTAATCAAACCTTAATTACCAAATTAAATTAGCTATATTTTTTTTATTGTCCAGGACGATGTCCTTGATGATGTCCAAAAATAAAATATAGTCCTGGACGATGCCCAAAAATAAAAGCTACCTAAATAGATCTGGCTGCTAATTCTTTTTTATTTGAGCCTATCATCCCGGCTGATATGAATATTATCTAGGATAATGAGCTTAATGAAGGTTGTCTTAACCAAGATACCCTTATTAAGGTTTTTATTTTTAATTGATCATTCAAGCTAATTTTAGGATCATCCTGGACGATGTGACAAAAAATAGTAAACTCTAAAACTGGTCAAAAACATTTCTCCAAAGTGTGTGTGCGCAAGGTTACTTAGCATCCGGAACCACATCATTTATAATTGACTCAAGAAAAGGAAAAGTTTACAAACTAACTTAGACTTAATCTACCTAATCTTGAGCTGGTTCAAATTACTGTTTGATCTTTTGGATCTGAAATGTTAGTAAGCAAGGCAGTTGTATAGAAATTCAAGTATTTGCTATCATCAAAATTCTATTCCTTGAAACCAAATTCGTAATAAATATATTAGGGTATAATGTAATGAAGTTGTATATTTTTTAGTTTTCTTGAGTTTAAGAGAGTATGATTATAACTGGGTAACCATGCACACACAAATTGGGGGTAATGACAGTCAAAACTTAAAATTTTAAAACTAATTATACTGTATGATTTAATGTTGTACTGGATGAATTATTACATTTTCCTCCAAAAAGAGGTCAATCAAATAATTTCTTATATTTTTGCACTATTTATATTATATAATGTTAGTTCGCACAAATGACTCACGTAGTATGAAATGAAAGTGTACCAGTTCATCCCAAATGAACTCATTTTTTTGTACTATTCATACTGTATAATATAAGTTCATACAGACAACTGATAGTATGAAATGGCATCATCTATGTTTGTACCAAATGAAGCATGATTTTTATTAACTATTCATACAATATAATGTTAGTTCGTACTGACTCTATATAGAGTATGAATTAGGTTCGTAGAGGATTATAATAGATGAATAGGTTCAGTTTTGAAATGTTCATACTGTATAATACCAGTTCATACATACAACTAATAGAGTATGAAACAAGGTTCATACAGTATCGTATATGGATTTTTCAACTATTCATACAGACGACCTTCAATTGTGTTGTAATATCATAAGTTGGTTAACATTTAAATTTCAATTTTTTGGATGGTTTTTTGTGTGTTTCATATATAAGAGTCTAAAAATAGACAAAATGTACCTTTTTTATGATTTTCTCTTGAGATTGGCCACTATGTGTGAGTGTTTGGGAGATATTGTGAGAGTGAAGGGGGAGAGATGAAGTAAGAGGTAGTTGTTGGATTAACAAGGTTGTATAAAGGGAGGATCTATTTTCTTCTTCTAAATTTTTTCCTATATTCTCTGAAGGTTTTTGAGAGAAAATCTTCAACTTTGCTTCGTTGTACTATACCGCCACAGGGAGGATGAGAAAGGATGTTGGTTTTCATCCATCGCAAGGAGGGTGAGAAAGGATGTCGGTACTCTATCATCACCATGACGGGTGAGAAAGGATGTAAGTTAATTGCCAAACTGGGGATAGTAGAAGAGAGTTTGTAAAGGCTTGTCCACCTTATTATGAGGGAAAAAGGAGAGTTATTTTATTTTAGTGCAATACCTAGAGAAGGAGTCTCCAAAGATTTGATAAAGGTTTATTTTGGACCAAACCACTATAAATTTAGTGTTCTTCTATTTATATTACTTTTTAGTATTTTTATTTTTCTAAGATTCAAAACTTAATGGTTGAAACATTTATCGTGATACTCAATATACTACATAATTGCCTATTTCTGGATCATTCATTCAACTTTCTAGAAAAAGGTTTCTAAAAATCCAAGAAAATTTTAAAATTACCAATTCCCCCCCCCCCCCCCCCCCCCCCTTTTGGTTTAATAACCTACTAAAACTTTCAACCACCTCCCAATGGCGGAACCAAAAAAATTTCAAAGAGGAGGCCTAATTTTTTTTTAAATCCCATAACTTTTTTCTTCTAGTTTGGGATTGACATTTATAGTTTTAAAAATTTTAATTTAAAAAATAAACTACTAAATATAATATGAAGTACATTTATAATTTATATCAAAGTTCTTCATATTTTGAAAAAAAATAATAATAACATTATTGTCAATATAACCTAAAATTTTGTTTTCAATATAAGCAATTAAAGTATTATTCATCCAATGATCTCCAATTCGATTGCATAATTAATTTTTTATGATAACCATCCAACTCTATATGTTGCAACAGGTAGTACTAATGATAGCTTTAATAGCCTAAAATAAGTGGTTATGTTATTTCCTTCTTGCTCTGAACTATTGTTTTGGTAAGACTTCTTATATCTCTTAAGACTAAAAATTGAACATCAAACTGCATATCCATCATATAAGTTTATTATTATTATTATTAAGAATCATAAAATTTAAAGTAGTTAAATTGAATGGGTATAAGTTTTCCATTATAATTAATTTCTCTTTGTTGAATGAATAGAACAAATTTGATGGATTCAAACAAGAAATACACAAAAATAATTTAGTATTAGTTTCTATGAAGGTATTATTCAACTCTTGAAGTTGCATATCATCTTCTATGAAGAATTTATCAACTGGGTAGTGATGTAAATTTGTAATTTCTTTTAGTTCACATCGCAATCATCCACCGGCAACCATTTTTTTTTTTTTTGAAAGAAATGCAGCAGAAATAGCATTAAGAACGGAATCACAAGTATGTACAAGTAATGAGGGGATCACATTCCTCCTTGATTAAATTTGACAAAAAGGAAGGAATGAAATAAAAGGAAAAACTACAAAAAAAGAAACTCTTCTCCAATGCTATAGTAGCACAACAATTATCTACTTTATTACATCTTCTATTAGCATGGAGGAAAACAACTTTATTAAAATCACTAAGAAAACACAAATCTTTATTAGGCCATCTATCAACATACCTTTTGTTCTTCTGTAAAGAGTCTTGAATGAACTTAATAACATTGGCATTATCACACTCAATGATCAAACCTTTGCACTCCAACATCCAGCTTTTTAGAAATTCCTTCACCGAAAAAATAGCTTCAAGCTCTAATTGAGCAATGTCCCAATGAGTTCCCTTCTTTCCAAATGCACTTATAAGCCTGCCTTTGTGGTATCTTAGAACACCACCAACTCCAGCCACATTGGAACTAACCAAAGAAGCATCAACATTGATCTAGATCCAATCTTTCAGTGGAGGGCACCAAGTGCTTTGAGACTCCCTTAGGAGATTAGCACCCCAGCAAGAAAGATAAGGACCAGAGTTTGAAATGGATGAAAACATAGCATTTGAAGCAACCACAAAACTTGGCAATGCACTCTTACCATGCTTGACAGCGTTCCTATTCTTCCACGAATGGTAAACAATATTACAATAAATCTATACAATTCCCAAATTTTTCTGTGCAATATGTTTTAATCCTTGTAAACAGCTATCAAGGGAACTAAAAACAGGAATAGAGATACCCCATTCACCCATCTTTACAATAACAGCAGTCATATATTTGCAGTGTACCATTATATGCTCATATGTTTCAGTAACTTTGCAACCTCTAGGACACCAATCATAATCTGTAATCTTACGGTTCTTCAAAAACTGACTAGTTGGGATTGCTGCCTTCCACAACCTCCACCAAAAGACCTCCACCTTTTTCTTGAGTTTCACTTTCTGTAGCCATGAGAAGTATTCAATATCCTCCATATTATACTTGTTAGATAACATTTGCTCATAAATCAAAGCTGATACAGTCTTCCTCGAGCATTTCTTCATCAATTCCAACTGGTCCTCCCCTTCAAAATCTATTTGAATATGGCTGATCCAGGTAACCAGAGCAGGGTGAAAACCCTTATGTAATTTGAAGTAATCCCACATACCATTACTCAGTACAAATTGCTGGATGTATACCCCATCCAATGACTTACAGTCAATAAAGGGTGGGCACCTGTTGATACATCTATCTATCAACCATGTATCATTTAGAACATTAATCTTATTCCCCTTTCCTACTCTCCAGCGAACAACCAATTTCAAGCATTTACCACCATCAGCAAGAATTTGCTAAGCCATTGAAGTAATTTTTCTTTGAACACCATTCATCACATTATTCCCATATCTAGCTGCCAATACACGGTGGAACAAAGACTACGGTTTTTGAATAAAATTCCAGGCCAACTTGGACCGAAGAGGACCAATTCTATCAAGTGGGGAGTGCACCCCTAGTCCTCCAAAGCATCTTGGTTTAAAAATATCTCCCCAAGCCACATAATGCATACCTTTAGTCCCCTCATTTTTATGCCAAAGAAAACTTCTACAAAGTTTCTCTAACTCATACAAAACCCTCTTGGGTACCATAGAATGAGTTATTAAAAAGGTAGGCATAGATAGCAAAGAACTATCTATAAGAATCAACTTACCTCCTAAAGAAAGGGTCTTCTTACTCCAAGCATTGAGTTTGTCCATTGCATTGCTTAAAACATCTTGAAAATCAGCCATTTTAATTCTGTTCAGAGACATCCTCACTCCCAAATACTTATTTTCTTTGACAACTTTAAAGCCATGAACTTTAGCAATCTTTTTCTTCATAGAGTAACTAAAAACCTTGCCAAACATTATTTGAGATTTGATTACATTCACTCTTTGACCAATCCACCTACAAAATTCTTCCACAATATTCTTCATATTCTTTGCTAGTTCTACTGATGCATGAGAAAAAATAAGCACATCGTCTGCATAAAGGAGATGAGTTACTAGAGGACCTCTAGATGAAATTTGTATACCAACATTCTGTCCCCTTTGCACAATAGAGTTGGACAAGAGTTTAGAACATAGAATGAAAAGGTATGGTGACAATGGGCATCCTTGACGGAACCCACTTTGAGCATCAATCCAACTAGAATTTCTCCCTTTGATAATTATAGAGAACCTCACATCAACAACACACTCCATTAGAAGGTTAGAAAAATCAATAGGAAAACCATACCAATCAAGAATGTGCCGAAGTGATGTCCATCCCATACTATCATATGCTTGCTCCATGTCAAGTTTGATAGCCATCAACCCCTTCTTATTTTTAGAAATTCTGAATTTGTAAAATACCTCTTGAGCCAAAAAATAATGATCCGCAATAGATCTTCCATGAATGAATGCAACTTGTTCTTCTGAAATCATCTTGGATATCACCTTCTTTAATCTATTAACTAGCATTGTGGCCACTATCTTATAATTAGTTTGGCAAAGGCTAATAGGCCTAAAGTTTGAAGGGGTCATAAGATTTTTAATCTTAGAAATCAAGACAATCAGAGTATTTTTCCACTCCCTACGCATATAACCTATTTTAAAAAATAGTTAACTGGCTTCCAAAGAGTCTCCCACACAATAATCCAATAGCTTTTGTAGAATGAATAGGTAACTCCATCTAACCCGGGAGACTTGTTGTTGCCCTGCTGAAAAACGGAATTCTGCAGTTAAGCAATAGAGAATTCTTCATTAAGCACTTCCAAATAATGAATGGAAACTTTTTGGTTTTCAAAAACTGTAGGCCATCCCGAAACTTTACATTCCCTGTATTTCAACTTTTTTTCAAAAAAACTGATGAAAACCTTCTCAATTTGCTCATCTTCATCAACAACATTGATTAGCTCATCTTTGATTTGAGTTATCCTGTTTCCTTTCATTCTAGCCGTGGCATAGCTATGGAATAGATTGGATTTTGTATCACCTTCCTCATGCCACCTAGCCTTTGCCCTTTGATTCCACCAAGTAGAAAGCCTCTTCAAGGTGACATTAAGTTCATGGACTTTATTTCTTAGAACCACCAAGTCCTCAGCCGACCAGCTGATCCCCAATGCTTCCTTGCTTTGAAGTTCAAGGATTTCATCTTTCAACTTATCCTTTAGCACATTTAAATCTTTACATTTGTTGCTATTCCAAAAAAATAATGCTTTTAGAGTACGATTAAGCTTCCTTTGTAGGATCACAAACTCATCACCCACATCCTTCTTGCTCCAATAATGAAAGACAATGTTCTTTGCTTCAGGATAAGACCTCGATGTATCTTCAAATCTGATAATCTTAGACTTGAGCTGCACCTTCACATTCATCTTAATAACTATTGGACAATGATCCGAAGCCAATCTCATAAGATGTCTAGCAACCACTAAAGGAGATTTTCGAATAGCAACAGAATTAGCCATGCACCTATCCAACCTTTCCCATATTCGAGAAGTACCCTCCTTGTTGTTACACCAAGTAAACCTTGGCCCTACATAGCCAACATCATGAAAATCAGCATTCATCATAAAGCCCTTCATCCCCTAGGTCCCTTAGAGAACAAGAACCTCTTTCCTCCTCTCTTCTCCTCTTTATTAGTAATACAATTGAAGTCTCCTCCTACGATAAAAGGAATATCATTCACCAAACTCTTTTCTAGCTGTTTCCACAGCTCACTCCTCTCCTTGCAAAATCTACTACCATAAACACTAGCAATTCTCCAAGTTCCTAAGGTGGGAACTAAGAGATTGCCAATGACCACCTGTGAAGTGGCCTCTATAACATCAAAATTCAACATCTTGCTATTCCAAAGCACCAGAATACCACCAGATTTACCAACAGCAGGGTAGGGAAAAAACTCCCAATCATTCCCTATTAGATAATCAACCTAATTTCTATCAATGCTAGATAGCTTTGTCTCCATAAGCCCAATAAAAAACACATCATGATCCTTAACAATTTCTTTCAAATGGAAGCCTCCTTCTTTCTTGCTCCCCTGCAATTCCAAAATAGAATAGAATACATTAAATAGGTAATGAAGATCTCTCCCCACTGTTGGGGTTCAATCTTAGAACCTTTTCTTCTTCTTATGGTCGGGCTCAACTGGTCCCAAGGATCCCAATTCTTTAGCTAGCTTTACCTTGGCTATACTACTTTGAAAACCCAAGTCATTTTGATTATCATCAAGTTCAGGTAAATCCTCACTTCTATTCACGGCTTTATTACTTCCATCATGTAGCTCTTTCTCGTCTTCAACATCTTTATCGATCAGTACAACAAACCGATTATTTGAAAGATTTTCACACTTCTCAGCAACAGATTCCACCATAATACCAGAACATTTTACTTGAACCTCCTCTGCTTCCTTAACTGATTTAGTACTCTCAGTTATAGTCTTATAATTCTCCATTTGACGACTATTGATGTCTCTGTTCTCAGCAATGCTTCCCTTATCCTTCCCACCACTTCCAGCCACCAAATTCCTTCTGAATCTTCTTATTTTGAACTGGGCATGTATCCACGGCCCATACTCAGCATTAGTTATTGAAGGATTACTCTCAGCTGCAGACTTCAACCCTTCCCCTGTTTTTGTGTCCGACTTCTTCCTTGTTTGATCCTGAATACCAATAGTTACATTATCAGGATAGAATTTAGAATCATGACCCACTTTACCACATTGATAGCAGAGAAGATCAACTTTCTCGTATTCTACCCTTTGAAAAAACCTCCCCGCTAATCCTTCAACCCAAACTCCATTCGGCAGCTTTTTTTCCAAGTCAATTCTGACACAGACACGGGCAAATTCATGTTTTCTCCAACGAAACGTATTGCCATCTAGGTACATTAGCAAACCAAGACATGAAGCTATTCTTGCTATAATATCTTCATCCCAGCAATACAAAGGTAGACATGGTAGTCTAACCCAAATGGGAGCAGAAATTCCTTTAAAGGAATTTGAATCAACATAGGCATCCATTTGTCCATTCCCATAATGAACCCATTCACATACCACAGGCCACCATTCAGTATTTCATCAACCACCTCAATCGTCTTGAATGAACACAAAATCCAGTTCATTCCGATCGACGTCAAATGAAATCCTTTGTATTTGCTCCACTGTCTTCTCAGTTTTAAACTACAAACCGAGAATGGTACGTTATTCCCCAAAACTTTAATTACAATGGAATTTTTCAGAATTCTTGAGTTCTCGGCCTCCTTCTCCGCATTCAACTTGACAACAACCCCATCTTCAGAGAAATCAACCTGTTCTTTGTTGATCGAGATTTTTATAGGCTTCATTTTCAACCAAGCATCCGCAACTCCCCCAACTCCATTCTGCTGAGAATAAACACCTTCTGTATTCACCAGGCTTTCATCATTCACCTGATTCAATGAGTGATCCACTACATCGCAATTCTTCTGAACTTCCTCCGAATTCAACTCAGTATCAATAATATGACCTCCAAATGTATAAAGAACACTCGAATAACTCTTCACCCTCAGACTAATATTCTCCGAAGCCGAAAAATCAAGATTACCCATACCTGGATTATGCTGAATATCACCAATCTTCTAAACCATACAATCATCGCTTATAACCTTCTTCCCCTTGCCTTCAACATGTTCTTGACAATTAGCCGAGTTAATTCCTTCTCTGATTACAACACCGTTTGATCCTCTACCATGGACCCGTAGAGGGCCAGATGGACGTGGGGCTGTCATCCCCACAGATTATTCACCACCGGCGATCATCCGACGTAAAACCATCATCCGCCAAAAAACCCGCGAAAAAGAAAATTCGAATCAATGAAGAACTTTCTCTCTCTAGGATTCACACCAGAGCTTCTCTCTCCTCAAAGAAAATTTCGAACAACTTTCTCTCTCCACCGGCAACCAATTCACATTAAGATTTGGAGTAATAATTTTGTGTTCAAAACAAAATGAAGATATCTTTTTAATGAAGTGATCCCACTTGTTATCTCTCTATCTTTTAGTCTATTTTTTAATATTTAAACTAAAGACCTAGCATTCATGTTATTGTGATCTTGTCTTTGTTATGCTTCTATTAGTTCAATAGTGATTCCAAGTATGTCTTTCATTAACTGCAGACATAAAGAGAAGTAAAAAGATTGCATGGAATCTAATAATGAAAATGAGTCTCCTCTTTATTCATAGCTTATGCCATCCTCCAAAACTATTTCAATCATATTAAAAACATTGAATAAAATCAAAATCAGTCTAATTAGTGACTTATAATGAGATCCCATCTAGTTTCACCGGCACGCCTAAAAGATAATTCTTAATTTAATCCTTCTCTGGTGAATACCTCACCATTATGTAATACATTTAACATTATCTTGCATTGTTTCTCTCAATGTTGATCATGATGTTTGTTTGAAACACCAACATTATTCATCAGGTTTGAAATTATGGTAAACAAAAATGCACTCTAAACATGATTTTTCACAATTTCTACAAAAGCTAACTCAAGTTTGTGTGAGAAACAATGAATTTAATGTGCATATTTGTTGTCATTTAGAAAAAGTGCTTTTGGCCCATTAAATTCATCTCTTATATTACTTGATCCATCATAACTTTGACGACAAATTGTTTAGTGAGACAAATAAGAATTTTAGAGGACTTGTTCAACTCCCTCTTTAAGATATCTTGTTGATGTTTTGGGAACATGTCCAATACCCAAAAACCATTAAAAAATTAGGTCTTTCTCATTCACATATCATATAATGACAGCCATTTATTCATTCCCTGATATATCACGAGTTTCATCAATGAGAATAGAGAAGAAATTATTACAAAATTCTTCTTTTATATAGTCTGTAATTGCAATAGAAATGGCTCTACTATGAAACAGCTCTACTATACTTTATCATCTATTTTTAAAATTTGAGAATCAATTTCTACAAAATGCCTCATCATCTTCTTTTCATTTTCCTTCTACTCTAAAATGATAGCATTACAAACAATATGCTTTATTCTTTTGAATACTATACTCTAACAAACTATAATATCTATCAAACCACCTGAGATTAAGATGTCAATCTTTGATCCCAAACTTACTTTCAGGAAGTTATGCTTGTGAGGTTAACATGACCCTTTTTACAAATATGATCTTTAAATTTGATCACAAGTGTAACAACTAAATTCATAAAGAGGTATACGTAATCGAGGACTTGATTCAAGATTCTTTTAATCTATTACACTTCTTTGTGATGATTCACCATATGTTTGATATCTTTTTTTATTTTGTTCAACATCATTATCTTTTGAATCCTCTTTTGTTATTGATAAGCAAGATTGTTATAACCTTTTCAAATACTTCTCTATAATCTTTCTACAAAGTTAAACTACCTAAAACATTTATAACTCATTTGAAGCATAAAGACAATTTATGACATTCAAGGAATATATAATATCATTTTTTTTATTTTTATTTTTTTATTTAGTTAAAACCCATATAGGGGCCCACGCATTAAGTAATTAAAGCGATTATAAGGTCGTTAAGGGGGGGCCTTCAGTGCCCTAATGCTCGAATGAGCTACAAAAAAAAAATCAAATCTAAACCTATAATCAGATAGTCCCAACAAAGCCAAAAAAAACAAAATGACCTAGTAACATGCTACTGATGCTACAAACAAGCATAAAAAAAAAGATATTGAGAGAAGCATGAATCATAATCTTTATGCAAAAATCTTGACCACATCCTTAAGCAAATCAACCTGAGAATCAAAAAGTCTGCCAAATAAAAAACCTAAGCACCAAATTAAATAGAAATATAAATGGGAAATGACTAAATTAAAAGCATGATAACAAGGAGAGATATTACCAATATAGGGCTTCCTAGCAAAAAACCACTGCAAAGAATATGATACATAAGAATGAATGTAGGACAATCCAAGCATGCAAATAAAAGAACTCCAAACCAATCAACTACTGAAAACCCAAACAAGCATATAGGCTTATAGAGCTCAGGATAAATTGAAAATAGCACACATCACTTGAGTAATCCAAATGCCACTCAATCCTACCTCCAAACCTGTTTAACCAGCCCTAAACTACATCAAACCAGGTTCATCGAAAGATAAGGAAGAGCCTTGCACACACTAACATGAAAAACTCCTAGATAGAGAAGCAAAATAGTAGAAGAGAGACGTAGAAGGGAATATAAGCCACCAACAAAACTTGAAATAGGGCCCCAAGCCTAATCCAACAACAAACCTACAACAGGGTCCAAAACTAACAGCCATATGCAAAATGCTCACATAATAGGAAAGGCCATAGAAACCACATCATACAAAATAATGTAACCCACCAACCCCACAATAGGAGAAACTCAAAATAAAACCAATATTACCCTAGTCCCCAACTTTACTCCCATAGATACTTGAAGCAGTATAATAAAAAATAAACTAGGCCTCATAGTAGCACCTGAAGGTAGGAGAGCAACAAATAGGAAAATCATTAATAAATGAACTGGTGCAATCACAGCTCAAGTCCATAGCCATAAAAATCTCTACTAAACTGTACAAAACCACAAAAAAAAACTCCAATAATAGTTAAAGAATGCCAAAACAAAATATGGAAAGAAATAAAGCACAGTCACTAATATAATGTGGAAAGTAGCATGTATCAACCATAAAAGGCTCCATAGGAAAATTAGCCTCCAAGAGGCATAGGGCAAGGCTAGCGCCAAAAACCACCAAACCAGACAGCTAAGCAAAGCACCCAGGAGTAAATAGAAATAATAACTAGAATATATAAAAGGCAACAGAGACCTAACCATTCATGTTACAAGAAAAATGCAGTAAGAAATCTAGGATAATAACGAAGTAATAGAGCTCATGACAAAGCTGTAAAAATTAAGATATCTAGATAAAATAGAACCGGAACAAGCAGCATAAATGCTACCCAAATAGAAACCAAACTTCAGGGAAAAACCCAACACAGGAAAGCAACCCAAGAAGTATATAAGAGGACAAAAAACCATGACAAAATGTTCCAGCAAATAGAAAACCATAATGTTTAACATAGGGCATAATAATTTTATCTAATCTTAAAAGACATTTTAGTGAAATAGGGATGTTAATAATAGTCAAACAATTAATGTAGTTCAAACCAACCACCAATTGGCAAGCCAATTAACACACATATTTCCTTCCTCGTGTGAAAGAGAACAAGAATAGTAAATAAAGATAAGAAAGTTCTTAATATCACTCATGAGGTAAAAGAATGTAGAATTACACACTGTGTCCTCACCAACATTTTAAAAAAATTGTAAATAGTTATTGGAATCATATGATAATGATTTTAGTTAAATCAAGAGAATATCCAAAATGATTCCACAATTAACATCACAATTCTGCAAAGGACCAATAAAATTCATAATAAAACTACCATGATAGTCCCATATAACACCACCACAACTCAACATAGAGCTAGCACCATCCACAATCAACTTATAAAAGTTATAAGGATGTTTGGTCCAATAAATAAGCCTAGGTTCTTTAGAGAGGTGATCAACCTCCAATGAAAGACCTAAATCAGAAGAAACAAAATAAAAATTTTTAAAATTCTTGACTTAGAGTAACTTAACATAATAAAGTGTGAAAACCTTATCTTTCAAATTCAGGATAATTCTTTTATGATTCATACCAATACCTTTGAAGAGAGAATTATTCCTATCCAATCATAAATACCACAAAGCATGAGAAGGAACAATATTTCTTATATAACCTTTGGAATTAATAAACCAAGCGTTAAGCATAGCATTGTTAGACATTTTAGCATTGAAGCAATTCAACTTAAAAATATCATCAAAATAAGTCCAAATTTTAACAGCCAAAGGACCAGAGAGAAAAATATAATGAATTTTCTCAACATGAAAACATCATTGGCATTTGGAAGGTAAGATAAAACCTCTTTTAATTAAGTTATTACTCATAGGAATAAACCAATGCAAAATTTTCCAGACAAATACAACCACCATGGAAGGAAAACTTTTATGCTAAAGCAAAAAAAGATTTTTATTAACCTCATTCTTAAATCTAAAAGCATGTAAAGCATCCTTTAATTTAAAATAACAATATTTGGATAAACCATATAAAAGATCATCAACTTAGTTAGTGTTTAGGAGGAGGTTTAAGATTTGTTGAATAATAGAGTCAAAGATGACATTGGCATGTTTTTCATAAGCCAGACAATTATCATTAAAAAAAATAGTTCACCTTAATAGCCAAAGCAGAGGAGGTGTTAGTAATAAAATCAATAGATTGATCCCCCAACCAATGATCTTGCCAAATGAAAATGTCACCACCACCAAGGACCAATGAGATAAAGGGCTCAAAAACCCATTTAACTTTGCAAAGTCGCTTTCACACTTTAGAATTGCAAAAACTATAAGTAGTCGGATATTTACCCACACAATACTTAGCAAACAAAAAATTAGCACAAAGGCTCACTTTAGCACGAAACTTGTACAATAACCTGAAGGAAAAAAAGCATAGGCCAAATCATTCAAACTCTTACACCCCAAGGCTCCCTCCTCCAAACTAATACAACATTTGTTCAAAGAGGACTATTTAATTTTAGAATTACTATTGGCCCCTTTCTTGAAAAATTTATTTAAAAGCCTACAAATCCTATTACAGACCACTTGATTATGTAAAAGAGTTTGAAAAATATAAACAAGTAGAGAACAAAGAACATTTCTGAAAGACTTAATCTACCACCAAAACTCAAAAAATTAGAATCCCATAACAGAAGCTTGTTCTACACAGAAGAAATAAAATCATCAAACGAAAAAGTTTTCTTTTTACATTTAAAAATAGGCACCACAAGGTACTTAATATTTAAATTACTATAAAAAATTAATTAAATCTTTAATAGCCAAAAGATGATCATTAGGCACTTTTTTCAATGCACTAAAAAAATACTGGTGTTTTTCAAAGAAAGACCACTAAACATTTAAAATTGATGAAGAAACCTATAAGTTTACTGATCCAATTAATAGAAGCATTCATAAAAAAAGATAAAATAATGAGCAAAACATAAATGAGAGATAGGAAAATCACGCAAAGTTCTAAAATATAGACTAGGACAATTCTCAAAAAGGTTTGCAAGGCCTCTAGATAAGTACTAAGTTGCAATAATTAAAACGGTAGATGAAATCAGATCACCTTGTCTAGGGCCATGGGAGGATTTAAAATTTCCATTACTTTTACCATTAAAAATGATAGAAAAATGAGATCCCTTAATGCAATTTTTAATAAGATTGATAAAATTAGAATCAGAATCAAACAACTTCATAATATTATAAATAAAGTTTCAATAAATGTTATCAAAAGCTTTAGCAATATCAAGTTTCAAAATTATGTTTCCACCTCTTATCCCAATATCCAAATCTTGACAAAATTTCTGGCAAAAAGAATATTATCCGGAATAGCTTGACCTTTAACAAAACCCATTTGAAAAGGCAAAATAATTTTAGGAAAAAAGGAATTTAAATGATTCATAAGCAATTTCAATAGAAATTTATTAAAATGGTATAAAGTATAATAAGTTTAAAATCATTCTGGTTACTAATAGAGTAGTTCTTGGGAATAAGCACAATAGAATTAGACATAAAAAACTTAGGAATAATATTACCAAAAAAAAATTAAAAATAGTAGAGTAAAGATCATTAATAATAATATGCTAGGACTTATAAATGAACTTAGTGGTTAAATCATCCGGCCCAGCCACAGAGTTATCATTCATGCCATGAACAACCTCTTTAACTTCCTCCAAAGAAGGAAGTTTAGAAAGAAACTCATTGTCCTCTTGAGAAATAAGGCTTAGGTTAATAAAAGGGTATTAATATTAGTAGTACTAAAATCTTTATTATGATGATTTTCAAAAAGCAGAACCACAAGATTAGTAATTTCCAAGCCATGCCCAGTAACAGAACCATCATCATGACTAATTTTATTAATAAAATTTTTGGCAAGTTTTTTCTTAGCCTAAGCAAGAAAATACTTGGTCATATTATCACCCTCAATAAGGTGTTATGCAACTACTTTTTGTTTCTAATAAGCTTCCTCATGTGCTTATAATTTAAGAAGTTAATCTTTAGCATCCCTAAAAAAACTGAAATTATCATCAGAATGAAACAATTGATTACTAGTTTAAAAAATGTTCACTTTCTCTTCAGCGTTCAAAATGTTGGAGAAAAGATTTTTAAATATTGTTAAAATTTGTTTAAGCCTTTTAAGCGTAAAACAAAATCTTCTCATGACAAAGATAAAGTTATCCATATATAAAGGGGTATTCCAATTTTCCTAAATAAAATCTAGAAAAGTATCGTGAAGCAACAACATTTTTTTAAATATAAATTGAGCATGAGAATTAATATGCCTAGCCTTAAGAGTTTTTTTTTTTTTTGGAAGAAATGCATATAGCATTGAAAAAGAAAACTATTACAATCTAGAAAACATAAGCAAAAACTATCCCTTTGAATCTATTATAATGGATATGTTGTCCACTAATTCCCATTTTAAACCCTTTGGGGTGATGGGGACACCTAGTTTTAAAACAACCTAAAAGGTTGATTAGTGTTCAAGGGTTCCCAAAAAGAAGAAAATAAGAACTAGTAAAAACTCCACATAACATTATTTTAAATTCCCAAAGGCATAAAACAACTAAAAAAGAAACAACCAAAAAAGAGAAAACAACTACAAGAAGAACCAAAAAAAAAAAAAAAATATTACAAACAAGAAAACTCCCAAAGAGCCATCTCCAACAAGCATCATATCCAAACCAAAGCCCTTTAATTCCATATTCGAATAGACTTTAGCACCTTCATGAAGAACACAGTAGCAACGAAACCGAAAACACCCAACAAAAATAAACCTGCAATCAACTAGGAGTGATGTAGTAGATCCAAGTTTAATAAAATAACTAGCCAATAAACTGGCAAAATTTGATGCTTCCCTCTTAAAAGCCCCTCTCCAATACCAATATGCACAAACAATCATCCGACTGAATCGGGAAACAATTCTGCCCCAACAAGCTTCAATTCATAACTCCTCTTCCTCTTGCAGCTTTCAATAGGACCTAAGAATTTAAGTTGTTTAGTGTTTTTTTGTTTAACACTACACAAGCTTAATTTCTTATTATTATCATTAACAAAAGAAGGAGTTGAACTAAACTTAGAAACTTCACAAGTAGGAGATTGATCCAAAATATCCAACTGATCAAACCCATGCTTATTAACTTCCTTGTCTACAAAACCATAATTGACTAGGTTACCTTCACCATTTTCCCCTTGCAAACTGATGCCATCTTCCACTACCGCATGCATGACACCTTCTGATAGATTTACTTGATTAGTAAGTTCCACGACTATAAAATTAGAACTAACCAATGTTCCTTCAGCACCTTCTGCTATAAACCTGCTTCCATCTTCTAGAATAGTTTACATGACATTTTTTTGAATCTCCTTTTCAGATGGCCCTCTATCACTTCCTGTAACAATACAAGAAGCTCTAACACCCGGTTCTTAGACAGCAGTAGAATTCTAAACCTCAACAGCATCGACCAAATCACTCGACTTGTCAAGGTTTAGCACAATAAAACTATTTGTAGAATCCAACTCCACAGCCGCATGAAGCTCTTTAGGTGTCTCATAATTCATATGCTTCACAGAATCAGCATTTTGGACACCATTGACAAATTTTCTATTAAGCTTTTTTAACTTCACATACATCCAAGGACCAAATATGTTCTCAGAAGTAGATAAATCATATTTTCCTTTCACTACATTTGTAGCCTTACTAGTAGCCTCCCCCTTCTCTAGGCAATCCCTATTCTTTGCTTCTATAATGTTATCCCCTTGATTCCTCACATTAGGGCACACTCCCAGAACATGGCCAATCTTACCACACTTGAAACAAAAAGAAGAGATCTTTTCGTATTCCACTTTCTAGAAAAATTTACCATATAATCCTTCAATCCAAACTCCATGAGATAAAGTAGAGTCAAGATCTATACGAACACGTGCTCTAGCAAATTCCCACCTCCCCCATTTAAGCAATTTCCCATCTAAAAACATAGGAGTTCCTATCTTGGACACAATCTTAGTAATATTGGTCTCATCCCAACAATGCAAAGGTAAATGAGGCAAACGAATCCAAATTGGAGAGGATAGACCCTTCAATGACAAAGGAGAAAATTGAGGCATCCATTTATCCATTCCAATAACATGATTTCCCACATACCAAGGTCCTCCACTAAGAACTTCCTCCATAGCTAGAGTTGAATGGAAAGAGCACAATATCCAATCAAGACCCAAAGAGGTTAGATGAAAGCTTCCAAATTTACTCCATTGCCTTCTCAACTAAAATACCCTATGAGCATTAAGTTTAATAACCCCATCACCTTCTAAGTCATCTGAAATATTCTCAACAAAATTTATTCTTATATGTTGAGTTCTCACTCATGCATTTCTCGATTCTACCTTCTGGTTAGCTGCATCTTCCGTCAAAAACTCAGAACCACTTGTATCTTTTGAATAAGAATTCTCAATCACTTTTTTTGAATTCAAAATTTCCTTATTTTTTGCAGAAATAACAAGATTTTATGGAATTGAAGAAATGATCAAGAAACGATTAACCTTCAAATTAAAACCTGATAATGTAGATGCTTCGTAGTCATTAGCTTGAGCATCGGACGCCATTCCCTCCATTTGTTAAGAACGGGAAACCTTAGGAGAACCAATCTTCTTCTTCTCATTTGAGATCTGAACAGCTATAATTCCTTTTCCCTTTCCTTCCACCGGAGATGGATCGCGAGCTGGAGGAATGCGACCTTCATCAATCACCAAAAGCCATTGTTTAAACCTTGCAAAATTGGAATCATCCAGTTCCATGATGCTTCTACCTTTTGATCCCCAACGAGGGTTAGGAATCTTGGTAGAAAGTGGATTGGAGGTATTCTGGTCAATTTAAGATGCCCGGTGACCCTCCGCCACCATAACGTAGCCAACCGGGAAACAGGGAATTTTTGAAAAACATGAGTTTTCTCTCACTAATATCTTGGAGTTTCTCTCACTAGACTTAAGAGTAATTAATAAGGGAGAATGGCCAGAAAGTGTCCTGCTAAGATGTTCAAAAATAATCCAATTAAAAGTGTTAAGAAAATAATCATTAAATAAAATCTTATCCAAACGTTGCAATAAATGACTACGATTCTAAGTCAATTTATTACCAGAGAAGCCAATATTAATTAAATTATAGTCCATAATCATATTATTAAAATCCTTCATAGATTTATAGATAAGAGAAGACCTCCCAATATGTTACGAATGATTAGAGATTGTGTTAAAATCCCCTCCAACAAGCCAGGGCAAGTAATAAATATTATGAAAGTTGATGAGTTGCTCCCATAATAATTTCCTGGTATAACAAAAAGAAGCAGCATAAATAAAGAAGACACAACAATGTAAATATAAAAATTCAATCTTGTAATGCAATACCTGAGTGAAATCAAAAATAATATCTATTTGAATAGGATCCTTCAAAAGCACCCAAATCTTATTGGACACATTAGAAATAGCATATTTAAAACACAAAATTCAAGTAGTGCCAAGTAATTCATAACATGAAATAAGGGGTTCAATTAAAATAAGAATTGAAACAATGTAAGTGTGACATAAGTTCTTAACTCTTAACTTAGAGGAAGGGCACCCAATGCCTTTAACATTCCAAATAATAGTAATAAACATAAATAAAGGGAGCTAATGACTTAGGAAATGAGAGAGAGATTGGATGTTCTTCCTTTGAGTTACTTATAGGGTGTCATATTGAGCTTAGATATGATATTAACAATATTAAAAACATCTAAAGTAATAATTTTTCTAGTTCAACATAGAAATACTTAGGAAGTGAGTACTCAGAAACATGCTCCAATAACTTTTACCATAGTTGCATTCTTCCATTCATTAAACTCATTTTTCTGAGGGGTTCTAGGAGATAAAAAATAAGTTATGCCTAGCTCCTTACAAAATAATTCAAACTTATCATTTTCAATTTCTCCACCATGATTACTTCAAAAAGTTAGGATTTCCCAGCCTAATTTTTTTAGAATTCCTGTGAAGAATGTTCTAAATTTCTTAAATTAGTTGTTCTTATGTGATAAAAATCTAATCCAAGTGAATATTGAGTAATCATCAACAATCAGATATCCATATGTTTTCCCATCTAAGATAGCAGTGCTATCATGTCCAAAATATCCATGTGAAGGACTTCTAAGTGTCTACATATGGTAATATCCATAAATTAGCAAATCAAAGTTTTGGTTTGTTTTCCTAGTTGATAGGAATCATTGATGTGGTCTGTAGAGAAATCTAGTTTGGTTTGCCTCTAACTATGCCTTTTGGGTAATATTTCTAAAGGTTTTTATGCTTTCATGGCATAGTCTCCTATGCCATTGCCAAGATTCATTAGTAATTATTTTCAAGCAAAGGGAATTAGTAAATTTATTGTAGTTTAAATCAAGAATGTAAACATTGTTAGTTCTATTTCCTTGTAAAATATGTTTCCCATTTAAACTAATCACACAACTAATACATAAAAATTTAGTATGAAAGCCTTTGTCATAACGTTGACTTATCCTAAGAAAGTTATGTTTCAAGCCATCTACTAGTAACACATTTTCAATATTGAAATTCTTAGAATTTCAATCAAACATGTACCTACCACTTTCATAGTAGTATTGATACCAAGTGCAACCTTGTCTCTTACCCTAGCCTCTGGTGTGATAAAATGCTAAATGTCTCAAGTCATGTGCCTTGAGTATCTAATGTCTAGGTACCACATGCTCTCACTAGGCCTTTAGCGAGAGCACCCATATAAAGTTAAGAAACATTATATTTGGTAACCCAAGTGAATTTTGGTTTCAACTTATGACTTGATTAATGACTTACATGCATCCTATACTTTGATGCATGTGGTTTAGGTCTCCATACAAGATGTATCCAATGGTGTATGGTGTAAGTGTGAGCTATGTGACTTAGCATGCTATTTGAGTGACACCTAATACTTGGGAAAGGTTCATTAATATATGTGGGTTGTGGTGCATCCTCCTAGGGGTATATGAAGCGTGCAGTGACATGGGAATATGCCATTGTGTCAATGTAGGTTGTGTTCTATTTTGTTGCAGTGCATGAAATTTTAATTTTAATAATTGATTCACTTACAAGATTTGCAACTTCTAATATTAATGCATGCTCACTACTATCTAGTTCTGATGCACATGTTTCTTATTATTTGTATGCATTTTGTTTATCTCAAGATGCTCATATTTCAAGGATTCATAAGAGTTGGATAAATCAACATGCTTATTATTTAATGCATCATATTCATCAAATAAAGATATATGTTCCTTATTTAATAAAGATTGATTTCTTCTAAGGATATTCCCCTTTTGATAACTTGAGAAATTAGAATTCAAACTAGTATATATTTTCTTAAGCTTTCCATGTGCATTGTGAATTTTTTAAAAACATTAATTAATTCAATATATGAAAACTCGTATACCTCTAGACTACTATCTTCCATGAGGCACATATTGGTTACCTCCTCTTACTTTTCTATTTTTGATGAATCTGAAGCAGAGTCTTTCAAAAAAGCCTTATGCATCCGTTGCTTCTCCTTTTTAAACTTTGTCTTCTCTACATCCTTCTCTTTGAGTAGGTGAGATTTTAGATTGGGACAATGCATTCTTATTTGGCCTTGCTTTCTACATTCAAAATAAATTATATTAAATGATACTTTAAAATTCTTATTTGGTTTACCATTGTTCCATTGTAGATGACACATTTACTTCTATAGGAAATTTTGAATCACCAAGTCATCAATGATATCTCAACATCTTCCTCAGCTGCAGAGCTGTCAATTTTAAATTCATTTTCTTTCAGTGCCACCACTTTTTCCTATCTCATTCATCCAACAATATTTAACTCACACCTTGCTCAAAGGTAACAAGTGAGCCTAGTAAGTTATCTATAAAATAAATGTTAAGATCCTTCTACTCATAAATAGTAGTAATATTAGCATCATAATTACTAGGTAAACATCAAAAATTTTTGTTCACTTTCTTAGAATTTGAAAGCTTTATACCTAAAATATTGAGTAATGTCATAATTTAATTAAACCAAGTGTTCATGTATGCGTAAAGAGTTTAAAATCGTTCAATAGAATGTTCAACCTATATTGTTTGACCTTACTAGTTCCTTCGTATGTAATAGATATATTATCCCAAACGGCCATACAAATGGTACAGGTAGAGACTCATATGTAATAGTTATATTTAAGAGCACAAAAAAAAATGATTTAATTACTTTACATTCAATGAAGCTAAGTCCCTATCCTCATTGCTCCATTCCTTAAACATTACTTCAATTTTAATGGTATTAATAAAATAATATGGTATAGTATAACCTTCTTGTACTAAATACCATATACAAAAATTAATAGATTATAAGAAAGTAGACATGCACATTTTTTTTAAAAATCAAATGGTAAGTTATCAAATTAAATTGGATGGTTTATAAAGTAGCCTTTTGAAATGTTCCTATTTCTTAAATTGGCCATAGATTTTTTTCTCAAGGTTTCTAAAAATGCTACTTGTGAAAACCACTATGATTCCAATTGAAAGTTTGATGTATGATGTTAAGCTTAAGTGAACTATTCCTTCACACATCAATAGAGGGGAATGGGGGGGGGTAGGGGGGGTGAATTGGTTGTTTTAATAATTCTAGTGGAAAACATAAAATAATTTTTAATTTTAGAACTTTTAACTTAAAAATAACAAAACTTATCACTAAATTCAAAAGCAGAATTTTGAAACAAGATTTAAATTATGATGATGATTGATAGATTAAATCAATATATCATTTACCATAGAAAATTAAGAATTTAGAAAGTAAATTGCAGGAAAAATAAAAAATAGAAAGTTTTTAGTGGTTCAGTCAAATTATTGTCTGTCCTAGAGTCCTCCTTTATGAGTATTACACTAAACTTTAGTCTCTTCTTTAGCCACCACAGTTAGGCGATGACGCCCTTATAATTTTTTCACTAACTCGGTATAGCAGAGAACCTTGACCTCCTTTCTCACCCTCCTGGTGATGACATAGAACCTTGACCTCCTTTCTCACCTTCTTGGTGATGATAGAGAACCTGAACCTTCTTTTTTACCCTTTTGGTGAAGGAAGAGAACCTTAACCTACTTTTTCACCATCCTTATAAAGATAGAGAACCTCAACATTCTTTAAGCTTAAGACCTTCTACCTAGGGCCACCAAAGAAACCTAGACAACCACATGGAGGAAACAAGGTAAGACACTTTCCCAAAGCAATCGTGTGAACCCTGTTGAGTCTAGTAATTAGGTTGTTAAGCCTAAGTTAATGTCCCAAAGGCTACCAAGAGGGGGGTGAATTGGTAGTTTAAAAAATTTTAAGCTCTCTTTTAAAATTATGTTGAACCGAAATAAAAATTGTTTCTTTTAAGTTTTGTAGAAAACGTTTTTCAACCATAGAGTTTTTAAGACTTAAAAAATAAAATGCGGAAACGTAAAAACTGTAAAGTAAATGACACCAGATTTATAGTGGTTCGGTCTATAACCAGACCTACATCCACTCCCCTGAGGCACCCTCCGAGTATTGCACTAATACAACAAAGTGACTCTCCTTTTGCACCCACATCAAGGCGGAGAAGCCTTTACAACACACTCTTTTCACCACTACCCGGTGCGGCAGAGAACCATCGTCCTTTTACACAATCCACAGTGTTGACAGAGAATCGTCCGTCCTTTCACACTCTCCTAGTGTGGGAAGAGAACCCTTCCGTCCTTTCACACTCTCCTAGTATGGGCAGAGAACCCAACCGTCCTTTCACACTCTCCTAGTGTGGGCAGAGAACCCTACAGCATTTCACACTCTCCAAGTGTAGGAAGCGATCCTTTCGGCTATTCACACTCTCCAAGTGTCGGCAGTGAACCGGATCTCCTTGACAGATCTTCTCACAAGAAATCTAGAAGGAAGAAAAAAAAGAGTGAAGTAATCCCAATTCACAAGTAGAGATTCTTACCTTTGAACTCCAAGTGAAGCCTTCACGCTCAAGTGGTAGGAATCCTCCTTTGAATGCACTCTCACACTCTCTCCTTAGCTATTCTCTCAAGAGGCACGAAGATCAAATGAAAAAGAGATTGGGTGGCAGTCTAATTTGGACTATTTATTAAAAAGACAAGAAAAATCGTCCAAAAACTGCAAGTTTTCAATTCTGTACGCAGTTGATCGTCCCGTACAATCGTGGATCATCCTGGACGATTTTACTTAAACGCTTTGAAATGACCCTATTTGTATATGTGTACGAAATGTCTTCGTACACACTGATTGTCCCGTACGAACTAAGTTCGTCCGGTACGAACGGTTATTACTAGGTCGGTCTAGAAAACTACAGAAAACTGTTCTAAGTCGGTTAATCGTCTGGACAAAAATTAGTTCGTCTGGACGAAATTTTTATAGAGAGCAGATCATTTTCTAACGATAATTAATTTCATCTGGACAAAAATTTTACTGAGACCAGATCGTCCTGGACGATAATTAAGTTTGTCTGGATAAAAATTTTACAGAGAGCAACTCATTTTCTGACGATAATTAATTTCATCTGGACAAAAATTTTACAGAGACCAGATCGTCCTGGATGATAATTAATTTCGTCCCGGAGGAATAGGACTTAGAAAATTTTTCAACCCAGTTCCTATTCGTTCTATGTGCTCAAAAGGAGATAACTATCTGATCGTCCCATATGATCTGATATCATCCCGTACGATCAGTATAACTTAAATATGATCTCCTTATGTATGTGTGTGTGTGTTTTTATTCACTCACAATCACTCCCTTTCAAATTTAATTCAAAGAAAAATACAAGCTTCAAATTCACAAAGTATCTTATGTTGAATTTGATTTGAAGTTTTCATAGTCTGGAGTCTAATTTTCCTGAAATGTTAGTACACACAAGAGCAAATACAAATCTTCTAAAAAGTTTAGGAGATAACTACACATTTGAACAATAATGTTTGAAATCATCAAAACTATACAAGTTGCAAAAATGTAAAGCATGCAAATAGCAACTATTTTAACAATCTCCCCCTTTTTGATGATGGCAAAATAATTATTATTTGTATGATTTCAATTTAAACAAATCTCCTAAACTCCACCTGAATTGATGAATACATGAAAATAAGGAGGCATTTTGAACCAAAGAACAAAAAAAATTTTTTGTTTTTCAAAAAAATTTTTTTAACAAAATTACAAAGTTAAACACAAAACCAAAATGCAAACAAAACAATTAAAACAAAACATACAAACACAATAAAAACAAAACATACAAACACAATAATTTCTCCCCCTTTTTCACAACAACAAAAAGTGAAGAAGAAATAGACAAGAAATGTAAGTAATTATATGAAATTCATTTGAAAATTTAATCTAAATGGTGATTTTCATAAGGAATGCAATCTAAAACTAATAACCTTAGGTCAATCATAGAAATTCATAAAATTTAAGAAGTGATATAACATTATAAGTAAGAAGAATTTATCAAAGACATGATTCAATTTAAACATTCGAATATAGAAAATCATTACAAGAGAGATGTATAAAAATTCTATATTTCAAAGTTCAATAGAATATAAATGAACATAAGATCAATTTGAATTAAGAGATTGAAAGAATTTGAAAAGAAGTGAATTACCACATGTGGCGCTTTGCACATCTTTTTACATTTTTGGGCACATTTTTGTGCATCTTTTGACATTGGGCTAATTTTGTGCCTCTTTTTCATATTTGTGAACCTTTGTGTATTCCTTTTGATTTTTGTACTCTTTATACAATTTTCAAGAGTAATTGAGACCAAATCTTTCCAAAATCAATAATCTAAAATTTCAAATATTTCTAAGTGCATAAATATCACTTGAGCATAGAAATACAAAATAAGAAAACAATTATATTTCAATAATAATATTAACTTTTATGTAGTCTAAATGAATAGACATGAATTTAAAAGTTCTAATTATAACAAGTTATAAACAACTTTTAAATTTAGAAAGACTAGATTTTCTAATGTAATTAATCTCAAATTACAATCTAAGTTAAGCATAATTAAGATTAAATAAGACTAATAAAATTCATAAAAATTAACCACATTACAAAAATAAACCAAATTTGAATCAAGTACAACATGCATTGATATTAATGAAAAGGATTACATATTCATTTCATAATATTAAAACAACAAAGAAAATACACTGAACATAATATCTGGTCGACTAGCAGTCAAGTAAAGTAAAGATCCAATTATCCCTCTAAATTTCTTTTGATCAATAGATTTTCCCTTAAGGTCCTTATCCAACTGAACTGAGGAACTCATCGGTGTACTAACAGGTTTAGCATTGTCCATTTCATATTTTTTGAGGATGTCCTTAATATATTTAGTTTGACTAAGAAATGTACCTTCCTCAAGTTGCTTAGTACTAAATCCTAGAAAGTAATTTAAATCTCTCATTAGACTCATCTTAAATTCACAATTCATTATTTTAGAAAAATCATCACAAAGATTTTTATTTGAAGATCCAAAGATGATGTCATCCACATAAATTTGAACAATGAGTATATCCTTTCCAAATTTCCTAAAAAAGAGAGTTGTATCCACACTTCCTTTTTTAAAAGATCTTTGAAGTAGGAAGGTGCTCAACCTCTCATACCAAGCTCTAGGTGCCTGTTTCAATCCATATAATGCCTTTTTTAACTTGAAAACATGATTTGGGTATTTAGAATTTTTAAAACCTGGAGGTTGTTCTACAAAAACATCTTCCTCGATTACCCCATTTAAAAAGTCACTCTTGACATCTATTTGAAACAATTTAAAACCTTTAAAACAGGCAAAGGCTAGTAAAACCCTAATTACTTCAAGTCTAGCTACAGGGGAAAAAGTCTCCTCAAAATCAATTCCTTCAATTTGATTATACCCCTTAGCAACTAATCTAGCCTTATTTCTATTGACTACTCCTGGGTCATTCATTTTTTTTTTGAACACCCACTTGGTTCCAACAACACTTTGATCTTTTAGCCTTGTAGTTAATTCCCAAACTTTATTTCTTACAAATTGATTTAACTCTTCTTGCATGGCCAATATCCAAAATTTATTAAAAAGTGCTTGATCAATATTAGTGGGTTCTATTGTTGAAATAAAGGCTAAATGATTGACTTCCTTGTTTAATCCACGCCTAGTTCTAACTCCCTCACTAGGTTCACCTATAATTAATTCTCTTGGGTGGTTTTTAGAAAATCTCAAATCTCTAGACAAAGGGTTTTCTCTTTCCAAATTTTCTTCCACATTTTCTTTCATATTTAATCTATCAATCTTTTGGGAGTTTTCTTCAATCTCTTCTTCAACAACATTTGGCTCTTCCAAATTTCCACATTCATCAAATACAACATGTGTGGTTTCTTCAATGACTAAAGTTCTTTTGTTGAATACCCTATAAGATTTTCTAACACTTGAATATCCAATAAAAATTCCTTCATCTAATTTTGGATCAAATTTTCCTAAGGCAGATTTTCCATTATTATGTATGAATACCTTGCAACCAAATACATGCAAATGAGACAAATTAGGTGTTCCACCTTTTAGCAACTCATAGGGTGTTTTATTCAAATTTGATCTCACATTCACCCTATTCAGAACATAACATGCAGTACTAACCGCCTCAGCCCAAAAATATCTAGGAAGTGAGTATTCTGCCAACATTGCTCGGGCGGCTTCTATTAATGTTCTATTTTTTCTTTCAACTACCCCATTTTGTTGAGGGGTTCTAGGTGCAGAAAAATTATGATCAATCCCTTTTTCTTTATAGAAATTTTCAAATATTTCATTTTCAAATTCTCCTATATGATCATTTTGTATAGAAATTATTTCACTCCCTAGTTTCCTTTGAATCCAAGTAGAAAAATTTCTGAATTCCTCAAACGATTCACTCTTATGAAAAAGAAATCTAACCCAAGTGAATCTTGAGAAATCATCCACTATAACAAATCTGTATACCTTTCCTCCTAGACTTACAGTTCCTACAGGTCCAAAAAGATCCATGTGTAGAGTTTCTAAAGGTTTACTGGTCCTAAGATCTTTATTGGACTTAAAAGAGGACTTCACTTGTTTTCCTAATTGACATGCACAAAAATGGTCCTTAGTAAAGTCTAATTTTGGTATACCTCTCACTAAGTTCTTTTGGGTAATTCTTCCATGATTTTTCATACTAGAATGACAAAGTCTCCTATGCCAAAGCCATGATTCATCAGAAATAGTTTTCAAACAAAAAGCAGTAGGAGATTGAATACAATTTAAATCTAGCATGTAAACATTGTTTACCCTTTTAACATTTAATACATTTTTCCCATTTAGGCTTATTATGTAGCTAGTAGGTAAAAATTTTACATTATAGCCCTTATCACATAGCTGACTTATGCTTAATAAATTATATTTTAAGCCTTCAACTAATAACATATTGTCTATAAAAAAGTTTTTCAAATTTCCAATCATACCTGATCCAATCACTTTCTTTGTAGTATTATCTCCAAGTGTAACCTTGCCTCCACTCCTGGCTTCCAGCGTTATGAATTGAGCAGTATCTCCAGTCATATGCTTTGAACATTTGCTGTCCAGGTACCATATGATCTCACGAGGTCTTGTGTGAGAGCACTCCTGCAAAATTCTCAAATGTTTGACCTGGGAACCCAAACAAGTTTAGGTTCACCTTTATGAAATTTATAATCAGCTGCATGTATAATATGTCTAGGTTTATGCATCTTAGTTCTCCACACCAAATTAATTTTTATCTTTAAAGTGCAGGTGTGAGATATATGTCCCAAAAATCCACAATTATTACATTTAACATTAGGAAAAATATTCCTATATTTTCTTCCATATGATTGTCTTCTAAGGGATTTCATGAATTTAGGATAATATTTAGGATTTGTAAAATCTTCAAGTTTAGGGGGGTTCCTATTATCCTCGAGAGCTCTTATTGTGAGTTTATAAAATGAATTCATATCTTCCAAGATTCGATTGGTATAATTGATTCTATATGTCTTCCTCTCAGATTCATCCTTAAAATTCTTAAATTCTTTTTCAAGTTCAGCATAGGATGATTTTAAATTCTCAAAATTCTTATTCAAGTCATCAAGAAGTTTCATGTGGTTGTTATCTATTAATGCATGATCTTTCCTAAGGATTTCATGTTCCTTCTTAAGCTCTTCCAATTCAAAACTTACACTAGCATGCATCTTTTTAATTTTCCTATATGCATTATGCATGTGTTCAGAAACTTCAAATAATTCATCATAAGTTAAGTCACATACCTCTTCTTGATCTGATTGATCAACATTATCTGCCATCAAGCAAAGGTTGGTGACTTCTTCTTCTTTTTCAGTCTCAGATGAATCTTAAGCTGAGTCCGCCCAGAAAGCTCTTTGAAACTTCTTCTTGCCCTTCTTTACCATTGGTTTTTCCTCTACATTCTCCTTGCTATGAGTGGCTTTGAGTTTTGGGCAATCAGTCCTTATATGACTTGGTTTCCTGCATTCATAACAAATCGCTTCATTAGAAATCTTGTCATTTCTGTTATACTTACCTCTATTCCATTACTGGCGTCTCTTCTGCTTCCTCTTTAAAAACCTTCTGAATTGTCTAGTCATCAATGCAATATCGTCTTCATCCTCAGGTTGTGAGTGTTCACTCCCTAACTCTTCCACCTTTAGTGCAATATTCTTGTCCTTTCATGGTTCGCCTGCATCAATCTTTCTTTGACTTACTCCTTACTCATAAGAAATGAGTGAACTAAGAAGATTGTCAATAGAATAAATGTTTAGATCTTTAGACTCTATAATTACAGTAATTTTAGCATCATAAGCAGTAGGTAAACAACGAAAAATCTTATTGACCATTTTAGCATTAGTTAATTCCCTACCAAGTGCATGCAAAGAAGTGACAATTTGTGTGAATCTTGTGTACATGTCTGAAATAGATTCATTTGGTTTCATACGAAACAATTCATAGTTATGTAACAAGATATTGAGTCTTGATTGCTTAACCTCATTTGTCCCTTCATAAGTTATACAAAGTCTATCCCATATGTCCTTTCCTCTTTTGCAAGTGGAAATCCGCATGTAGTCTTCAGATTTTAAAACATAAAAGAAATTATTTAAACATTAGGCATTTAATTGTGCTAAGTCACGTTCTTCTATAGTACAATCTGCATAAGGTGTTTCTACCCTAACTCCATCAACTAATCTAGTTGGTTTTGTGTAACCTTCATGAACTAGCATCCACATGCGATAATCAAGTGACTGTAAGAAAGTAGACATGCGTGTTTTCTAAAAATCAAAAGGTATATTATCAAATAGTGGAGGTCTAGTGATAGAGTAACCCTCAGGTGTGTTTTAGTTTCCAAATGTAGCCATCTACGTTAATCAAAAAGTAGTTCAAACTTATGATTTTGAAATGATGCTCTGATACCACTTGTTGAGTCTAGTAATTAGGTTGTTAAGACTAAGTTAATGTCCCAAAGGCTACCAAGAGGGGGGTGAATTGGTAGTTTAAAAAATTTTAAGCCCTCTTTTAAAATTATGTTGAACCGAAATAAAATTTATTTCTTTTAAGTTTTTTAGAAAAAGTTTTTCAACCACAGAGTTTTTAAGACTTAAAAAATAAAATGCGGAAACGTAAAAACTGTAAAATAAATGACACCAGATTTATAGTGGTTTGGTCTATAACCAGACCTACATCCACTCCCTAGAGGCACCCTCCGAGTATTGCACTAATACCACAAAGTGACTCTCCTTTTGCACCCACAGCAAGGTGGAGAAGCCTTTACAACACACTCTTTTCACCACTACCCGGTGCAGCAGAGAACCGTCGTCCTTTTACACAATCCCTAGTGTTGGCAGAGAACCGTCCATCCTTTCACACTCTCCTAGTGTGGGCAGAGAACCCTTCCGTCCTTTCACACTCTCCTAGTGTGGACAGAGAACCCTATCGTCCTTTCACACTCTTCTAGTGTGGGCAGAGAACCCTACAGCTGTTCACACTCTCCAAGTGTAGGAAGCGATCCTTTCAGCTATTCACACTCTGCAAATGTCGGCAGTGAACCGGATCTCCTTGATAGATCTTCTCACAAGAAATCTAGAAGGAAGAAAGAAAAGAGTGAAGTAATCCCAATTCACAAGTAGAGATTCTTACCTTTGAACTCCAAGTGAAGCCTTCACGCTCCAGTGGTAGGAATCCTCCTTTGAATGCACTCTCACACTCTCTCTTTAGCTATTCTCTCAAGAGGCACGAAGATCAAATGAAAAAGAGATTGGGTGATAGTCTAATTTGGACTATTTATTCAAAAGACAAAAAAAACCATCAAAAAACCTACAAGTTTTCAATTCTGTACGCAGTTGATCGTCCCGTACGATCGTGGATCGTCCTGGACGATTTTACTTAAACGCTTTGAAACGACCCTATTTATATATGTGTACGAAATTTATTCGTACACACTGATCGTCCCTTACAAACTAAGTTCGTCAGGTACGAACGGTTATTACTAGGTCGGTCTAGAAAACTGCTGAAAACTGTTCTAAGTCGGTTAATCGTCTGGACGAAAATTGGTTCGTCTGGATGAAATTTTTACAGAGAGCAGATCGTTTTCTGACGATAATTAATTTCGTCTGGACAAAAATTTTATAGAGACCAGATTGTCCAGGACGATAATTAAGTTCGTCTGGACGAAAATTTTACAGAGAGCAACTCATTTTCTGACGATAATTAATTTCGTCTGGACAAAATTTTTTACAGAGACCAGATCATCCTGGACGATAATTAATTTCGTCCCGGACGAAAAGGACTTAGAAAATTTTTCAAGTCAGTTCCTATTTGTTCTATGTGCTCAATAGGAATAACTGTCTGATCGTCCCGTACGATCTGATATCGTCCCGTACAATCAGTATAACTTAAATATGATCTCCTTATGTGTGTGTGTATGTTTTTATTCACTCAATTACAATCACTCCCTTTCAAATTTAATTCAAAGAAAAATACAAACTTCAAATTCACAAAGTATCTCATGTTGAATTTGATTTGAAGTTTTCGTAGTCTGGAGTCTGATTTTCCTGAAATGTTAGTACACACAAGAGCAAATACAAATCTTCTAAAATTGTTAGGAGATAACTGCATATTTGAACAATAATGTTTGGAATCATCAAAACTATACAAGTTGCAAAAATATAAAGCATGCAAATAGCAATTATTTTAACAATCTCCCCCTTTTTGATGATGGCAATACAATTACTATTTGTATGATTTTAATTTAAACAAATCTCCTAAACTCCCCCTGAATTGATGAATACATGAAAATAAGGAGGCATTTTGAACAAAAGAACAAAAAAAAAATTTTGTTTTTCAAAATTTTTTTTAACAAAATTACAAAGTTAAACACAAAACCAAAATGCAAACAAAACAATTAAAACAAAACAAAACATACAAACACAATAATTTCTCCCCCTTTTTGACAACAACAAAAAGTGAAGAAGAAATAGACAAAAAATGTAAGTAATTATATGAAATTCATTTGAAAATTTAATCCAAATGGTGATTGTCATAAGGTATGCAATCTAAAACTAATAACATTAGGTCAATCATAGAAATTCATAAAATTTAAGAAATGATATAACATTGTAAGTAAGAAGAATTTATCAAAGACATTATTCATTTTAGACATTCGAATATAAAAAATCATTACAAGAGAGATGTATAAAATTTATACTTCTATTTTTTTCACTGTCTCACTCCCTTGAGTGTGTGTGTTCATAGTCACAAAATTTAGCTTGCACCAATTACATGACATGACTCAAGAATGCATAAATAAAAAAAGGAAAAATTATAAACTCTTTAGGATACATAATCCAATTCTACCTAGTCTTGAGCTGGTGAATTTGCAAGGTGTATGGTGGATAGAAAATTTTGGTGCACAAGATAATATATATGAAATAATAACATTAATAAGAGATAGCATAATAAAGAATCCAATAATATTGGTTATCATCAAAATCATACGACACATCTAGATTTGTAACGAAATTTACTTGCAATGCTAAGAAACTTAAGAAAAAAAGCAATTTTTTATTTACACATTATATAAAATAAATAATCAAATAATCAAAGAGTCCATGTTTATAAAAAATACATAAGCAAAAAGTGCATATGGTAAATTCCACTTAATATAAAATTTAAGTTTAGCAAGAAAGTAAAGTGGCTAACCTCCATAAAAAAAAAAACTTGGTTTCCTACACCTAAAATGAGGCATGTATATATAAAATGAAGTTTTTTATATACGTATGTTTAAGTGTTCTTCATGATCTTCTGATTATAATTATCCTTCTAAAGAACTGTAAAAGCCATTATCTTCAAAGAAGATCCATTCTTTTGAACTTTTTAATAAATAATAAATAAATTCATATTGAATAACTTTATACATTTAAAACTCTTCACTAATTTATAATTGAATATAAAAAAAAAAAACTCTACAACTATAAGGATTAATATGTAAGAAATATATTTATGTAATATCATCTACATTCCATAGCACATAGTGTTGAAAAGGTAAACACACGCATCATCATACCTTCACAAGAACATCACATTATAATCAATAGAGTAGAGTAAAATTAAACAAAACATAAAAATGTTGCCCCTAACCTATTTTTAGAGTTTAAATCAACCAACACAAAATGATTGCAGTTACAAAGGAAATCCCATATAAAACCATACAAATTCCAAATAGGGCCCCCATACCGCATCAAAACTGGAAAGAGATATACATTCACCACTCCAACACCCACAACAACAAGTAAAATTCCAAAAAAAACATAAAAAATCCACATAAGTGCCCCCCCCCCCGATAGCACCAAAACTAGACTATGAAATGTATGCACCTCTCTTACTCCCAAGATACCAAAAACTAAAAATAAGGACCATGGGAAAACATCTCAACACATGTAGAAGGTCATTGGAAATCCTCATTGAATGGCCTAGACAGCCTAGCCCACAATAGAGGAAAATGAACCATGAAGGCCTAAGAAAACAAGCATAGTCCACCTAAAGTAAACCAAATTACTCCATATAAAATAAAAAATCACCAGAATAATAAAAAACTAATAAATAAGGATAGCATATTAATGAAATTTGACTCAACACTCCAAAAGAAAATAGTAGAAAATGAACATAATAGAAAAAGGAAGATGATCGGCAAACCTAGGATTAAAAAACTAAGGAATTAAACCATAAGTTTAGCCACCAGGGATCTTGCAGCACAAAAATAACAACAAAAACAAGCTCAAAAAATTCCAAAGGCAAACCCTCATAAGATAAAAACTAAAAAAAACTCATAATTATACAAGCTTAGAGGAGAAACAATAGATAATATGGGTTAGCAACAATCAACAACCAAAAGGATTACAAAATAAGGATCCAAAATTTCATCAAAAGACCAAGATAAGGAAAAATCCCAATCCATCTTAGGTAAGTAGTATCTGAAAGGCTTTCTTGAATATTGCCCAAATGCTGCTCAAGTCTCATCCAAAATAAGAGTAACCACTTCAAAGAGATTCATCATATGGAGATAATATCAAACAAGACATAATTTTAAAGGGAAAAGGAAGTCCAAATTCCATTAACATTAGAGCAATACATCAACCTAACCTAAGTAGATAAAATGAAGAAATAGTTGGTAGGTAACAATTAGGGAAGAAGGGTGCACCCATAATAAAAACAAACATAATGATATAAAACAAAGTAGTTTCTAAGTTGTCTGTAAAAACCAACACAATGAAAGCATGTAGTAGGAGAATAAAGTACAGCAAAAGCACCCAACATGTCATACAAAAAATCCTACAATCAATAAAATTTAAATAGAGAAGGAAATGGGAAAAAGATGGATGTAAGATCAGTAATCCTTGAGTTCTAATAATTTCCAGATTCAATCCATACAATTGAAAAAAAAGATTAAGTAATTCGTGCAATGATAATAGAAAACCCACCAAAACCTTATACCCAAGGAAATGAAAAATAGAAATTTTGTAACAACCAAACTAGTAGGATTCAAGATAGGTCAGAAACAAAAAAGGATAATAGCCAAAGCAGAGGAAAAACCATGGAGTTGCCAAAAATCATTAAAACAAACCCTCCCCAAGTTCCTACAATAATGAACAGAAGGCCAAAACTAGGCAGAAAACATCAAGTAAAAAATACGATGAGCCCACCAACACCCAAAAGAAAAATTACAATATGACGTAAGCAAGAATAATATTATCCAATCTAATGAATCCTTTAAAGAGAACAACAATATTATAATTTAGTTAATTCCCTAAGTCAATCAATATTAGACCTATTATTGGAAAGCCAATTAGGTCAAGAGTAACCTTCTTTGAAAATGTGGGAAATATGAAAATTGAACAAAAACCAAGAGTTACTTAATCTCATGTATAAGGAAAAATAATTTGTGATAAAAAAATTGGGTCATTCAAGCAATGAATGTAATAAGTAGCATCCATCTAAATCCATATATCAAATATCCCTAAATACATACATAGCTTTAGCCCATATAAAATAGTAGAGAGCTCTATATAAATAACATAATAATTATGTAAATGCATAATAGAGGACATGATAGTGTTGTCCAAAGAGTTTATGATAATACCACCACAACCATAATTAGAGGTCTTAATAGAACCATCCATGTTAAATTCAAAAATAAATGGGTAGGCTTAATCTAGTAAACCAGCATAGGATCATCAAAAGTTTTATTAGCAGGCAGCTGATAACCTATGTTTTAAGCCACAACAGAACAACCTCTAAAATTTTTAATGTCCAAAAGATTAGCATAAAAATGCATAACAACTTTATGTTTAATTTTAGTTAAAATATGGCAATGGTCCATATGAACATGATTAAAAAAATGACTTTTTACAAGCAAGCCATATGAACCAAAGAATTAGAACATGAATAATGTTCTTAATGTGACCTTTCCAATTGGTAAATTAGAGGTCAGGCATATCAACAATGCTAGAGGAGCCCATGAAATGATTGGAGCCAAAGAATTATCAAAATAGATTTACACTTTGGTAGCAATAGGACCATAAATTAAAAAATGGTGCATAGATTCAACATGATGACATCATTGGCATTTAGAGCATAAAATAAAACCCCTAGACATGAGATTAGCATCCATAGTGATATACCTATGCATAACTCTCCACATAAAAATAGTGATGGAATATCTGATACTTTCTACCAAAATAATAAAAACACTAAAGAGGCTGCTATCTTTGCATAAAAAAAATTTCAAGCCATGTTAGAAAGATTAAGAAATAAGTAATATTCAGATTTAACATTAAGAGATATTTGATCCATAATATTAACAATATATTCAAGGATCGCCTAAGCCAATTTATTACAATCCAATGAGTTTTCAAAAATAAAATTGCTAACTTTAATAACAAATGTAGAGTTGGTGTTGAGTAAGCAATTAATAAAAGAAGGAATTAACTAATTATCTTTCCAAAAGAAAATGTTTCCATGACCTAAACCCCATTGAATTATGTTTTTAGCCTCCCATTTATATTGCATAACTGCTTCTAAACCTTTGAGTCACCTGGAATAAAAGAATAAATAGTAGGTTATTTACCAATATAATATTTAACAACTGTAAACTTAGCCCATAGATTATGCTTAGAACATAACTATATAAAAAAAAAAACTTAATTGAAAAAGCATGAGATAAATCCATCATTCTCTTACAACCAAAAACACCTTTTTCAAGTACCCAAAACATTTATTCTAAGAAGACAAGAGAACTTTAGAATAATTAGGGGTGCTCCTCAAAAAAAATATTTAAAAAGTCTCTTCAAACAGTTACAAACCGCAAGAGTAGGCTTGATAGTTTGTAGAATGTAAATAAGAAGGGAGCATAAAAAAATTTTAATAAGAGTAATACTACTCCCATTAGTTTACATATTAAGTTCCCAAGAGGCTAATAAATTTTTCACATAGGAGATCAGATCATCAAAGAGGTAATACCTCTTCTTGCCTTTGTATAAAGAAACCCCATATATTTAATAGGAAAAACATTATGCATAAAATTAGAAACAACATTAATCATATTTATCTGATCCTAAGAGATATTTAGAAATCAATGAAATACCTTATTATTATTAAGGAAAATTCCACTAGTATTTTCATAGTTTATGAAAAAATTTTAATAGGATATGCAACATGTTTTGCAAGCTATTAGTAAAGATAATTTTGTCATTAATAAAGATTAAATGAGATATAGTAAAGCCTTTGAGTGGCCTATAGGAAAAATTAGGATAATTTCCTTAGTGATTAATATTTCCCCTAGACATATACTCCATAGCTAAGATAAAAAGAGCAGGAGAAATTGGATCACCTTATCTCAACCCTTGAGAGGATTTAAAAAACTCATTAATTTTACCATTGATAATCATTAAAAAAAATAGCCTTCAATTCAATTTCTAATTAGGAAAAAAAAATCCAAAATTGAAACAAAAGAAAGAAAACTTAGTTAATATTATCATAAGCTTTAGCAACATCCAATTTATGAATAATGTTCCCCCCTTTAACCTTGGAATCAAGATCATAAAGCATCTCTTGGGAAAGAAAAATGTTTTAGAGATAGATCTTCCCTTAACAAAATAGTTTAATAAGAATATATAATCTAGGGAAGCCAAGGAGCTAAATGCCCCATTAAAAATTTTTAAATGAGCAAGTTAAAAAAGTACAGAGACTTATGGGCCTAAAATCATGTAGGCCCATAAATTTGAAAGACTTTTACCATCATACAAAACTAAAATAGCATTAAAAACATCATCACCAATAAAATTCCATGCCTTTTGAAAAATTGTATTAGTGAAATATTAGGGCTGACCACAAAATTAGAATTTATATAAAGGATAAAATTAGAGATCTCCTTGCAGGTAGGTGGTTGAATAAGGGCCATATTGTTCTCATCCCTTATAAGGGAAGGTATAAGATGACAAAAATTAATTTGGTTAGGGTAAAAATATTTTTTAAATAAAATTTTAAATTTATTCACACTAGATTTGTCAATACCCTTAGCATCCTCTAAATAAAACCAATCCGACAAAGATATCTTAAGAATACAATTCTTAGCTCTTATCTCATTGACAAAGCAATCAAAGTACTTAGTGTTATTATCACTATCAACACTATGTTTAAAATTAGTTTTTTATTACCAGTAAACCTCCTCTTGAGCTGGAAATTGGAGGAAGGCTATTTTAGCATCATTGAGTAGATTGAAGTTATGATCATTAGGATTATTCTAACAGTTGATGTCCCTCTTTTTTTTTTTTAATACAGTTGATGTCCAAATATTTTTTTTAAAATTTTTTCTTTATTAATAAAAAATGTGCAAAAGAGTACATGCATGTCTAGAAATAATAATCTAAGTCTGTGTACTATATAACAACTCATGTGTACATGTTGAGAAACTAGAGCCACCAAATGTATACCACTCATATAAATAGTCATGTGAGCCTAACATTAAACCATATTGTGCTGCATTCCTCTAACCTCTTGTGACCAAATGTGATAGTTAGAATATTCTACTAATCCACCAGAGGAGCCCACACTTGCTCCTGTCTGGCTCTATCGAAGCCATGTATACTCGAAATATAAAATTTAATAAAATATTATGTAATTTACAAATGACATTAAAAGCATTAAATTATATACTTAGGTAAGCTCTCTTTGCTCACTCTTCAACCCATTGTTGTCTTCTTGCCTCATGTGGTCATGACTATTTAATTCAATTGTGGTTAGCTCTTTACCCAGCACTTCTTTCTGAAATAGGCTTACATTATTATTCATATCTAGATAAATTATTTGAAATGTTTAAAATTTTTTACTATCCATCACCTGTGCTAAGTATGTGGAACTGAGCCACCAATATTAAGTCAACTAACCTTTCCCCCAATATTAGATACTCAATTCTGCCTATTCTAACCCCTCATATAATTTGTGCTACCCAAAAAACTGGTCAGCTCAATCCATACACTCTCACCAATCTTGAGTGGTCACATGTCTGACTTTCTAATATCTATAAATATGTATAACATGCGATTCAACCCACACTACTTAAAACTTTTCTAATTTTATTAATATGCTACGATAACAAACCTGAGATCATACCGTATATAGGATAGTCTATAATTGCTAAAACTAATGCTGCCCTCATTATGAAGTTTTTTGTGGTTGAGATACTATATATAATTACTTCTCCTTCAAATAATAAATTTAAATAATTAATTATTGATTATAAGAATGCATCAATCTTTGCTTTTGGACTATGTAGGCCTTGAATAATAGGTGTATAAAACATATAAGAAGAAGTCATACACAACTTGTGGGAAAGATTATATGGGGTGAAAATTATGAGACAGGAAGAGTAAGGTGAAGGTGGGACGTGTACAATTAAAGTGTTTCAAGTCCTCTGCTTCTAACAGATGTGTAATAACTCCTTTTTATGAGATGTCTTAATTATGCCATCTTATATGTGCAGTAGATCTCATGGATATTTATAACCATTTTAATCTACTAACTCATACTTCCTTCAACTTTCTTTTCATCAATAATTTTGGTTTAAATCTTTGTGCAATACAATAATGGCAATTAATCTTTAATAGATCATCTTTATTATATAATATGAATCCATTAACACAACGAACAATCTTTGTGTATATCAAACCAAGTTTAGAAACCAACTTCTTTATCTGATATTAATATGTAGGAATTATTTTTTCTATCATGCTGGTTTCTTTAAGAAGACAACCAATTGATTAAAACATTCATGGAGGACATTATATTCTACCTCGATGCTTAATATCTTCTAAGCAATGGATAACTATGAGTGAGTTATGCACCCCTTCCATATTGGCTGTTGGACAGCATGCAATAAATTAAAAAAACTATATACCTCATTATTTGGTAATTCATTTATATATTATTCGAATTATACTCCAGTTGCATCATGAACTAAGTCCTCATGATCTGGTCAAATGTTTTCTTCCTCAACTATATTAGACCATTTAGATGGACCCCATCGAGAATCAAATAGTTGCTCTTACTCACCATGAGAAGTCTCATATAAATATTTTGGCATGAATACTCTATGACATAGATCAACAGTTATATCGTCTGGTCTTAGATGTACTTGATTTTATGTTTAGGATATGGACATTGAAGCTTTCCATCTTAGTTGAAGCTAATCAGTTGTTTTGTTATCTTAATGAAAAAGTTCACCACGTTAATTAACTCATTTATTAATGTCTTTCATCGTTATGCCAATCAGTAATACATTAACTTCTTTGATTTATAATAACCATAATATTGCCTACATTTAACATAAAGATATTAGATATTGTTGGAATAATTCTTAAAGGTAAATAAATGGATTTTAATTTTATTTGTAAATTTAGTGGTGTTATTTTATATAGGTACCCTATTAATGAAAATTTTAGTAGCCTCCTAATGTCTCTCCTATTTAGGGTAAATACAAAGTGTTTTAGCCTACCTGCCACATCAAGAAAGACTTGTACGATCGGTGTTGGTTTACATCATAACTGTGGCCTTCATTCAGACCAAATGAAAAAAGGTATGTATAGGTCTTCAGTGGGGTACCAGTTTGAAAAGTTAGTTTCCACTTAAGATAAGTATGTAAATGTAGTTTAATTAAAAAGCAAAACCATCCAAGGCAATTTATGTCACTCTCTCTAATCTTATGTTTCGTTGGAGCTACTCAAATATTTTTATGTATATGCTCATTCTATATCATGTCTCTTATCTTAGCTTAATTTTAGGTTTCTCTTTTAATGACCTACCATTTATACAAAAAATCATTGCAAGTCTCACCACATCTTACACAATTTCCCCCGTAAGTATGAGGGGAATTTTCTATCACACATTGCGAGTCTCACCTCTTGTTCACTTTTATAGGATTTTCCCCAATGCATTCCTCTAATTTAACCATCCTGGTTGAATTTTACTACTAGTTTACATATTAAATCCCTTTCTAGACTCATAAATAAGAAGAATATAATCAACAAAATGTATACACAATGGTATTACCTCTTGCAAATGCCTACCGAGAACATCGATATTAAAAGGAAAAAAAACTTATGACAAATTTCTAATAAATGCAGTGGAGAATGTCAGTGACTGAGGAGGAAGAAATCAGCAAAGTCGATAGTAAACATCGGGTGATGGACTGGTCTCAATGGCAGTGTTGTTCAGCTAAGGAAACTAATGTGAGTGAAGTGAACCAAAATAATTATTAAAGAAAATGAGAAGGAAGATCAAGCAGGGAAGGAAATAGGGCCTTCTTTGTCAAATTTTTATGACATATTTGCTGACAAAATGGTTACTATCGAACTATCCATCATAAATTATTCAATGAGTTTAAGAAGGCCAATGTACTATCCATCAAATATTATGATGTTAACTTTAGCCGGATAAATCATTGGAATAAGTTATTAGTCTAATAAATAATAATGAATAGTTGGGCAAATTATTCACCAATAATTTACCTATAGCTCTTCAACCAGAAAGTCCATCTTTACAGTTCTGACAAAAAATATGCCAGTTGGTTTGCCTCTTTTACCAGCATATGTATTTCCACTGGAAAGACTCACACCAACATAATATTTTTCTATAGTGTAAATAAATGATAATCACAAAATGAACGTCAAAGATCTTAATATTTTGAGATCCTAAACTCTTTAATTGACCAAAACCTCCATTCTAATTCAAATTGAAATCCAAATCCATCTTAAAACTCCAAAGGCTGACAATTAGTATTCAAATTTAAGTCCTAAAGTCTTTGTATATTTACCTATTATAGAAGAATTTTAAATTGATTTAAAACCATTTATAAGGTATTTAAAATTTTTTTATACTTATTAGGCATTATTGGGGGGATATGCTATGTTAAGTTTATGTTGAATAAGATACAACCCAAAAAAAAAAAAATTTTAGATGCCGACCAAGCAGTAAAATGTACTAGATAGAGTCAATCCCATGAGGAAATACTAAGATACTCACAAATTTCTCTAATACTATTTACTCATGCTACTTAATTTATCATAAGCAAAAAAATCAAGGGTAAATTTTATCATTTAATGATAAATACTAAAAAACGTGAGGATACCCACAGCTAAAGTATTTAGGAATAATAATAATGAAGTAACCTAAGTTCTCATAAGTAGACTCTCTTATATTAAGTGCAAATCATAGCATATGTATCTCTTGATCTATATCGCTCCTATGAGGATGTAAAGAATGGTTTATAGCCTTCTCACAACTATTCTATACTGGTAGGCCCTAGAATTTTGAACATCCAATGTCTAGGCATGAAAGTGTTCCATTTCAATTCAATTTTTTTTAAATATTCCTCCATTACAACACTGCATTACACTAATTAAAAATTTTATACATGGCCAATATATAAATTAAATGATTACCTAGAAATATTGAAAATAATTTTTTCAAAATTTAAATCATAAAAATGTTGCAAACATGGATTCAAGGATTATAATTTTGATGATAATAAACATTTCTGGCATTTATGTTTCTCTTCTATTGCCTTACCTACTAATGTTTCAGGTCCACAAGATCAATTACAAATCAAGCCAGCTCAAGATTGGGTAGATTAGGACCAAGTCAGACTGTAAGTGTACTTTATGTGTTTTTACCTTTCTTGTGTCAAATATAACAAAGTGGATCCTGATGCTTAGTAACCTTGTACACACACACTCAGATATAGAAATTTTTGTATATTTTAGAGTTTTTATTTTTGATCATATCATTCAGGATGATCCAAAATCATCTTGGATGATCAATTAAAAATAGAAACCCTAACTAGGGCATTCTTATTAAGACAACCAAATTAAGCAAATCTTCTTAGACTATATTAACATCATCCAAGATGATAGGCTCAAATAAAAAAGAATCAGCAGCCAAGTCCTTTAGGTATGTTATTATTCAAGGAAATTATATCGGATGTTCCTATATCATCCTATAAGATTCATTATAATCATGTCATATTATTCAGGTGATTAAGGAAAGCAATTAAGGTTTTATTGATTGATTATATCAATTTGGATGGTCGTAGTATTTTCCAGGATGATCAGTTATAAAAACTTTTATCTTCACCTGGATCAGTTTGGTTAATAAAATAATTTGCTGGAAGAAAATCTCTGATTTTGAACTAATCATACAGGATGATGAACCTACATCATGGATGATATGTTATATTTCTTCATCACCCAACAAATATGACTCTGGATGAACAGAATGATGTGTTGGATGATATGTTCAATTTTGGTCTAATCATATTGGACAATGTCCATAATACCTAGATGATCAAAATAAATGAAGGTTCCAATCATCCAGCCTTCCTAGATGGTCATGGATCAAAGGGCTAAAAATACACTAATCGTATAAGATGATCGGTCGATCATCCTTGACAACCTTTGATGACTTTTTGTAAATTACATCAAATTTAAAGCCGTTCTTTATAAGATATCTTTTTTATTCAAGTTGAGATCTTTTCCTACTGTCATGACCTGAGAGAGCCAAGAGAAGGAGAGGGAGAACTTGGGAGAGAGTGTGAGGGGGAGTTTATTAGGGTTTCAAAAAAATTGCTCAAAGAAATATCTGAGTCATCTTCTTCAATCATCATCTTTGGTTCCTTGGAGACTCTAGCGAGGTCTTCTTCAGTAATCTATCAGGGTTCTCTGCTTACTTTAGGAGGAACCAAGAGGAGGTCGGCTTCTCTAGCTTATCAGCATCTATTTAAAGGAGTTTTGAACATGCTTCTCCACCTTATTGTGGGAGCAGAAGGAGAGTCACTAAGTTTTAGTGCAATACCCAGAGTAGAGGCTTCGGGGTGTGGACGTAAGTTAGGTTGACCAAACCACTTTAATATATAGTGTTTTCTTTCTTATTACATTTCAAAATTTTAATTTTTTCTCTTATTTTCTTGTGGAAGATCATATATTTTGTGTCATAAAATATTTCAAAAAGATCATACTTTTTGTTTAAGAATTTTCAAACAACCAATTCACCCCCCTCCCCCCTCTTGGTTAGCCTCGGGCTAGTTCATAAAGGCTTAACATCCCTAACAAACTTTCTAGTAATATCAGAGCCAATATTAGTGGTGGTTGAGACTACTAATATAGTTTTGATTAATTTGATCCAAAGAAGTTTAGAGTTTAGGAAGAAGACAAAGTTGGAGAGATTACCCATGGAGTTGAAACTACAAATTTGGAGAACAGGGTAAAGCCTCAAAACACAGATGGAGTAGGTGAGATTACCCGAGGAGAAGAAACTATGAATATGGAGGAAAGGGTATAACTTAAACACACCTTTCCTAGAGATTAGAGAAATTCTTCACGCCATTCTAAAGAACTGATCTTAGGAGACCCTTCTGAAGTTGTTAGAACTTGGCATGAGCTTAGGAAGGAAGTAAATCACTCTGCTTTATCTTTTTGACTCAACCCACCAAGATCAATCAAGCCCTTCCTTATGAATTCTAGATCTTAGCTATACAAGAAAAACTTAACCAATTTGTGAGGAATGATGTTTGGGAATTAGTAGAAAGAACTAAGAATCAAAGTATAGTACCAATGGGTCTTTAAAAATAAAATGAATGATTTTTGTGTGGTAGTTAGGAATAAAGAAAGATTGGTGGCTAATGGGAACAACGAAATAGAAGGGATTGAAGTTGAGGAGACCTTTTTCCCCTTTAGCTAGATTGGAAGCCATTAGAGTGCTACTAGCTTTTTCCTGTTATAAGGGATTTAAGCATTTCTAAATGGTTGTTAAGACTGCCTTTTTGAATGGGGTAATAAAAGAGAATGTATTTGTAAATCAACCCCCTGGTTTTTAGAATCTCTAATTTCCAAATTATATTTATAAATTAAACAAGATCTTATATGGATTAAAACAGGCACCTAGAGCTTGGTATAAGAGACTTAGCACATTCCTATTGGAGAGGGAGTTTGTTACGGGGAGCATAGACACCACCCTTTTTCTAGAGAATATAGGAGATGATTTACTCATTATCTAGATCTATGTTAATGATATACTTTTTGGATCTTATGATAAGGACTTATGTGATGATTTTTTTAAAATGATAAGGAATTTAAGATGAGTATGATAGGAGAGTTATCCTACTTTTTTGGGTTTAGTATAAGGCAAATGGAAAATGGAACTTTTATTAATCAATCAAAGTACACTAAGGATATCTTGAAGAAATATGAAATTAATAAAGCTAACATAATAAACACTCCCATGAGCTCTAGCGTCTAGTTATATAAGGAGTCAAATGAAAAATCTTTTGATGAAAAAATTATAAAGGAATGACTGAATCACTGCTTTACTTGACTATAGACAACTTGATATAATATTTTGTGTTTATCCCTGTGTTAGATTTCAAGCTAATCCTAAAGAATCCCACTTGATTGTAGTTAAAAGAATCCTTATATATCTCTTAGGGACCCAAAACATATGAATCTAGTATCTTAGGCACAACACTTCTTTTAAGATTATTGGATATTTTGATTCTAATTTTGTAGGATATATGGTGGATAGAAAAAGCACTTATGGTACTTGCCAATTTATAGGGCAAGTCTTTCTAGCAGAAAATAAAACTCTATTGCACTTTCCACACCAGAAGTTGAGTACATTGCCTTAGGAAGTTGTGTGGCCTAAGTCTTTTGGTTGATGCAACAATTTCTAGATTTAGGATTACCTGTAGGTATAATTTCAATCTAATCTGATAACACTAGTGCTATCTGCATCTCTAAAAATCCTATCCAACATTCAAGGACCAAACACATTAACATAAGGCATTACTAGGGGCCATGTTACCAAAGAAGACATTGAGTAACATCATGTAGAAATTTAAAACCATTTGACTCACATCTTTACTAAACCACTATCCTTTGACACACTTAACATCTCAAGGACCAGATTGGGTGTGATTGACATAAATGCTTAAACTTGATGATTAATTAACTCTGAAATTTATGTTTTTTAATTTTTCTTTTATCTTTATTTTCGAATGTTTCTTTTGTTTTTGTTTTTTTGATCATTTTTTATTTCTGTCATTTATTATGTTTTTATTTTGAAAATTGATTTTTTATTATTTCTTGCTGTATTTCTATGCTTTCATTATTTATGTTATTATTCTTTCAATTTTTATTTTGGTTACTATTGAAATGATATTTTTGCCTTATTTTTATTTTTAAAAAATTTATAATTAATAATTGACATCCCTAAATCATTTAAAGGGAGAAACACCGTTGATTGTTTCCCTTCCTCTAACTCCTTTTAGCGATTTAATTTTCTTTTCTATATAAAAGTTTATCTCAAATTAACAATTGGACTTTACAATTGAGATCTTTCTATCTTCTTATAGTAATCTATGTAATATAAATAATATTTAAAGTCGTTAAATCACCTTCAGGATTTCTAAATCTTGTTGTTGCATTTATTATATGCTTTGATTCTGATTTGTGATTTACTCCTCCTTATATTAGAGAGTGAGTTTTTATTCTCTAATATTTGGAAGATATTCTCATAGTCGAGAGTAAATAAAAGTTTCGAAAGGGAGCTAGCTTGCAAAAATGACAAGAGGTATAAAATGGGCCCAAAAAGAAAAATTTAAAAGATGCAAAATGATCGCCAAAAAAATTGAAAGATATACAAAGTGTATTAAAAAATAATGGATACGCAATATATGCCAACCAATTGACAAGAGACACAAAATGAGGCCATAAGAAAGAAAGGTTCCTTCTCTTTTCAACCTTTAAATCTTAAAAGAATTCATATGTCACTTGATATTTTAAAAATCTTGATTTCAAAATTCATTATTGTAGCTAATTACTTGGTTATATTATTCTATGAGATTTATTTTTAAAAAAATTTTGAATGTATCACTTTTTCTTATCTAATTACTTTTTTGGAGTTACATCTTTCTTTTCAAAAGATAGTTCACCCTATAAAAAGTCTGAGCTAGGGATAACATGATCAATTTTTCTACCATTTTTTAGATTTCAGTTATGCTAACTTATTTCTTACAAATTTTTAATTCAATCACAAGAAAATTTTATAATATTCTTGCTTTGATAAAAAAAACTTAATTTTTCATTTCTTTTGTCATTTTTATCATCTTTTCATTGTTTTATTTTTCATTTTTACTCGTTTTTCATATTTTGGGGAGCCTTCTGATCGCCTCCCTCCATTATCAAAATTTTAATTTTTTGATCACACCATTTGGGGCACCTTCTTTTCTATTTCCTCCTCCTTTTTATGATGTCAAAAGGGGGAGTAGTGTTAGTGTGTCAGTGTATTAATATTGTTTCATTATACTATCGTTTTTTATATTAGTGTTATTTAGTGTTTGCACCATATATTTATTTTTAGTAAAAATTTTATTTCTTGGTTAGAAAATATTTGGAATGACCTTTCTTTATTAGATTTAAATGAGAATTTGACTTTTAATAGGACACAATGGAGAATAAGGATTCATGTAGGTTATCCCACGTAGAGGGATAAAGGCTTGATGTTGTTATTGTTGATTTTTAATTGCTTGGTTCTTACTGTTATCCTTTAATTTATTCTTCATTAATTGGCTTGAGTTGAATTTCCTAAAAATTATTTGCCATTATCAAAAAGAGGGAGATAGTTATAAACATGGATTCAAGGATTATAATTTTGATGATAGCAAACATTTCTTGCATTTTTATTTTTTTACTATTGCCCGGCTTACTAATGTTTCAGGTTGACAAAATCAATTGCAAATCAAAGTAGCTCAAGATTGGATAGATTAGGACTGAGTTAGACTGTAAGTGTACTTCAAGTGTTTTTACCTTTTCTTGAGTCAAATGTAACAAAGTGGATCCTAATGCTAAGTAACCTTGCACACACACACTTAGAAGGAGAAATTTTATTTACTTCAAAGTTTTTATTTTTATTTTTGATCATATCATTTGGGATGATCCAAAATTATCTTGGTTGATCGGTTAAAAATAGAAAGCCTAATTATGGCATCCTTATTAAGACCATCGAATTAAGCAAATCGTCTTAGATGATATTAACATCATCCAGGATGATTGGCTCAAATTAGAAAGAATCATACACAATCTCTTTTAGGTTTGTTATTATTTTAAGAAATCATACAGGATGATCCCATATTTTCTTAGACGATTCACTATAATCATGCCTAAATTAGTCAGATGATTAAGGAAAGCAATTAAGGTTTGATTGATCGATCATATCATCCTTGATGAACAATTATATACACCTTCATCTTCTCCTAGATCACCTATATGAACAAAATGATGTGCTAGACAAAAATTCCTGATTTTAAACTAATCATATAAAATGATAAACCCATTGTCCTAAATTATATGTTATATTTCTTCATCATCCAACATATATGAATCTGGATGAATAGAACAATGTGTTGGATGATAGGTTTGATTTTGAAACAATCATACTAGATGATTTCCACATCATCTTAGATGATCAAAATAAATGAAGGTTCCAATCATCTAGGACTCTCAGATCATCCTGGATAAAAGGGCTGAAAATACACTAATCATATGGATGATCTTTGATGACATGTTACAAATTTGGGCAAATTCTATGCCCTTCTTTATAAGTTCTCTTTTTATTCAAGTTGAGATCTTTTGCTATTGTTTTGATGTGAGAGAGTTAAGAGAAGGAGAGAGAGAGAGAGGATCTTTTGAGGGAGAGTTTGTGAGGGTTTAACAAAGCTTACTCGAAGCAAGGATCAGAGTCATCTTCTCCAGTTATAGTCCCTAGTTCTTTGGAGACTCTAAGGAGATTTTCTTTAAAAATAGATCAAGATTCTCTGCCTGCTTCAAGAGGAAATAAAAAGAGGTAGGGTTCTCTGCCTCACAAAGGTTGGTGGAAAAGAGTTTTAAATTGTCTTCTCTGCCTTACTTTTGGAGCAAATGGAGAGTCATTGTGTTTTAGTGTAATACCCGAAGGAGAGGCTACGAATAGTGGACGTAGGTCTAGTTAATCGAACAACTATAAAATCTAGTGTACTCTTTCTTATTACATTTCCACATTTTAATTTTTGCACTTATTTTCTTGTGGATTATCATATGTTTTGTGTTTTAAAATATTTCAAATACATCATACTCTTTGTTTAAGAATTTTTAAAACTACCAATTCACCCCTCCCCTTGGTTGGGCTCCAGCTAGTTCATAAGGGCTTAACAACCCTAATGAACTTTCAAAGTCTACATTAGTAATTTAAGATGTATTCACATCATTACTCCAAAACTATGAGTTTAGCTAGCCCTGGAATTAAAATAAAACTAAAAGCAATCATTTCATGTATAAAAAAGAAAGTATAGGCAGAGAAGATGAAAGAAATATTAGCTTAAATGAACAATTCTAAATAGTTTCTACAGATGGACCATTCTTAATATGAATCTCCCCTTGCAACTTCACCCTCAATTGGGATAAAATCAATTTGGAATTGTTTTCTTTCCATTTAGTGAGGAAGATTATCAAAGAATGGATGTTGGATGCTAAAGGTATCATAATAGAGCGAGATAACTATAAAATTATTATGTACTTGCAAGGCTTGGTTGGTTAAGCTATTTGCTCTTGATAATGGTGTTGTTGAAGACTTGTCTTTTCTTAAGGACTTTAAAAAATTTCTTATTTCATTTTGCTAATAGAAATTATAATAAGTTAGCCAATTTTTTTGCTAACTTTGTTTTATTTGGTGATTTTTTATGGGATGACTAAATTGTAATAAGGTTCCTCATGTTTTCATTTTTTATTAAAGGAGGATTGTTATAGGCTTTATATCACTTAGTAGTTTTTAATATATTTTTCTTTTTAATACAATTCGTAGTTCTTCAAACAAAGAAAACTTCACCCTCCACACTCCGTTCCTCTATAATTGATTTTTACTCACTACAATGTTGACCAACAATATTGAATAATATAACTTACTATTCTATGGTCTATCTCAGCCTTCTACTAAAAGTGCCGACAAAAATAAATGAAAAACTATTTATACTTATTACGAAAATTGACTCAAACGCTATGACACTTAAAAAGGTGGCACAACGACTTTATAAGATAAACTAACACCTCAATGCTACAAAATATTCTCCATTACGGTGCTAACCTATGCTGGCATGGTTTTTTGCTAATCTGGTATGATGCTTGACTAATCTAATGTGGTGCATCTTTTTCTTAATTTCTTCATCATGGCGCTAGAATAGTTTGACACTGTGGAACTTGCTTTCAACAAATGTGCTGCAGTGCTTCTTAGGTCAATGCTTCATTATGAATTAATTATAATTTTATATATACTCTTGCATTATAATGTTGATCAATGGTGTTGCATAACACTATGTTGTTAATGTTTAAAATTTTTCTTTAAAGCATTATGAAGTTAATATTGTGTTTACAATAGGTTTAAAATCTTTTTCTTCTTTAACTCTTTTGATTTTTCTATAGAAATATTTTCATTTCAAGATGTACATCCCTTTTTATTGTTATCAAAAGGAGAATTCATAATATTGTTTGATGACTGATGATGATTGATGTGTGTGTGTTATGTGTATGTATACGTTGTATTGTGAATGTGTGTAATGTGTGTATGTTTTAAATGTTTGATTGTTTATGTTCATGTTTTTGTTCGAGTTATTTTTTATATTAGTATTTATTATTTATTTTTTCTTTTTAATTTTTATGTTTTTGTTTTTTTAGTCTTAATGGGAACCCCATGACTTAAATTGGTCATTTATTTACAGGAAGCTATGGAGAAAATTTGCTTTAAATGTTAACTCAAATAATAATTATTTTTCCATCATAAAAAAGTGGTGATATTATTGCAACTTAGTTTTCATAACTATGTTTTTATATCATGTGTATTTTTGGTGATTCCAAAATCTTATTGTATTGATTACTGTTTCTCCTAACATATAATGGAAATATTACTTTTGTTGTTTGTGTGTACTAATATTTCAAGAAAATTATACTCCGAACTGTTGAAGACTTCATGATATATTAGATTAGGGTTAATTATATTTGAAGATTATACTTTTTATATTTTTCTTGAGTCTAAGAGAGTGTGATTGTAGTTGTATAACCATGTATATCTCACTCTCATTCTCTTCTACATCTTTCTCTCTCTCTTACTCTCTTTCCCTCTTCTATTTCTCTCCTCATTCCCTCTCTCTAGTGCTAGCTCTCTCCTTCTATCTCTTATTCAATACTATCTCTCTCACTCTATTTCACCTCTCTCTCTCTCTCACACACACTCTCTCTCTCTCTCTTTCTCTCTCTCTCTCTCTCTCTCTCTCTCTCTCTCTCTCTCAATCTCTCACCCTCTCTTTCACTCACTTTCACTCACTCTTTCTATCTCATCTCTCTTATTCATTCTCTCTCCTCTCTATCTCTCTCTTACCCTCTCCCTCAACTCTCTCTCTCTCTCTCTCTCTCTCTCTCTCTCTCTCTCTCTCTCTCTCTCTCTCTCATGCTTTATATATTTATCTCAAAATAAATATTACCTTTGTATTTCTTTCTCTCGCCCTCTCTCCATCTCCTCTTTATCTCAATATTTCTCCATCTCCCTCTCTCTGTCTTGCTCATTTTCTATCACTTTCTCTAGAATCCATAAAAAATATGTTGAACACCCTCCCTTTATATACTTTTTTCCCTTTTTCTCTCCCACACAAACACTCTCATAATTCATATCCCTATCTCTAACTCTCTTTTTTACACTCCCCATTTATATATCTCTTTCCCTATTTATCTATCTCACTCTCCTTCTATTCCCCTATATCTATCACCCTTTCTTTACCACTATCTCATTTTTCTCTACTCCTCTTTCTATCTTCCCCTCTTTCACACTTTTTATCTTGCACCCTCAGTCTCACTCTATCCTCTCTCTTGTGTTTGTACAATCCCTCTCTATCTAACACTATCTCGCCCTCTCTCCATCTCTTTCTTCCTCACCTATACACCTTATCTCTCTATCTCCTTCTCTCTCTCTTAATGTCAATCTCTCTTTATCTCTATTTCCTTTTACATTTGTTTATTTCTTTCTCTCTCATTCTTCCATAAAATATGTATTGCACTCTTCTCTCTTTATCTCAGCCTCTCTTTCTCTCTCTATCTCCCTTTATTTCTCTCTCTTTCTTTATTCATCACTCTATCTACCTCTCTTTCAATCTCTCTTATTATATTTATCATTATCTTCCCCTCTCATAGGCTCTATCTTCCTTTCTCCCCTCTCTCTTGATAATTATAAATTCTATAATATTTTATATATTTTATTTTCACTAAATAAACATTTAAAGTGTTTAATATATATTTCTTAAATAAATTCTATATGTTAAAAGATGAGTGTATAGGAGATACTTTGATCCTTTCTAGTGATATCACTCTTTTATATTTTCATTCTTCCATGAGTTCAATAAAATGAGTTTGCATGTAATTTATTTTATGTCAAGCTAATTCTCTTATTTTGTAATAATGATGTAAAGTGCATGCTAGGTACTAAAAAAATTCTTATCTAAAAATTTGAAATGATATTTTTAATATTATTTTGTTCTTCATTAAATGCACATAATGGCCACATGTGGAGTTAAAATCTAGTGTGGTGTATAGCCATAATGGAGGAATGCATGAACCAAAATAGAATTTAAGATAGGATGTTTTATTGCCTATGCATAAGATGCAAAATATTCTATGTTCTTAAGATACTATAATTATAGGAGGTTACCAGATATCTTTTTTTCCCTTACAAGCTTGACAGAGATCTACAGATGCATAAGTTATGAATCTCATGTATAATTAAGAGTCTCATCTAAAAAGATTTAAAATTTACACTCATCAAACAAAAATACTTTATTTCAATATTATATCCAATATTTTTATTATTTAATTTAATGATAGTGTCACCACGAATATTATTTTTATTTCAGTGGGATAATTATTATAATTATAGTAAATGGTAGTAGTTTATTGCTTGCAAGTATACTTCATTGTGGGTTCCAACTCTACTATATTACTTAATTATTTTTTTCTTCTTGTATACTTATGTATATTAAGCATGTTTTGATAATTTTTTTATATATCAAATAAAACCTAAACATTGTTCTTTTGAAGAGGAATATGGCTAGAAATTGGATCCATAAAATTTACTTTTTTGATCATTCTTCTATTGCGAATGTGGAGGAAATGGCTTTATCAAGTGTGGAATTCTTTTAGGGTTTATTCAATAAAACTTTTAATCCCTTTCCTACTGACATTCCAACATTATCCTACATGTCATTAATCGGGAAGATAATGCGGTTCTCACAGCCTCCCCACTTTGGTGGAGGTTAGGATGATGGTTTTTGATTTGAATACTGATTATATGGCTAGTACGGATGGCTTTACTACTATATTTTTTCAAAAAACCTAGGATATTATTCATATTAATCTTTTTAATGCTATCACTGATTTCTTTTTTGGTAATTCTATTCCTAAATGTTTTTCTTCCACCTCTATTGTGCTTATTCCTAAAATCAATGGAATTTGTTATTGGAATGATTATAGACCTATTAGTCATTGTACCTTTTTTACTAAAATGATCTCCAAGTTACTTTTGAATAGACTTTTTCCTTTACTTCCTAAAATTATTGCTTCTTATAAGACTAGTTTTATTCAAGGTAGATCCATTTCAGATAACATATTACTAGCTCAAGAAATTGTCCATGACCTGGATGTTAGGGTGCTTGGAGGTAACAATATTTTTAAATCAGACATCTCCAAAGCTTATGATAACATTATCTAGGATTTCTTTTATCATGTTTTTATATTATTTTGATTTGAGAATGGTTTTGTTAACATAATTAAACTGTTTATTAAAAACACTTATTTTTTTGTTCTGATTAATGGCAAAAGAAATGGTTTCCTCAAGTCTTCTCATGGGTTGAGACAAGGTGATCCGATATCTCCTTCTCTTTTTATTATTTCTATAGAATTTTTTCAAGTGGCATTTATAATCTTTTCAAAAATTATCTAAGAAACAATTATAGAACTTTGGTGGGCCTTTCTATTTCTCACTTATGTTTTGCTGACGATGTTATCATTTTTTTAATATTTCTATTAATAGGTTTAAAAGACTTATGAGCTTTTAAATAAATTTGAAAATTATAGTGGCCTTTCTACTAATAAAAATAAGAGCTATTTTATACCCTCTAAGAAGGTTTCTCATGATAAATTAACTGCTATATTGCACTAGCTTTATAGAAGGCTCTTTACCCCTCAACTATCTGGGGGTTCCCCTATATAAGGGTAGGAAAAGGAGTTTTATTTTTGATAATCTTATTTCTAAGGTGCATAATAAGATTTATTCATGGAATTCCAACTTCTTTAGCTTTGGTGGAAGACTTACTCTTATTACAATTATTTTGTGCTCCATACTTGAGCATATATTTAAAAGTCTTCAACCTACCTGCGAGGTGTGTAATAGGATTGAGAAACTTATTAATAAGTTCTTTTGGTGTGGTTCCAATATGCATTCTAAATTTATTTGGTTTACTTGACATAATTGTTGTGGTGTGTTGAATGAAGGGGCTTTGGGTTGTAAGACTAGTTGGATTTAGATAATGATTTCTATTATTAACTATGGTTTAATTTTTTTTCTCTAAACTTTCACTATGGGCTATGTTTATGAATGTTAAATATTATAATGGTAAGCATCCTACTAAGTGTTCTTTTAAGAAGGGTGATTCTATGGTTTGGAATAGGTTGTGCAACATCAAGTGGAGTGTTAAACCCCATGTCAAATGGGGTTTGAGCAAAGCAAACCTTTTTTTTCTGGCAAGATCCGTGGCTGGATGGTAGGTTCATTGACTCTTTTATTTGTTCCTCTTCTATATCATCTCTAAAGTCCATGATTTTATTGCGGATAGCATATGGGACTACAATAAACTTTCTCATAATGTTCATGATAATATTTGTTTAAGTATCTTGAGTATTCCTATTAACACTAATACTGATGATTAACCTCTTTAATATCTTTCTTACAATGGGATTTTCTCTTATTAATTTTAGGGACAAGCATGATGTTAATAAAACTTATTCCACGATTTTGCATAAGAGTATTCCTAAGACTATTTTTATTTTTGTTTGGAGAATAATGCATAATTTCATTCCTTCTGATGACATCAGAAGGAAGAGAGGCTTTATTACTTCCATGTGTCAATGCTATTTTCATGAGAAGAATATGAATCACATTATTGTCTCTGGCCTGATTGCTACAAAAATTTGGTCTCCTTTTGATGACATTTTCAAGTAAAATAAGTTTATTACGCATATCTCTATTTATACTTTACTTCATTACTAGTTCATTAACTCTAAAGAGTGCATTAGAAATGTTATTCAATCTCTTATATTGTGGTTTTAATGGCTTGCTAGAAATAACCCTATTTTTATTAATTATAAGATGGATCTGACTCACATTATTAGGAATATTAAAGATAAAGTGTGTAAGCTTTTTGTTGTCAACCTTTTAACAAATATTTTAGAAATTAATCATTTGTGGCTCATAGTTTAGGTTTATCGTTGCCTGACAAAAGAACTTTAGGGGATCCTAAGTTGGTACAGTGGATCAAACCCCCTCATAACATTTATAAGTTAAATGTGGATGGGGCGGTGAAGAATAACTTTTACAGGTGTGTGGGGATCATTAGGGAAGCTCAAACTAATGTGAATTTTTCCTTTGCTTCCCCTTTGAAGAAATGTTTGGTGGTTTTGGCTAAACTTGTTGCTATCCTTAATGGTCTTAACGCTTATATTTCTCTTGGGATCTATAATATTTGGATTAAAGTGGATGTTGTGTCTAATATCCATTGCTTGATGAAGCATGCTGAGATTACTTGCAACCAGGATCTATTCTACATGATCCGTGATATTAATTGGCTATTAACTAACTTAATAGTCACACCTATTTTTTGGGAAGGTAATTATTTTGCTAATTTTTTTGCCAATATGGGGTGTAATTTGGATGTTATTATAAATTTTTTTGTTTGCAATATACCTAATCAGCTGAATTGTTTGATTAGGTTAGATAAATTGGGTTTGCCTTATGCCATATTTTAGTGTTCCTAGTTTGGTTGATGTTTTATTATTGTGTTTTGTGGATTCTATCTTTTTCCTATTTTTTATGCTGTACTTATTCGTTGGAGATTTAAGCAAAGATTGGAATTTGAATTTATCTTATTTATACCCTTTTGTTTATATTATATTCCTATTAGCATTTAAATAGTTTGGCTATGTTGGTTATCCTTGAGGGTACGCTGGATTGTTTGGCCTAATTTCTTATATTTCCTGGGGCTCTCAGGTTTCTCCAGTTGTTTGTTGCTAGACTAGTTGTTCTTGCTTTTAACTATTTTAGGGGGCTAGACTGATGATGTTTTTGGGGTGTCCCATTTGTTGTATGGTTAGTTTATGTTACTTAGCTATTTACACCATTATCTGATAGACGGTTTCTGTAAGCTGGAAGTTGTTATCTATTGACTACATGGTTATGAAAGTTGATTGGTTGCATATGACTTCTTCAATTTTTTGGTTTTTCTACTAAATATACAATTATGGGATTAGAATTGAATGGCATTGTGGTATTATTCATGAGGATCACAGCCAGATTATCTTACTGAGCTCTATTAATCCTTATTTTAATATTAGATTCACCTTTCTTTCTCAAGATCGTCCTGCTCTATTTTTTGGTGCTGGTTATTGGAATTTATCTTGTGTTGATTTATCCTTTCATATTGTAATATGTCATAGTTTATTTTACATTTTTATATTTATCTTTTCCTACTAGGTGTCTCCTAAGTGAATTATTTGGGCTTAACTACTGGCTTAAGTTGTGTTATCATTTTTTGGAACTGTGGTTCCTTGTCTACTTATATTGGTGACAGTATCTTAAAATCCTTCTTGATTTTTGTTTTGCATAGTTCATCTTATTATAACTAACTTGTTTCTTTAGGGTTGATAATTTTTTGGTAGGTTCTCTTGTGTTCTTGGTTGTCCTTGCAAGTTCAAGTACAAGTTATGCTAGTGGATGCTTTGATCTTTTTGGAGAAAGGATGTGCTCATTTTCAATGTTTTTATCATTCTTTTTTGGGTGATGTCTTCTTACAGCCCTAGAATGTAACTAGGTTCTTTGGTACTTTCTAGCATAGGGGACCATCGGCTCTTAAGATCTTTTTAGATCTTTTGAGCAGTAGTGAGTTGAAGGTCCCCTCTAAGGATTTTATAATGATTTTCTTAATTAACACGTAGGCCCCTCTGTGGTTTTTCCCGAAAAAAAGGTGATAGTGCCCTAGAAATTTATACAATTCAAAGTTTCACTTCCAACTCCCATAAGGTTTTTGGTGTTGTTGCTGAGGAAGTACTTTTCTTTTTATAATTTTAACTATATTGTTGAATTAACTACATTGTTAGACCTACTTGTATATCTTTTTTTATTTGATTTTTTTATTTATTTCATATTCATGATTAAATGCTTTATAGATATAGAAAGGAACATTTATTATTTGACTTTGAAAAAGAAAGAACCATTCAAAAAATAGAAAAACCAAAAAAGATTATAAAAATGGCTGAACCTTTACTAAATTAAGATCATTCTTGACTTCTTAGGGATTATGCAAACCCTTTGGTACTTATAATTCATCAGAGTATTAATAGAACTATGATGAAAAATATTAATTCTAAATTAAAACCAATCATAATTCAAATGGTACAAAAATTTCATTTTGGGGGAACTCATATTAAAAATCACAATTTACACTTAGTTAGTTTTTTAGAAATTTATGCAACATTTAAGTACAATGGTATTAGTGATGATGTTATCAGACTTATTTATTTCTATTTTCTCTAAGAGATAAAGTTAAGATATGGTTGAATTTGTTTCCCACTTGGATTGAGTTAGCTCATGAGTTTCTTGCAAAGTATTTCCCATGATCAAAGACTACAAAGGGAAAGACAATGTCCTTTCTACTTTTCAATTTCTTGAGTATAGAATATTGCAAAGGGAAAGACAATGTTCGAGGAGTTGTAATGAAATAGAATATGGAGATCATGTTTCTATAGGTGTGCAAAGATGAAGGAAGTTCTAAATCAAATTGGCAAGTGGTAGTTTGCAGTACTGGTATTTAACTCCTTAATGAATTGTTGTAATTAGTTATATAGACAAAGTTCTTTCATGGTAAATTTGTATTGTAGTATGGTGTTATTTACATGGAATTCAAGAAACAAGTTGATTCATAATGGGAGTGAAGATAGCTCATTGATTATTTGTTCTAATACAATGAGTTATGCTTCTATATCTGCTTATGGAACTGGTAAAGTCTCAGGTATATGGGATGCTAATCAATCTACTAGGATGTCCAATTTGTATTGGTATCCTCCTCCACTCGATTGGATAAAGGTAAAGGTGTATGCCACTTTACTACCTTCTTATAAAGTTGGAATTGGAGGTGTGTTTCATGATCACAAAGGTAGATTCCTCTTTTCTTTTGGAAAACTATATGTTCATTTGGACATATCTATATTGGAGCTTTTTCCTACACAATAAATCAAGGAGGTGATCAAAGAGTGGATGTTTAAATACAAGGGAATTATAGTAGAAGGTGATAATGATTACATTATGAAGTTTTTGCAAAATGCTAAACCAAGTGGTGACTCAAGGTATGAAGATGTTCATTTAATCAAAGGGTTTAACCATGTTATTTTCAATAGTATAGAAAGAAGGTGCAATAAGATAGTGGATTTATGTGCTAACAATGGTACTTTGAGTTATTTTATTTTGGACGATATTAGTGTGAATAAGGTTCCTCCTTCTTTTATGCCTTTGTTTAAGGATGAATCTAATGTTTTGAGACTGTAGTTTGTATTCCTTTCTTAGTTTTTAATGTAATTTGCTGCATTTTCTTCAAAAAAAAAAAAATCAAAGACTACAAAAACTTAGAATTGATATCATTTCTTTTACCCAATTTAAAGGTGTATCAACTAATGAGAGTAAGGAGAGATTTAAGGAAATGCTTAGGAAATTCCCTCATCATATTTTACTTGATGGGTTGCATATTTTTAGAGAAATCATTGATACTACAACTGGATCATTAATAATGTCTAAGACAATTGAGGAAGCATATGAATCAATAGACAAATTTGATATTAACAATGCCAAATTGCCTACTGATAGGATAAATCTTAATAGAGTAGAAAAAATTGATGAATCTGATTCTTTCTCAATTTTGACTTTAAAAGTTGTAGTAATCTTTAATAAATTAAATAATTTGAAAATGAGAACAAGGACAAATGGGTATAATAAAGTCAAAAGAGATCCTAGAAATTTAAGCGCCATAGTGTAGAGCTTCGTAGCATCATAACTTTATCACTCAGATTTTTAACAACTCCAACATGACAGGAATGGGAAGATAACCTTGAAAATAAAGTTATACAAATAGAAATCTATTTGGATAATCAATTTACTACTCTTTAAAAAGCTGAAGATCAAATTGGGCATCTTGTTAAGTTAATTAATTATTAAAAATTGGAAGAACAATGCAATAATATATAACTTTGAAGTGGAAAAGATTTGTGAAACCCTTACAAAGAGAGAGATCTACCTCAAAGAATGATGGTGAAGATGATTAAGTAGCAAATAAATCTTCAACTGAACAACTCGACCTATAAACAAAACTGAAAATTTTATAATGAAGGTTAAAGAGAGAAAAACCCAACCTTTTCTCAGAGGTTAATTAAACAAAATATTGATAAATAATTCTCAAAGTTATTAGAAGTGTTAATAAAATTAACCATTAATATACCCTTTTCTAAAGCTTTAGAATAGATACCTACTTATTAAAAAATTATGAAGAATGTTTTAAATAAAAATAGAAAACTAGGGAATATAAATTTGTAGCATTAACTCTAAGGTGTAGTGCTCTAATTCAAAAAAATGTTTTAAATTAATTTAACACAATTTAGAAGAGAGTGGGTGAAGAGAGAGAAGGACCACAAAAATAAGAAGGATTTTGGAGGATTTCGATGTCCTTTGTTGAAGATGGTAGAGGGTGGCCAATCATCCTTGGATGACCGGAACACCTTCTCCTTATTATCTACCATGAGTCCAATTTCGTTGGATTCTAAAGGTAGATTTTCATTCAAACGCAGCATCTCCCACAATTCGTGTTTTTTGAATTCTCCTCTTGTGATAAGAGAGGGAGGTTTGGCTTCTAAGAAAAAAAATTTGCCATATTCAGGCAAAGGAAAAGGAGTTTTTCCTTATTTGAATAGTAATTTAAATTCATCTAAGCCAATTTTTATTCCTCTTACTAATAATTTGGAGGCTTCTTCTTCTAATCCTTTTTCAGAAAAGATTAATTCTAATGTGTGGATTAAAAACCACATATTAAAATTAATTTGAATGAAATTCATGATGATAATGTAGATGCAAATGTTGTCAAGCTTGATTTGGAAAAAGAAAAAAACCAATGTTCAAATTTTGAAGAATTCATTAGTGGTGAAAATATAATGTAAAGACTTGCCTTTTTCAAAATGTTCAATAGAGTAAAGGAAGCAATGGAGTAAATTTGGAGGTTTTCATATAATCTTGCTTTGGTTAGATTGGCTTTTGTTTTCTTTTCAGTCATATGAAGCTTTGGAAGAAGTTCTTAATGGTGGTCCTTAGTTTGTTGGGGGATTTGTCATTGGTGTTGACAGATGGTCACCTAACTTCAATCTTATTTCAATGGATGGGATTTCTTCTCCCATTTAAGTTTGTTTACTTCATTTGCCTCTACATTGCTGGGATGAAACCAATATCTCTAGAATTGTATCTAGAATCAGAACCTTATTATTATTTGAAATTTCTCTGATACCAATTTAAATTGCTCTGATACCGATTGAAATTACTAGATGCGCCAAGAGGGGGGTGAATTGGATGATTAAGAACTTTTAATGAAAAGAAATATTTTTTTATGACTTTATGCGGAAGCGAATTTCATTCATAATAAAAAGATATGTAATAAATTTCATCCACGTAATTAATCATAATAAAAATAAATGCGGAAATAAAGTGCAGAAAAAAATAATGGAAAGAACACACCAATTTATAGTGGTTCGGTCAAACCATGACCTACGTCCACTTCCCGGAGGCACCCTCTGAGTATTACACTAAATCTTTAGTGATTCTCCTTTAGCCCCTAGAGCTAGGCGGAGAAGCCCTTACACAATCACTTCCACCTTCCCCGGTGCGGCGAAGGAGCCGGGTCCTTTGACACCAACGAGATCTTCTTCTTCCCAAAACTTCCTTCAAGATGAACCTTGAATCTGATGGTACTGAGGTGCAAGCTCACCGGATCAACCGTGTAAACTCTCCTTCACACTCCCATGAAATCCCCTCCAAGGTTCTTCTCCCTCTCTCAAAATCCACCCTTTCCTCTCTCCCTTTCAAGTCCTCTCTTCAAGTTTTCTCTAGAAAAATGAAGCCACAATGGCTGCCAAAAGACTCTTATAAAGTCTTATGAGAGTGCTTAAATAGAGGGCTCAAAAACCCTAAAAATACTCAATTCAGCCGTCAAATATCATACCGTACGATCTCAAGATCGTCCAGTACGATGCGCAGAAATTGACATGTTAGTACTGTACGATCCAGTTAGTACAGTACGATCCAGTTCATACAGTACGATCCAAATAACAAATTTTAGCCTTTTTGATTGCATAATCTCAGGATTAACTTTGGCAATATTTCAAACATCGTATCGTACGATTATGATCGTATAGTACGAGTATACAACTGTTCAAATTCAAATTTTTGCCTAATTTATTGGACGGCAGGCTTTCTAATTATAACATATCGTATAGTACGTTGTGGTGATCGTACAGTACTATTAGTTATATTCAAAATTAATTTTTACAGGAAAAATTAATATTTTAATTTATTTCTGTTACACCAGATCGTCCATTACGAAATAAATTCGTACAGTACGATGAACAGAAAAGTTAAAATATTCATAATCATTATTTGCTCCCTCTGTGTGTGTGCATGATCAACAAACTATCATACTTCATTATAAGACTTGACTCAATAAATGAAAATTACATACTCATTTAATACGACCAATTCTACGCAATCTTAAGCCTTGAATCTTCAAAGAACGGTGCATGATGTACCTGAAATATTAGTTAACATAGAAAGAATTATGCACTGCAAATATCAGGAGAAATAAAAGATTAATAAATATTATTTGTTATCATCAAAATCATAAACTCGGAAGCCCGAGTTGCAACAATCTCCCCCTTTTTGATGATGTCAAATAATATAGGTTGACTTGGCAAATTAAAAAAATTTCTTCTAAACTCCCCCTCAGTAAAAGAATTAGATTAAAAATTAGGGGAAAGCTTCCTTCTTAATTTTTTTTTAAAAAAAAGGATAAATAAATAACAGCAAAAATTAAAACAAAATGCAATAAACTACAATACTTTCTCCCCCTTTGACATTATCAAAAAGAAGAGATAAAATAAAATATAAAATAACAACATAATAACGAAACAAAAACATACTATTATATAAAACAAGTTAAACATACAAGACATATAAAAAATACATACAAAACACATATACAAGACACATAAACAAAACACACAAACAAACCTTAACATACTTATACCTCATCATCTTGCTCCTGTTCTGATGAATCAGAAACTAACTCTGCCCAGGAGACTTTTTGCTTTTCATCTTTTCCCCATATTACAAATGGTTTGTTTTTACTCTTTTCCTTTGCAGGAAGAGTTTTTAAGTTGGGGCATTCACGCTTGAAATGTCTGAGTTTCCTACACCCAAAACAAATTATGTCAGAAGAAAACTTAACATTTTTATAATTTTTACATTTACTCCGCTTTTGTTGATGTTCATGCTTGTGCTTCAATAGACATTCAAATTTATTTGTTATCGATGATATCTGCTTGCTTTCATCATCTACTAAGCCATACTCATCTCTGTGTTTGGCTTTTAGCACAATAGTGTTCTCATCACCTGCATCCAAAAATCTTTGACTCACACTTTGCTCATAGGCAATGAGTGAGACGATTTCAGAATTTAATGCACAGAAAAAATAATTCAAGTATTTAGCATTTAGTTGTGCATTGACTAGTTCTATTCTACTCCATTCAGTAAAAGGAATATTAATTTTGACTCCATCTATCATACGTGAAGGTGCAGAATAGCCAGTTTGAATCATATGCCACACTCGATAATCAATTGATTGCAAAAATGTTGACATGCAAATTTTCCAAAAATTAAAAGAAATATTTTCAAATAAAGGTGGTCGTGTAATACAATAGCCTTCCGCAATCTAATGATTTCCAAAATATGCCATGATCGATTTTTTCTAGATTTTCTAAAACACTATTTTTGAAACCCGCTCTGATACCAATTGAAATTGCTCTGATACCAATTGAAATTACTAGATGCGCCAAGAGTGGGGTGAATTGGATGATTAAGAACTTCTTTTAATGAAAAGAAAAAAAAATTTATGACTTTATGCGGAAGTGAATTTCATTCATAATAAAAAATATGTAATCCATTTCATCCATGCAATTAATCATAATAAAAATAAATGCAGAAATAAAGTGCAGAAAAAAATAATGGAAAGAACACACCAATTTATAGTGGTTCGGTCAAACCATGACCTACGTCCACTCACCGGAGGCACCCTCCAAGTATTACACTAAACCTTTAGTGATTCTCCTTTAGCCCCCACAGCTAGGCAGAGAAGCCCTTACACAATCACTTCCACCTTCCCCGGTGCGGCGGAAGAGCCGGGTCCTTTGACACCAACGATATCTTCTTCTTCCCAAAACTTCCTTCAAGATGAATCTTGAATCCGATGGTACTGAGGTGCAAGCTCGCCAGAGCAACCGTGTGAACTCTCCTTCACACTCCCTTGAAACCCCCTCCAAGGTTCTTCTCCCTCTCTCAAACTCCACCCTTTCCTCTCTCCCTTTCAAGTCCCCTCTTCAAGTTTTCTCTACAAAAATGAAGCCACAATGGCTGCCAAAAGACTCTTATAAAGTCTTATGAGAGTGCTTAAATAGAGGGCTCAAAAACCCTAAAAATACTCAATTCAGCCGTCAAATATCGTACCGTACGATCTCAAGATCGTCTAGTACAATGCGCAGAAATTGACCTGTTAGTACTGTACAATCCAGTTAGTACAGTACGATCCAGTTTGTACAGTATGATCCAAATGACAAATTTTAGCCGTTTTGATTGCATAATCTCAGGATTAACTTTGGCAATATTTCAAACATCGTACCGTATGATTATGATCGTACAGTACGAGTATACAACTGTTCAAATTCAAATTTTTGCCTAATTTAATGGACGGTAGGCTTTCTAATTATAACATATCGTATTGTACGTTGTGGTGATCGTACAGTACAATTAGTTATATTCAAAGTTAATTTTATCAGGAAAAATTAAAATTTTAATTTATTTCTATTACACCAGATCATCCAGTACAAAATAAATTCGTACAGTACGATGAACAGAAAAGTTAAAATATTCATAATCATTATTTGCTCCCTCTGTGTGTGTGCATGATCAACAAACTATCATACTTCATTATAAGACTTGACTCAATAAATGAAAATTACAGACTCATTTAATACGACCAATTCTACGCAATCTTGAGCCTTGAATCTTCAAAGAACGGTGCATGATGTACCTGAAATATTAGTTAACATAGAAAGAAATATGCACTGCAAAGACCAGGAGAAATAAAAGATTAATAAATATTATTTGTTATCATCAAAATCATAAACTCGGAAGCCCGAGTTGCAACAATCTCCCCCTTTTTGATGATGTCAAATAATATAGGTTGACTTTGCAAATTAAAAAAATTTCTTCTAAACTCCCCCTCAGTAAAAGAATTATATTAAAAATTAGGGGAAAGCTTCCTTCTTAATTTTTTTTTAAAAAAAAAAGATAAATAAATAACAGCAAAAACTAAAACAAAATGCAATAAACTACAATACTTTCTCCCCCATTGACATTATCAAAAAGAAGAGATAAAATAAAATATAAAATAACAATAAAATAACGAAACAAAAACATACGATTATATAAAACAAGTTAAACATACAAGACATATAAAAAATACATACAAAACACATATACAAGACACATAAACAAAACACACAAACAAACCTTAACATACTTATACCTCATCATCTTGCTCCTGTTCTGATGAATCAGAAACTAACTCTGCCAAGGAGACTTTTTGCTTTTCATCTTTTCCCCATATTACAAATGGTTTGTTTTTACTCTTTTCCTTTGCAGGAAGAGTTTTTAAGTTGGGGCATTCACGCTTGAAATGTCTGAGTTTCTTACACCCAAAACAAATTATGTCAGAAGAAAACTTAACATTTTTATAATTTTTACATTTACTCCGCTTTTGTTGATGTTCATGCTTGTGCTTCAATAGACTTTCAAATTTATTTGTTATCGATGATATCTCCTTGCTTTCATCATCTACTAAGCCATACTCATCTCTGTGTTTGGCTTTTAGCACAATAGTGTTCTCATCACCTGCATCCAAAAATCTTTGACTCACACTTTGCTCATAGGCAATGAGTGAGACGATTTCAGAATTTAATGCACAGAAAAAATAATTCAAGCATTTAGCATTTAATTGTGCATTGACTAGCTCTATTCTACTCCATTCAGTAAAACGAATATTAATTTTGACTCCATCTATCATACGTGAAGGTGTAGAATAGCCAGTTTGAATCATATGCCACACTCGATAATCAATTGATTGCAAAAATGTTGACATACAAATTTTCCAAAAATTAAAAGAAATATTTTCAAATAATGGTGGTTGTGTAATACATTAGCCTTCCGCAATCTAACGATTTCCAAAATATGCCATGATCGATTTTTTCTAGGTTTTCTAAAACACTATTTTTGAAACCCGCTCTGATACCAATTGAAATTGCTCTGATACCAATTTAAATTACTCTGATACCAATTGAAATTACAAGATGCGCCAAGAGGGGGGTGAATTGGATGATTAAGAACTTCTTTTAATGAAAAGAAAAAAAAATTTATGACTTTATGAGGAAGTGAATTTTATTCATAAAAAAAAGATATGTAATCCATTTCATCCACACAATTAATCATAATAAAAATAAATGCGGAAATAAAGTGCAGAAAAAAATAATGGAAAGAACACACCAATTTATAGTGGTTCGGTCAAACCATGACCTACGTCCACTCCCCGGAGGCACCCTCCGAGTATTACACTAAACCTTTAGTGATTCTTCTTTAGCCCCCACAGCTAGGCAGAGAAGCCCTTACACAATCACTTCCACCTTCCCCGGTGCGGCGGAGGAGCCGGGTCCTTTGACACCAACGAGATCTTCTTCTTCCCAAAACTTCCTTCAAGATGAACCTTGAATCCGATGGTACTGAGGTGCAAGCTCGCCGGAGCAACCGTGTGAACTCTCCTTCACACTCCCTTGAAACCCCCTCCAAGGTTCTTCTCCCTCTCTCAAACTCCACCCTTTCCTCTCTCCCTTTCAAGTCCCCTCTTCAAGTTTTCTCTAGAAAAATGAAGCCACAATGGTTGCCAAAAGATTCTTATAAAGTATTATGAGAGTGCTTGAATAGAGGGCTCAAAAACCCTAAAAATACTCAATTCAGCCGTCAAATATCGTACCGTACGATCTCAAGATCGTCCGGTACGATGCGCAGAAATTGACCTGTTAGTACTGTACGATCCAGTTAGTACAGTACGATCCAGTTCATACAGTACGATCCAAATGACAAATTTTAGCCGTTTTGATTGCATAATCTCAGCATTAACTTTGGCAAAATTTCAAACATCGTACTGTACGATTATGATCATACAGTACGAGTATACAACTGTTCAAATTCAAATTTTTGCCTAATTTAATGGACGGCGGGCTTTCTAATTATAACATATCGTATAGTACGATGTGGTGATCGTACAGTACGATTAGTTATATTCAAAATTAATTTTTTCAGGAAAAATAAATATTTTAATTTATTTCTGTTACACCAGATCGTCCAGTACGAAATAAATTCGTACAGTACGATGAACACAAAAGTTAAAATATTCATAATCATTTTTTGCTCCCTCTGTGTGTGTGCATGATCAACAAACTATCATACTTCATTATAAGACTTGACTCAATAAATGAAAATTACACTCATTTAATACGACCAATTCTACGCAATCTTGAGCCTTGAATCTTCAATGAACGGTGCATGATGTACCTGAAATATTAGTTAACATAGAAAGAAATATGCACTTCAAATACCAGGAGAAATAAAAGATTAATAAATATTATTTTTTATCATCAAAATCATAAACTCGGAAGACCGAGTTGCAACATTATTGGATGGCAATATGTTTAGATGAGAAAGGAGGGAATTTGCAAGAGCTTGCATTCGAATTAAGTTGAATTCTAAACTCCCTTGTGGAATTTGGATTAAAGGTCTTAAAGGTAGATTTTATCAAAAATTTGAATATGAAAATCTATCATCTATTTGTTTCAAATGTGGAAGAATTGGACATAAATATTTTGTTTATCCAAATTCTTATAATACTAATTTGGTTGAAAAAGAAGTTCCTACAAGTTCTTCTCAACATGATGAGAAGTCCTTTGGGCCTTGGATGCATGTGAAGTTCAAGAAAAAAAAAGTCAAAAGATCTTTTCTAATAAATCGATTTCCAAAGATTATCCAGCTAAAAGGATTTCGATTAGAAATCCTGTAATAGAGCACATCTCGGATCATGGTTTTTTCATATAATCTTAATGTATTATCTTCAGATAAAAATGATTACATGGTAGCTAAATTAATCAAGGATGTTGATTGATATTGATTAGATCCAAGATATTAATTCGACTTTTCAAATTAATTCAATTAGATCAATTTTAGATCAGCCCGTCCAGAATTTGAATTCTGAATTCCTCATTTTGTTATCTAATCCTTTCGAAGTTGCTTGTAATGTACCTATTTTGGATCTTGATCTAATGGAAGCTCATGAATCAGAAAAAGGATTCAATCTAAATTCAAATTCTGAATTCAAAAATGCTAAAATTGTGGATGAAGTTAAGGGAGTCGTTTGTAATGAAGCTGATTCGTTGGAAGCAGTTTCTACAAAACCTATTTCTGTTGCTGATCTATTGGGAGCTCACAAATCAGATTTTGAATTCAAAATTTTGGATATTCAGGAGAAAGAAAAGGGTGCTATTATTTCTAAAATATAATTGGTTATTGTACCTCCTTTAACTGTTTTAGCGGTTGAGTCAAATATGGTTAATGAATATAATTCAACTTCTCCTTCTACTAATTCAGCAAGATTTTATGAAATGGAAGATAGAATTGATGGTTTGAGAGATATTTCTCCTCCTTCTATGATTACTTTGAATTTTTAAAAAACTATTTTTAAGAAGGGAAAAAGTTTTTCTACTAAGATGAGTGGTTCTTCCTTCTCTAAGCACATATTGTTCAAAGAACTTCAAGCCTTAGGAGTGGTTAAATATCTACCTGGAAGAAGGTTGGTTGAACTCAAAATGAAGAACGTTATCAGAGGTTCTACTCTATTACCTCGTTAATATGCAAGCTGGGTTTCTCTTTGCTATTAACAAAGTGGAAAGATACTTGAGGATGGAGCAATTTATCAAAGAGTTTGTCATAATACTAGCTTTGCATTATGACTTTGGAAGTTGGAAAAACCATATGGAAAATCTATCAGAGAAATTCTTAGGTGGTTTTTGGAAGTCATTGATTATTTGTATTTTCCTTTTAAGCTTTTGTTACTTATTTTTTTCTTTTAGTTTGTAATTTGTTTCTTAAACTTATTCTAATTGCTTATGGGATCAATACTAAGTCATATTCTTTAACCGGTTGGGAACTCTGGGATACTAACCAACCCTCGGGTTGTTTATTACATTGGTATCCCCTGCATTTAAAGAGTTTTAAAATAGGAAATACTAGGTTTCATTTCAATTATAATAAGTTTACTTTAACAAATTTACTTCCAATAAGGTTCCCTTTTCATGTTATAAATGAACCATTAGTTCCTTCTTTCTGGTTTGTATTAGGTTGTTTTTCTTTCTTTTAATGCATTATTGCATTTCTTCAAAAAAAAAAAAAAATAAGCCTTCCTATAAAACTTAATGATCCTTGAATTTTTTTCATTCATTTAACTAGTAGTGGCAAATTATATGGGTGAGTTACATGTGATTTAGGATCTAGTATCAATCTACTTTAAATCTTAAAAATATTAGATATATAAGAGGTTTAACCTACTTCTTTTACTCTTCAGTTAGTTGATATATGTTTTATTTACCCAAGAGGGGTAATAAAAGATGTTTTGATTGAAGTTGATAAATTCATTTTCCTTATTGATTTTACTATTCTAGTATGGAATAAGATAGGGAAATACCTCTCATCATATAAATACGATCTTAGCTACTTGAAAAGCTATGATCGATGTGTAAAAGGGTGAATTAACTATTCCAAAATTTGGACGTTAAATTGATGCGCTTAAATCTATCAAATTCTTGCAAGAAAATATTAAAGATTACTTTAGGGTGGATTTGGAAGATGTTGTTCTTGAAAGTTTATAAAAATAATTATTGGAAGGAGAATTATTGGAAGAGGAAGAAGATGGAAACAATAAAGAGTTTTTTGGGAAATCTATTATAACAAATGAAAGGAATGAATTTTTTATCAATGGAAATATTGAATTGTTAGAAACTTAATCTTTTAAGAAAACTTTGAAACCATCCATTGATGAGGCCCCTAAATTAGAGCATAAGGCTTTACCTTGTCTTCTCAAGTTCTATTTTTTGTGTAATAAACTCTACTTCTTCCTGTAATTATTTTAGCAAATTGAGAATCACATTAAGAAATTATATTTTTTAGAGTTTTAAGAATTTTTAAAAGAGCTTTTAGGTAGAAAATTTTTGACATAAATGGGATAAGTCCATCAATTTGCATGCATAGAATTGTAATGGAAGCAAGTTCAATACCGAAGCCTAAATATCAGAGAAGACATAACCCTTCCATGAAAGATATTAAGAAAGAGATTCATAAATTGCTTGATGCTATAAGTATTTACCCTAGTATTGATTGTTCTTAGTATATGCTTATTCTTTGTGTTCCTGAAAAAGGAGGACTGACTATCATAAAAAATAACATAATGAACTTATACCCATAAGAACTACCATAGGTTGGAGGATTTGCATAGATTTTAGAAAAATAAATAAAGCAACTAAAAAAGATCATTTTTTGCCTTTTCTTGATCATATACTAGATAAGTTTGCATAGTATCCATTACATTATTTTCTAGATGGATATTCTAAATACATTAAATCCCTATTGCACCTGAGTATCAAAATAAGATTACCTTCATTAGTTCTTATGGAAATTTTTACTTTTAGGAGAAAGCCTTTTGTTCTTAGTAATGCTCCTACAAATTTTTAAAGATGAATTATGTAAATCTTTGAAAACTTAATTAGGCAGGATATTGAGGTTTTTATGGATGACTTATATGTATTGGACACTACATTTGATTCTTGTCTTGAGTGTTTAACCTTTATTTTGAAAAGATGTGTAGAAATAAATTTAGTGTTAAATTGAGTATCAATTTATGGTAAACAAAATCATTGTTATAGAGAATAAAATTAAAAAAAAAAAAGAAATAAAGGTTATGTCGATTAGAAAAATTCAGATGATAGAAAAACTAGCTCCTCACAATTATGTTAAAGGCATTAGAAGTTTCTTAGGTTTTGCTGAATTTCATAATAGATTTATTAAGGACTTCTCTAAAATTTTGAAACCACAATGATTGATTATTCGACAAGGATATTTCCTTTATATTTAATTTTGTATGGCTTGAAGCCTTTAATACTTCAAAATAACATATGATTAAAACTTTAGTTTTTTTTATTCCAGATTTGTCATTACTTTTTATATTGATATGTGATGATTGTGACATTACTGTGTGTGTGGTTATAGGACAAAAGAGAGATAAGAAATTTCATTTAATTTTTATGTTAACAAAATTTTAAATGTGGCACAGTATTACTAGCCATTATTTTTTTTTTTAATAAATTTAGACCATAGTTGATTAGCACCAAAGTAATTATTTATATTGATCATTATGTTATTAAATATATTTTTTCAAAGGAAGATACTAAACAAAGATTGGTTAGGTCAATTTTTTTATTATAATAATTTGATGTATAAATTTTTTATAGAAAGGATACTAAATATCAAATTGATCATAATGTTTCAAAACTTTTTATTGAAAAACATATACAAAATGAGGGAAAGATTATTGAAAAGTTTCCTAAAGAATAATTATTTTCTCTACATTTGAGCAAATCACCTTAGTATGCTGACATTATTAATCTCCTTGTTAGTGGTAGACTTTCTTATGATTTAAGACTAATTCAGAAAAGGATGTTATTGTATAATACCAAATATTATTTTTTGTATGAACTATATATTTTTGAATCTCACAATGATCAAATTATGAAAAGATATGTCCGTGAAGAAGAAAGAGAACAAATCATTAGGGCATATCATGATTCTTATTTTGGGGAACATTTTGGATGTTTTAGAACTACTTCTAAAATTCTACAATTCAGATTTTTTTTGGCCTACTTTATTTAAGGATGTATATGAATAAATTAAGAAATGTGATCAATTCCAATGGGTAAAAAAAATTAAAAAAAAATGAAATGCCTCTGAACTGTATTTTAGAAATATCAATATTTAATATTTGGGGATCACATTTTATTGGACCTTTTGTGTCATCCCATAGAAATCAAAATATTCTTATTATTGTGGATTATGTTTCAAAGTGGATTGAAGGTGTCAAAACCTTTAAATTAATGCTCAAATTGAGATCAAGTTTAAAAATAAAAAAATTTCTTGATTTGGAATGCTAAGAATTTTAATTAGTAATGGAGGAAGTCATTTTTATAAAAAGAGGATAGAAAATATCTTTAAAAAAATGGGATTTATCATAGGATGACAATCCTTATCTTCCTTAAACTAGTGGTCAGGCTATGGTATTAGAGCACAACATTCTGGGTAATTAAAGGAATTAATTCTAATTGTGAAGGTATAATGTAAAAATGATTGATGCAATTGAGTGAATTATAAGAAATAAAAAAATGTATCATAGAAAAATGTACGGATTTATGAAGATAAAGTAAAAAAATGGCATGATTAAAAGCTTCCTAAAAAAGAATTCACTCCTTGATATAATATTTTACTTTTTAATTCTAGAAAAGCTATTCCAAAGAAAAATTAAATCCAGATGGTCAGGACCATTCACTACTGTCAGAACATTTTCTTATGGAATTGTGGAAATTATAGATAAGAAATTCTATCATGTTTTAAAAGTGATTGCCCATAGATTGAAACCTTGGTTAGCTTGAGACAATGATTGATTGTGAAGTAGAACTGTATTGGTTCATCCTAAAATAAATAAATTGGTATAATCTTGCAATAGACTATAAACTTAGTGCTTATAGGAGGCAACCCACTTGTATGTTTGGTAATCTTGTTGTAATAGAGAGAGTAGTGATTTAAGCACTGATAATATTGTAAAATGTGTTTTAATTTTATATATATATATATATATATATATATATATATATATATATATATATATATATATATATATATATATATATATATATATATATATATATATATATCACATGTTTAGCACCTTTCTATCATTCAAACGAAATCATGTGTATTTACTATTGTTCATATTTTCTTTTACATTTCATTAAATTTTCCTTATACTTAAACTATTACACTATCTTCCAATAAAATCTATGCATCATGCTTGTTTAATTAAAGGTGATAAAAATGATAATTACAAATTACGTAAAATAAGGATAATAATAAAACACTGATCATAATTCAAATGAACACTACTTTACAATTCATAGATTGGAAAAACTAATAATTAACTAACTTAAACCATTTAAATTGTTGACTTAACTAAAAGCTATACATTGACCTTTGAATTGAACATGAATAAATAGGGTTAAAAATTGAAATGGGTTGATTAAAATTAAAAATTATATCATCATGAATTTAAAATCTATTAATCTTATTATATATGTACATTAAACTAATTATGATTATAAGATATTTTAATTAAAATTGATATTCAAATTCTTTAAATATGTAATCCACAAATTAAAGAAGAAAAAAAGGAAAGGAGTTCTAGAATGAAAAGAAAAGAAAAGAAGAAAAATAAAATGAGTACATTAAAAAATTGATATCAGTTAAAAGCTTAGAGTCTTACTGCATTTTTATAATTAAATTCACAAAGGATAAGATAGAAGAGATAGTACAAATAATGGTTAGTTAATGAAATTTCAATTTTAACCACAAACACATTTGATTTTTAAACTATATTATTTAACTAAAAATTTAAAAGTTAATGACTAGATTTTAGAACATGTGGTTACTTCATGATTCTCTTATGGACTTGGTTAAGGATAATTGGAATGCCCCTTTGTATCTGAATAATTCTATTTATGGTATGTGAAGAATTTGGTTTAAGCTAAAAAGGCTTAAGCAAGTTTTAAAATGGTGGAATCATAATGTTCTTAAGAATCTTTTTTCCAACATTTTAATTGCAAAAGATAAGGTGAATTCTTATGAGACTTAGTGTCAATTGGTGCCTTCTGAAGCTAATTTGTATTTATTTAGTGAGGTTAAATATGGTATTTATAAATTACAAGCTCAGGAGGAAATATTTTGGAAGCAAATAGCAGTTGTTAAACATTCGGTTGAAGGTGATAATAATACTAAATATTTTCATGCCTTGGTTAAGAGGAAATGTGATTTTAATTGTATACATAAAACTAATTGTGTATATGATTCTGTTACTAAGGATGGTCTTGAAATTGCTAATTTAGTTGTTCAAAATTTTCATAATCATCTTAATAAAGCCTTTAACCCTTTTATTTTTGGAAATCCTTCTATCATACCTATTATTATTTCACATGATGATAATATTTTCTTTTTTAAATCTCCTTCTTTTGAGGAGGTTAAAGAGATTGTTTTCGGTATGAATGGCGAGTTAGTTGCTGGGCCGGATGGCTTCATGATGAAATTTTTTTAGAAAACATGTCCTATTTTTGGTAATGATCTATTTTATGATCTAATTGATTTCTTTGATGGTAATGCCATTCCTAAGTTTTTACTTCTAGTTCTATTGTGCTTATTCCCAAGAATAATTCTGTGAGTACTTGGAACAATTTTAAACCTATTAGTCTATAATCCTTTTTTTATAAACTTCTTTCTAAAATTTTGATAAATCATTGAACGGTGTTTCTACCTAAACTTATTTCCCTTTTCCAAATGGGCTTTGTTGAAGGGCATGCTATTGCTGATAATATCCATTTGGCTCAAGAATTTTGTCAAGATTTGGATGTCAAGGTTAGAGGTTGTAATATAATTCTTGTCAATCTTTCTGAGAAGTGTCATAGAAAATACATTAAAATGTTAGTTGGTTTTCATAATTGTCACTTATGCTTTGTTGTTGATTTATTATTTTTATAAATGCTTTGATGAAAAAGATTCATAGACATTTATGGATCTTAAACCAATTTGAATTGGTGAGTAGTTTGAATCTACATATGATATTTATTGATTTAGAAAAAAAACATATGATAAAGTTCTAAGAGAAGTGATATGGAGAGTTCTTGAAAAGAAAGGAGTCAATAATGCTTATATTCAAATCATTAAAGATATGTATGCAAGAGCTATTACTTGTGTTCAAACACAAGGTGGATTGACCAAGTATTTCCATATTTCGGTTGGGTTACATCAAGGATCAGCCTTAAGCGCATATCTTTTTACTTTGGTCATGGATGTTCTCACTAGACATTTGCAAGAGGATGTACCTTGGTGTATGCTTTTTGCTGATGATATTCTTCTTGTTGATAAGACTAGAGAGGGAGTTGAAGGTACACTTGAATTATGGAGGTCAACCTTAGAGTCTAAAGGTTTTTGCTTGAGTAGATCTAAAACGGAATATATGGAGTGTAATTTTAGTAGTAATAGACCTAGTGAGGGGATTGTGACTTTGGGCGATCAAGTCATTAATAAGAGTACACGTTTTAGATATCTTGGATCTATTTTTCAGAGTGATGGTGAAATAGATGGGGATATTATCAGCAGAATTCAAGTTGGATGGTTGAAGTGGAGGAATGCATCGGGCTTGTTATGTGATAGAAATGTACCCCTCAAACTTAAGGGAAAATTCTATAAGATGGTAGTGAGGCCTGCAATGCTTTATGGTGCCGAATGTTGGCCTTTAAAAGAGAAGCATAATATTAAGTTAAGTGTGGCAGAGATGAGGATGCTCAGGTGGATTAGTGGCTTTACCCTTAGAGATAGGATACGAAATGAGCATATACGTGAAAAGGTTGGAGTAGCTCCAGTAGAAGATAAGATTAAAGTGAGTCGCCTTAGATGGTTTCGTCACATAAAATGGCGGCCTTGCGATGACCCGGTTAGGAGAATAGAGGTATTAGATTTGACTTATGTTAAGAAAGGTAGGGGTAGAACTAAAATGACTTGGTTAGAAAATATTAGGAATGACCTTTCTTTATTAGATTTAAACAAGAATTTGACTTTTAATAGGACACAATGGAGAAAAAGGATTCATGTAGCCGACCCCACGTAGTGGGATAAAGGCTTGATGTTGTTGTTGTTGTTGTTGTTGTTGCTTTATTTCTTCTATGAAAGTCCCTTATGATCATTTGTGGCTATTAAGAAATTAACTTGTTTCAGTCATGGCCTTTTGTCTTTAAAGTACCTTGGGGTGCCTCTTTATAAGGGTAGAAAGAAACTTTTCTTTTTGTTTAATTATGGTTGTGTAGAACAGACTTTTGTCTTATGATTCTAATTTATTAAGCTTTGGAGGTCAGTTAATTCTTCTCAAGAATGCTCTTTGTTCTAAACCTATTTATAGTTTTCAAACTTTTCTTCCTACTTAGGTGGTGTATAATAGGATTGATAAAATTTTCAATAAGTTCTTTTGGAAAGGGGCTAGTAGCAATTCTAAAATTCACTAGTCCTCAAGGGATAAATGTTGTGGTATAATGAATGGAGGGGCTTTAGGGTGTAAGTCTATGAAGGATTTGGCATGCACTTTCTGTTTTAAGTTATGGTACAATTTTTGTTCTAATTTGAGCCTTTGGGCCAATTTTATGGTTGTCAAATATTGTGGGAGGAAGCATCCCACCAAGTGTTGTTTTAATAAAGGTAATTCTAATTTTTGGCAATGGCTTTGCAAAGTTAAATGGGTTGCTGATTCTTTTATGTGTTGGGGCCTTGGTAGTGGTAATACTTTCTTTTGGCAAGATCATGGGTTGGGGGGCCAATTAATTGATTCTATAACTAATTCTTCCTCCAATGCTACTATGAAGGTTAACTATTTTTTTTTATAACAATGGTTAGGATTTTGAGAAGCTATCTAATGTTCTTTCTAATTTTATTATACACCAAATTTTGAAGATCCCTCAGAACACTAATTCTAATGATGTTTAGTTATGTGCTTTGACTAAAGATGGTAGCTTTAGATTAAAGGATGCTTGGCATTCCTTTAGATCTAAGCAAGAGGCTTCCAAGATTTTCCAAATGATATGGCATATAAGTATTGCATCTATAGTTCATGTTTTTTGTTTGGAGAAATTTACATAAGTTTATTCCTACAGATGATAATTTGATTAAAAGAGGCTTTATCCTTCTGTCTAAATTCCAATGTTGTTATCATATTGACAATATGCACCATGTTTTGTTTCTGGTCCTTTTGCTGTCAAAGCCTGGACTTATTTTGGTGACACTTTCTTTTTAAATTATTTTAATGCTCAAAATTCTATTAATTATTTGCTTAACTGCATGTTTGTTAAATTGGAAGATCATATCAAAAATTTCATTCCTTCCCTTATCCTTTGGTTTTTATGGTTAAATAGGAATACTTCTCATTTTAATGGTGTGGTTATGAACCACTATAGATTTATTTAAAATGTTAAAGATAAGGTTTTGGCCCTTTATTCTACTAAGTAACATTATATAAAAAATTTCAAAAATTATTTCTCTTCTGAGACTAATTTAGGTATCAATTTGGAGGTGTATATTCTTCATAAAGTTTTTAGGCGCATTTTTGGATGAAGCCTCTTTTTAACTTTCTTAAGTTGAATGTAGATGGTGTTAGCATGAATTCTATTTTGGGATGTGCTGGAGTCATCATAGACTCTAGTGGTAATTTCATTTTGGGTTTTGCTAGTCCTTTATTTATTTCTGATGTCAAATTTGCTACTACCTATGCTATTTTTCATGGTTTATGACTTTGTTTCTCTCTTGATTATATTAATATTATTGTTGAGACTGCTTCTATTTACTGTTATCAATTTTTTAACTCGAGGGATGATACTATTGAAAGTTCATTAGGGATGTTAGGACCTTATGAACTAGTCCCAAGGCTAATAAAAAGAGAGGTGAATTGGCAAAAAATATCTTTCAATCAAAACACAATACTCAAACCAATATCACCACAACAAAAACCAAAGTGTGGAAATTAAATGCAAAAATAATAAGGAAAGAACACACCAGATTTATAGTGGTTCAGTCAAACCTTGACCAACGTCCACTCCTTGGAGGCACCCTACAAGTATTGCACTAAACTAAGTGTCTCTCCTTTAGCCCGCACAGCTAGGTGAAGAAGCCCTTACAAAATCACTTCCACCTTCCCCGGTGTGGCGGAGTTGCCGGGTCCTTTGACACCAAAGAGATCTTATTCTTTGGTGAACATCCCTCGAGACAAGCCTTGAATCTGACGGTATTCAGATTCGAGCTTGCCGGAACAACCGTGTGGAACCCCCTCCACACACCCTTGAGTCCCCCCTCATAGGATCTTCTCCATCTCTCAGACTCCACCCTTTTCTCACTCCCTTTCAAGCTCTCTCTTCAAGTCTCCCCTAAAAGGACGAAGCTACAATGGCTGCCAAAGACACTTACTAAGTGTCATGTCATAGCTTAAGTAGAAGATCTCAAAATGAGCTCATTAATGCAAGTTGTCGACATTATCGTCTAGGACGATAGGTATATCGTCATGTACGATCAATATAATTTAAGCTCAATCAGTTGGGATGATTTGAGACGATCAAAAGAAATTTGTTCTTATTATCCCGGACGATAATATATCATCCTGGACAATTAGTATAAATTGTGAAATATCATCCTGAACATCGCCCTGAAAAAGAGCTGTTTGATGTCCAATCGTCCAGCATATCAACCAGGACGATCTGGCGATAGTCCAGGATGATTTGATCGTGCAATAAAGTTATAATTGCTTTCCTTAATTGCAAAGAAATTTTAGAAAAATTGTCATGGATCGTCCTGATTAATATTTTATAGTCCTGGATGATCCACCTGGATGATGTCAAAAAATAAGTAATTCCTAAATAGTTCTGGCAGCAGATTCTTTCTATTTTGAGCCTATCATCTTGGCTGATAGAAAATCAACCAAGATGATGTGTTTTGCATAATGAAGGCTGCTTTAATAAGGATGCCCTAATTAGGGTTTCTTTTGAACATATCATCTAGGCCGATATAAATATCATCCCGGACGATGTTAGCAAAAATAGTAAGCTGTAGGGAACAGTTAGAAAATCTTCCAAGTTATAAAGCATCAGGAGCCATACCAAATACAAAAGACTCAAGAAAGGAAAAAAGTGTACAAACTGACTCAGACCTAGTCTACCCAATTTTGAGTTGGTTCCAAATTGCAGTCAGATCGTGTGGAACTGAAATGTTAGTAAATGAGGCCGTCGTAGAGAAATAGAAGTGTATTCTATCATCAAAATCATAAATCATGAAAACAGATCCGCAACAACTATTGGTTCTTCTGCCTTATTTTATATGAGGAGGGATATTAAGAATTTATCGAGCTTTTTAAACTACTCTTTTTTTATTGTTTTTACATAGGGCAATGCTTGTGCGCATTTAATTGCCAGGTGGGATGATGGTCAAGATTCCATTATTGATTTTTCGATTTCTAATCTCCCTCTTCCTATGAATGGACTTTTAAGATTGGATAAGATTTGTTTACCTTATGTTAATTCTTAATGGTGTTATGGTTATTGGTTTTTTGTTGGTTAACTAGTTATGCTTATACCAGCCTACCTATTTCTATTGCTTGGATTATTAGATTTTCTTTCTCGGATGGTTGAGCTTGGTGCCTTATTCTTGGGAGCTTTTTGAGGTTGCTTCATCTAGTCTTGAGTGTTTTGAATCTGGGTGTGATCCTCTTTACTGCAATGTTGTTGGTGTTTGTTTTTCGGTATTTGATCCCTACTGGGTGTTAGTTTCCTGGTTCAATGAGCTGAATGGTGTGGGGTTGTTCAATTGTTCCTAGGTGCTTTCTATTGTGGCCTGTCAGTTCATTTGGGTCTGGTTGGCTGCTATTCTCAATGGCCCTATTTTGTTTTTATGGGATATTTTGAGCTGGGTTGTTGGTGTTCTCAGGTTTCTCTATATCCTAGATTTCCTTGTTTTCTTGAATGATCTTCTTTATAACAAGGGCTATCAAGTGTCATCTATTCGATTAGGGGATTTTGTTTTGGATGCCTATTTCTTATTTTATTAGAAGTGGCTTAGTGATATGGTTCTTATGTATTATTACATGTATCTAAGTTGGTGGATTATAGGGTGCTACCCCCTTTGTCTTGGTTACTTATTGGTTGATGGTTATTGGAATTTTTATTGTTATTTTAATCCTAATATATATTATAAATTTTACTGTTCTTGTTTTTCTTTGCATTATCCTTTTTTTTAGAAAGTGCCTAGTGCAGATGATCATGGTGCTGATTTGTTGGTGGGGAAGCTAGAGCTGACTACTATTTTTTCTAGCTCTCTATTTTTTTGGGTGCTTACTCTCATGCATCGTAGAATGTACATAGGATTTTTTGTAATTTTTCTTAGTAGGGAACTCGAGCTCTTATGTTTTTTTGCTTTTATTTTTGTAGCTCTTATGAGCAGTAGTGAGCTTGGGTTCCAATTAAGGACTGTGTAATTATATTTTGAATGAAAGCGTAGGCCCCGCCATGGGTTTCCCTTAAAATAAAAAATAAAAAATAAAAAAATAAAGCATTAATAAGGGTCACTAGTTAAGATAATTATTAGTATTTTTCCAAACTAGAATTAATTTTTGTTCATTTTCACTACTTCAAAATTGTGATATATTATCCTATTATTTTAGTAATTTTAAATTAAAAATTTTTACTTATGTAATTAATCAGCATTATAAATTTCTTTATTTTCTTTAGGACAAGCAAGATTTTTAAGTTGGGAAGAATTTAATAATTTTAAATTATATAATATTTTATTTTCAATTATATTTGTTATTTAGTTTTTTTTCTATAGAAAAAAATAGAAAAATATTAGAAAATTCTAATTAATTTATAGTACCGCAGTGTCAAAAATACATTGCCTTAGCGCCATCTTTAATATTATCATGGTGCCACATATCATTGTCTTTTTGAGAGTGCTACAGTGACAACACAACTAGTGTCACAGGATTACCGGCATCGTGTTGCCTAAAAGTAAGCTTTATAGCACATGAATCACTATTTTAAATGTCACGACATAGTAATTTTTTACACCTCAACTCTATTTTTTCTTATCAAGCACTAGAGCACTCAGATTTCAATAACACCACAGCTTTGTAGTTGTAACTTCCAAAGGCCATATTCTATTAGTGAAAAGTTGTGATTGTTCACTAAGTAACTGATCCACATCAGCAAGTGCCATGGTGATGCAAAAGTTTCAATGCTGAGGTGTTAGTTCACTTCAATAGCACCCTGACATCATTTATTCAAGCGCCACAGTGTCATATGCCTTTTTTGTGTTGTCATATAAATAATTATGATGTTGTATTTAAAAGGGAATTCAATCTTATGTGTGAATATTAGCATTTCTTTGAGTACTTCTCTTGTTCCCTCTAAGAGTAAAATCTTGGTGAGGCTAGGGAAGTATAATATATAATCATTTAGAGTATTTAGCCTATATTTTTTGAAGCAATACTATAAGTAAAGGGAGGAGTGTAGAAGAGATATTTTGATCCTTTCTGGTAATATCACTCTGTTTTATTTTTTTTCTTCCATGAGATTAATGAAAATGAGTTTTCTTATTATTTATTGTATGTCTTTCTAATTCTCATATTTTAGAATAATGATGTAAAGAGCTTGTTAAGTACTGGTGAAGACTCTTATTCTATAAATGATAAATAATATATTCAATGTTATCCCATTCTTAATTTAATGCACATAATTTCCACTTGTATATTTAAAATATAGGGTGATGTATAATCTCGATGGAGGAAATCATGAATAACTAGGAATATTGAGATAAAATGATTGTATGTCTATGTATAGAATGTAAAATATTCTAGGATCTTAAAAAGTTACTATAACAATAGGAGGTGAGCTGGTATTATTTTCTCCCCAACGGGCTTGATATAGATCAAGGAATGCATATGCTTTAAAACACATTTATAGTTATGAGTCTTATTTGGAAGATATAAAGTTTTTACTCGTCAAACCAAAACACTGTATTTCAATATTGCATCTAATATTTTAACTTTTATAATCAATGATATAATCCCCATAAATAACTTTTTTATTTTAACATGATAATTATTACAATTAGAGTAAACTATAGTAATATGTTGTAAGTAAAGCATACTTCTTTGTAGAATATATCCTATACTATATCACTTTATTACATAATTCAACACGTATACTTACATATATTAAATGGGGGTTTATAATTTTTTTATATTAAAGAAAACCTAAGAATTATTTAGGGGTGTTAAAACTATAGACTTTCATACAATTTCAAGGTTCACTCCACAACATTATCATCTCTCTAAAAAAAACATAAATATATATATTTTGTAATCACTCACCCTTTCTTTAGATATTTCTCTCATTATATCTTTTATTCTCTCTTCTTTCCTCTATCCCTCTAACTCTCTTTAGTAGCTTTCTCTCTCTCTCACTCTCTCTCTCTCTCTCTCTCGCTCTCTCTCTCTCTCTCTCTCTCTCTCTCTCTCTCTCTCTCTCTCTCTCTCTCTCTCTCTCTCTCTCTCTCTCTCTCACACACACACACACACACACACACACACACACACAAACACACACACACACACTTTTATTCTTTCTTACTATTTAATTTTGTATCACTCTTTCCCAATCACAATCTTGCACTTTCTCTATCTCTCTCTTACTCTTCCTCTTATTTCTCACTTCTTTCACTCTCTCTCTCTCTCTCTCTCTCTCTCTCTCTCTCTCTCTCTCTCTCTCTCTCTCTTTCTCTCTCTCTCTCTCTCTCTCTCTCTCTCTCTCTCTCTCTCTCTCTCTCTCTCTCTCTCTCTCTCTCTCTCTCTCTCTCTCTCTCTCTCTCTCTCACACTTACTCTCTTTGTCATCCTATTTCTTACTTGTCTCACTCTCAAAAACATACAATCTATCTTTCTCTTGGTCTAGACCTCCCACACCCACTATCTCCCTCAATCTATTACTCTTGTTCATTCTCTCTCACCCTCTCTCTCTCCTTCTCTTTAATATATATATTACTCTCCCACTTTCTCACGTAATTTCTCTATTTCACTCTATCTCCTTCATTCTCCCTCTCTCTATTTACATCCATCTATCTCTATCTCCCTATCTCATTTCATTTCTTTCACTTATCTCCCTCTTCCTCCCTCTCAACATATCTCTAATCTCCAGCTCTATCATTCTTTTTAACACTCCATCTATCTCTCTCCCGATCACTATCTAACACTCCCTATCTTGCTTCTCTATTGCACGCACACAGTCTCTAACTCTATCTCTCCTCTCTTTCCAACATACATCTCTCACTCTATATCTTTCTTTCTCTCACTAAATCTCTCTCGTACTCTTTCACACACTCTATCCCTCTCTCTAGCTCTCACCCACACTATATTCCTCCCTCCCTCCATCACCCACTCTATATTTACCTCTATCTGCCACTCTTTCTCTCATTCTCACTGTCCCTATGCTCCTCATCGCTCTACCTAACTCTCTCCCTTTCCTTCTCTGTCATTTTATTTTTCCTACTCTAATGGGGGTTATGGAGTGAACTTTTGAATTATATTAAAATCTTTTGCTCTATCACCCCTAAATAAAGCTTAGATTATCTTTAATGTAAATAATAACAAACCCCACTTAATATATGTAAGTACACATGTAAAATCATATAATAAAGTGATAGAGTTAAGTGTCAAACCCATGAGAAAGTATGTTAACTTATAATAAGGCATACTATAAATGTAATTATTGTCCTACTAGAATAGAATTAATATTTTTGGAGATTCTATTACTGAGTTAAATAGAAAATCATTTTATACAATATTACATTAAAGTATTTTTGATTCATGAGTATAAATTACATTACTTTCCTAATGAGACACTTCAAAGTAATATGATTTAGAGCATTTGAATCCCTAGATCTCTATCAAGTTTTTAGGGGTGAAAATAATATTTTCTAATCTTCTATAGTTATGATATCTCTTTAAGAACTTAGAATATTTTATATACTATGTCTAGGCATACAAAACATCCTATCACAACACTCTCTATTTTTCTTCCATTCCTCTATCGAGGCAATATATCACACTAAGTTTTAACTACACATATGACCATTATGTGCATAAAATAAAGAGCAGGATAATATTGAAAACTTTTTTTAACGTCTTATAGAATAGGAGTCTTCATTAGAGCTCAACATATATTTTACAAAATCAATCCAGAAAAAGAGAATTAGCCAGACATGGATTGACTATCATGCATACTCATTTTCTTTAAACTCATGGCAGAACAAAAAATATAAGAGAGTGATAGCACCAAGAAGGATCAAAGTATGTCATTTACACTCCTCCTCCATTTAACTTATGATTTTTCTTCAAGAAACACATGTTAAAAATTCTAAATGATTAAATATTATAATTCCTAGTCTCCCTTAGATTTTACACTAAGAGGGAACTAGGGAAGTACTCTAAAAGTATCAAAATTATGCAAGTGGATAAACTCTCCTACAAACATAACATCACAACTATTAATAAAAATATATAATAATGGAAATTAACATTGTGGTGCTTGAAATAATTGTGTCGTGATCTTCATGAAGTGAACTAGCACCTCGGCATCGTAGCTTTTGCACCGCTATGGTGCTTATTGAAGTGGAGCGATTACATGGTGAATAGTCATGTCTATTCACTGATAAAACATGGCCCTTAAAAGTTCAAAATTCTATGTTATGCATAAAAAATTTTTAGAGACATGACGTTTGAAAATAAAGAATCTGACATTCTAATGGTAACATTTTGACACCGTGACACTAATAATGCTGTGGCGCTATCTCAACTGCCACCATAGTACTTTTTAATAAGGAACTCAACCCCACAATGTTAGAATTTGGGTGCATACGTGGTATTCAAGGTAGTGCTACATTGTTGTTTCATCAGACACTAAGATGTTGAATGCTCCATAGAATTTCTTCCAATTTTTTTCTTTTCCTGCACATAAATAACTAAAATTATACAATTTTGTTGAATATAAAATACATTAAAAATATATAATTTCCACTTATCAAATTCTCTAGAGCTTAAACTTTATTTATCCTTAAGAAAATAATGAAGTATGTAATTCTGATTACTTAAATAACCAACATAAAAATTGATAGTTTAAAATTATTACAATATAGGATAACACATTACAATATATAAATACATTAATTAAAAAGGTTATAATTAAAGTTTAGAAAACTTCTAATAATTATTCTATCCACTCATTCTTATTATTGCTTAATTTTTATTTATAGATTATAAATTTTTGAATTTTTCAAGTGAAAAAAGTGGCTTAAAGATTAGATTTGTTTTTAATTAAAATTTAATTTTCATAAGTTGACCATTATTTGTATTAGTTCTCCCATCTTGTCCTTTGTGATTTTAAGTATAAAAATATAGTAAAATTCTAAACTTTAAATTGATATCAATTTTTGAATGTACTCTTTTTCTTTATCTCCTTTTCTTTTCTTTTTCGAACTCTTTTCAACATTATTTTATTTTTACTTTTATGAGAACAGGTTTAATCAATTTGAATATAGATTTTGCTTAAAAACCACTTACAATCATATTGAGTTTAATGTAATAATTTAATTGGTTCACTATTTCCAACTTTGGTTTCCTTATAATTTTTAATTTTAATCTTCTCAAATCTATTATTTAACCTAAATTATTTATCCTTAATATCAATGGTCAGTGGGTAAAAGTATAACAAATACATTCAAGTTAAGTTAATAATTTAAATTATATATGTTCGGTAATTATTAGTTTTTTCAATCTATGAAGTATAAAGAAATGTTCATTTTAACTATGATATATGGTTTTTCGTTATCCTAATTTTATATAATTTTAATTATCATTTTCATTAGGATAAATTAAATAATTAGAATACAAAAAAATAAGTAGAAGATAACATAAAAAGTAAGCATAAAGGGAATTTTATAAAATGTTAATAACAATAAAAATAAACATTAATAGCTAATACATGATTTCATATGAATGATAGAAAAGCATAAAACATGTGATACAAAAGAATAAACAAAATATTAGATACTAGATAATCAGTGCCCTATGGCACAATGATATAATAATGGCTTTCACAGCCATATCTCTAATCACAAACTCAATCTAAACATGATAATATATTCACATAATAAATCTCCTCCATGCATATGTAATCAAACAAAAGAAGCATCCACACATAAAAATACATAAAAATGAAGACTCCCTATATGAATAAATAGAATATTCATTCTTACTAGAATGTTCATCCATATGGCATCAATCTATGCACATCAACCTTAAAGATGTGAAAAGTCTACTTATCTTGAATCTGTATGGCACCATTAGGATATGTTCTAATAAAAGTAAAAGGTTTAGTCCATCCTGATTTAAATTTTTCATGATAATATTTCTTCATATAATAAAAAAGCTACACATCTTAACTAGGATAAAATTTATCATCAGAAATTCACACCCAAAAATCTTCTTCATTTTTGCATTGTACCATTTTGTGTCTTCATATGGCTGAAGACTAAAAACTTAACACTGTGCAGAAGTAAAGTCATATTTAGGACTATAGTGTATCAAGTTTGGATGAATGACTATAAAGTTAGCACTGTATGGGAGGCAACCCAGATTTTTGCATGCTTCGTAGGTTAGATTTAGCCAAGTTTTTGTTCATTTCAAAAAATCCTTGAGATATAAGGGGAGCGTTGCATAGCAAAGCCAGACTCAAACAAATTTGAAATTTAAATTTTAGAGCCCTCACACTCATAATGTTGTAAAAAGAGTAAGTTGGGAGTTACTTTTTCTTCCATGACTAATCCTAGTGAGTAATGTGTTTTTGAGTATCCTCTTGCAAGAGATCCTTACCATTGATTAACATTGTGAACCCTTCACACTTCTCTTGTAAAAATTATCTCTCAATCACTCTCTCAAATACACTCTTTCTCTTGGTCTTGAAAAATCACAAAGAAAAACTCTCTTCTCGTTAGTTTTTAAGGACCTTTTATAAAAAAGACACGAATAATCATCCAGAAAACTTTTTTTTTTTTTTTTGAGAGTGTACGATCGTATAGTTTGATCATATGTTTATTAGTATGAATAGTTCAAAAAATTTTGTGTATGAACATTTTTTGAATCTATATGAAATATTTTCGTACACGATGATCATCTAATATGAACCAAGTTCATACTGTACGAACAATTAGAAAAATTTTCAACTTCGTCAAGACAAAAAGTTACCCCACATTTTCATACTCTGGACATCGTCTGTACAAATACGATATTGTACAGTACGATCAATAGTTCGAAAAAAAAATTCATGCAGTTCATTTTATTACTCGTATGGGAAAATAACTGAACAAATTGTCCCGTATAAAATGACTTCGTACAATACGATTAGTTTGAAAAATTACGAATTTTAAACACTCCCCCAGTATGTGTGTGTCCATTTACTCAATTACAATCGCACTCTCTTTGTTTTAATAAAATAAAAAATACATACCTCATTTACAATGAACCGTAATCTAATCTGATTTGAAGTCTTCAACAACATGGAGTATGATTTTCATGAAATGTTAATACACACAAGCAGCAAAAACAATACATCCAAAATATGTTAGCAAAAATTATAATTAAAACAATATTATTTGGAATCATAAAAAACATACATTTTGCAAAAATATCAACAATAAAAAAACTAAGTTGCAACAATCTCAACACCAAGGTCCATAGGCTTCTTTATTAGCATCATTGTCTTCATCTTCCACTACTTCTACATTTGATTTACCTTCTTTGAAATTGTAATGTCTTTAATTAAATTTTTTGTGTGTTTAGAGCCCATATTATTCTCTAAACACACACTTTTACAACTTTTCTTTAAAAGGACAATCATACCAAAGTTATAACAAAAGTTTGAAATTCTTTCATTTTCAATCTTCTGGTAGAATTTGCTAGAGATTCCCTCCACCCAAACACCTAAAGGAAATTTATTATCAAGCTTGATCTTGACACATATTTTGGCCTATTCCCTCCTTCCCAATTGAAACATATTTTCGTCAATTAAATATGGAGTTCCAACCCTTGAAGCATTCTATAATTGCTAATTTTTTACCAACACCATAATTGGAGATTAGGAATCCTGATCAAGACTTGAGCCATTAATACCTTCAAAGAGGTGGACTTAAATGATGGAGCTCATTTATCCAATCCTTGACACAATACCCATCCCATTTAAAGCAAAGTCAAATGGAACCTTCCAAATTGAGTCCATTGCCTCCTTAATTCCATACCAATGATTTGGTATGGGACATTTTCTCCAAAGACTTTCACTACCAAAGATTTATGCAATTTATTTGTATTCTCCACCTCATTTAGTAAATGAAGCTTCACCACCTCATCTTCAGTCAACTAGTCTTTTTTTTTTTTCAAGAAGAAATGCAACATTGCATTAAAAGAAGAAAAAACAAGAAAGTACTTACAAACTAAGTAAAATAATCTAGCAAATTGAAATCGTCCTTCAAAATGTACAAGAATGAAGGAGGAATTTTAATACTAGAAAGATCATGCCATTTAAAGCTTTTTCTCAAAGCAAAATTAGCCCAACAATCCACTAACTTATTACCATTTCTAGTAGTAAAACTAAAAGTAATTTGATTAAACTCACTTACAAAGGATAAGTCATCTTCAAGAGGTTCTTTATTCTTGAATCTTTTCAAAGCTTGTTGAAGACTTTTGATGATGTTGAATTTATCTCCTTCTATAACGACTCCTTGAGCTTCCACCATCTAATCCTGTAAAAAATTCTTTAACATGTAAACCGCTTGTAGTTCCAAATGGTCAATATCCCAATGAACATGTTGGGAACAAAATGCAAGTAACATTCTACCTTTATCATCTCTACAAATTCCAGCAGAACCGGCCAAGTATTTACTGCATATGGATGCATCCACATTGATTTTTAACCATCAGGGAGGAGGAAGATGCCAAGAGGAAAACAACTTTTGCTGGTTGACATCCCAATTTTCCAAATGGATGTTGATTGAGGAAACAATAACAGCCACAAAAAGTGAGTTTGCTGCAATGAAAATATATGTTTCTTTTCTCCTTTCATGAATTAACAAGTTTCTACTCTTCCAAGTCAGAAAAACTACATTGCAATAAATGTTTACAATGATTGGATTTCTATTAGATAGCATATGCAATGCATTTAAGCACTCATCAAAGCTATCAAATTGAGGAACTTGATATCCCCGTTTAATAAGCTAATAAATAGTATTTTTCAGTTTTCCACAACCTGAACCAATATGATCATTATTTTCCTCAACATTGCAACCCCTCGGGCATCCTGTAACTAGGGAAATTTTCTATGAAATTGGAATGAGTTACTAGGAATTGCTGGATTAATAAGCCTCCATCAAAATAATTCAACCTTTGGTCTTAGTTTGACCATCTTCATCTATGTACAGAATTTACAATCAACATCATACTTCTGGATTGACTCCTGCGAGAGAGCAGCAATAGACCGTTCAGTATGCTTCCACTTAATTTCAATGTGATCTGCTCCTTGATTCAGAAAGATAGGAACTTCTGAAATGATTTTAACGAGATGTTTATTAAAAAACATCATGAGACGATCCAGTATCCAATTTCCATTGGAAATAAAGAAGTTAAGGCTGTGGTTTTCAATCTCCTTATTACTTATAAATGTTGGCCATTTAGAGATACTTTTGTCCAGCAACCAAGTATCATTCATCTAGTCAATAGAGTTTCCATTACGGATTTTCCATCTTACTATATTAGTAAGATACTTAGCTCCATTACACAAAATTTTCCATGTAGAAGAGCTCCTAAACTTCTTTTGCTTCTTCCATAAATCCTCTCCATATCTAGCTTTAAGTATACAATTGAGCAAGGAGTCTTGTTTAGTGTAGAATTCCAAAGCAAATTTGGCCCTTAGATGACCAACTTTAGTAGCAGCCGAAAAAAGCCCTCTACCTCCTTTTTGTTTAGATTGTCAAAGCTTCTTCCAATATACAAAATGAAGCCCACCGTTACGATTCTTCTTACTCCATAAGTAAGTTCTACACATTCTACCAAAATCTTTTAAGATTCCCAAAGACACCAAAGAAAGAATAGAAAGGAAGATTGGAAGTGATAAGAAGGCAGATTTGATCAACACCATTTTACCTTCCAATGAGATAAATTTCTTACCCCAAATGTTTAGTCTATTCAAAGCAACTTCCATCAGACTATTAAAATCTGATTTCACCAATCTTCTAAGAGTGAGCTTAATGCCAAGGTAGTTCAATTCCTTAACAGATTTGAACTTCAAAATACCTTCAATTTCAGCCTTCCTTCTTCTATTGACCGTTTTACCAAACATCACCATGGATTTGTTGTGATTAACCTTTTGACTCGTCCAATTGCCATAATTTTTCAAAACAATCTTCACCTTTTTAATCTTCTTCAAGTTTGCTTCATAAAAGACTAGAATGTCATCGGCATATAATAAATGTGAAACTCTAGGCGCTTTGGAAACAATTTGAATACCAACCTTCATACCACTTTGATAAAAAGCATCGGAAAGAATTTGGGAACACAAGATGAAAAGAAAAGGAGATAGGGTACATCCTTGTCTAAACCCACTCCTAGCATCAATCCAAATGGATTTTTTCCCATTGATTAAAATACAAAATTTTAGATTTGATATACAACTCATAATCCATTCATAATATTTGCTAGGGAAATTAAAGAGGAGAACTTGCCTCAAAGCTTGCCAACCCATGCTGTCATAAGCCTGCTCCATATCTACTTTGATTGCCAGAAATCCTTTCCTTGCATTAGAATGACGGATTTTGTTGATAACCTTTTGAGCCAAGAGAACATGATCCGACTTAGATCTTCCCTTTAGAAAAGCCACTTGATCTCTAGAAATAATTTTGTGAATAACCATCTCCAATTTATTAAGCAACATTCTTGCTACCAAATTGTAAGTGGTCATACAAAGGCTAATTGGACGGATATTTGCTGGATAGAGAGGATTTTGCATTTTAGGAATTAAAGCAATCAAAGTTTCCTTCCAATATTGATTTATACATCTTGACTTGAAGAAATTTTCAATTGCATTCCAGACATCTTGATGAATGATCTTCTAATAGAATTTAATAAATGAGAATGTAATCTCATCGATGCTAGGAGAGACATTAGAACGCAAGCTATCCACTACCAGCTAGAGTTCCTCCTTTGTTAAATCATAATCTAGTTTCATTTGATCATCAGTTTCCAGCATAGCAAAAGGTCTCGGCCAACCTTTTAACTCGCATTCTCTGTGTTTCCATTTTTGATTGAAAAAATCAGTGAAAACATATTCCACTTCCTCTGGCTGCTCCGTTAATACACCATCTGTCTTTGTGATATGTTTGATCCAATTAGAACTTCTTCTAGCATTAGCAAAAGAGTGAAAGAAAGCAGAATTTGCATCTCCTTCCTCCATCCATCTCACTTTGGCTCTTTGTCTCCACCAAACATTAAGTCTAGCCAAAGTACAATTCAACTCAATGGTTTTGGATCTAAGAATCAACAATTTAGTATCATTAAGCATTCCTTCAGCCTCTTCCAATTGAAGATTAAAGATCTCTTTCTTCAAAGAGTCTCTAAGAGAATTCAAACTTTTGAATTTAGCCTTGCTCCAATAAAAATGAGCCTTTAAAGTTCTCTTAAACTTAAAGTCCAAAGAAGAAGTTGGATCACTGCCTCGAAACATTTTCCAAGATTTTTCTACAATTGCAGTAGCTCCATGATAAGATGCCCAAACATCTTCAAAATGAATGTCTTTGAGATTAGCATTGATCGGTTTGAATTCCTCCAAGATGATAGGGCAATGATCCGAAGCAACACGTGATAAGTGCTTCACCAAGGCTAACTGGATAGAATTCATTGCATAAGAGTTCATAAGACATCTATCAAGTCTTTCTAGAATGCGTCCTCCTCCTGATTTGTTGTTGCACCAAGTAAATTTGGGTCCAACAAACCCAACTTCATGAAAGTCATTATTTCTCATAAACAACTTCATATCCCTTGCACCTTGAGAGAATACAAATTTCTATCCTCCTCTCTTTCCTCCTGGAAAAAAAAAACAATTGAAGTCTCCCCCCAATAACAGCCAGTTTATTAACAGCATTTAGTTTCTCCAACTTCTCCCATAATGCTTTTCTGTCCACCAAATTTCTGCTTCTATAAACAGTGGAGACCAACCGACTATTCCTGTTAAAGACCTCCAGATTTCCTATTACAACTTCAACTAAAACCTCCAAAATAGTAAACATTGACAAATCCATCCTCCAAAGAACTAAGAAACATCCCAAAAGTCCTTCTGAAGGAACCATATAAGAGTCCCAATTCTCTTCCAAATAATGCAAAATCTGTAAATTCTCCATAGAACAAAGTTTTGTTTCAACTAACCCCATAAAAAAAACATCATTATCTCTAACAAATTTCTTGAGATATAGAGCAGCCTCTCTCTTCTTGGCCCCTCTACAATTCAAAAAAAGCAAGAGAAGTCATTGTTTAACCAAGAGGGAAGGAACCCCACCTTTTTAGACTTTGCCCATCTCCATCTTCCTGTTATGATTAACAATGTTACCTGATACCAAAGATTTCAACTCTTTAAGTAGTTTCACTTTTTTGCCCGAAGACGATTCAATTTCTTTCACCTCCCGAGAATCAGGTATATATATTTTCACAGTGTTGATCTGTAGCTCCTGATTTGTAAGAATTCTATCCAACTCAATTATTTCTCCAATTTCAACATCTCTACCATCTTTATCAACTGCAAGCCCCTTCAGGTACAATCATCCAGTTCTGATAAAATATCAAAACTATTAGTAGTAGTAACGTGTGCAGTAGGAGCTACATCCTGAGGTAAACTAGCTTGACCTGTAACCAATTCTTCACTGAACAAATCTTCATTATGCTGCTCCTACACTTCTTTAATTTGCAAATCTCTTCCCGGATTATGAATAAGCTCCTTATCTACCAAATGAACAGCTTCCTCAGCCACCTTAGAGTTTTGTTTAGGAGCAAAAACTCTTTAAGTGGTTAGTTTCTGCCTTTGAACAACTTCATTTCTCCTCTCATTTCTTCTATAATTCACTTTAAGCCACGGCCCATAATTAGTATCTTCACCATATTGCTTCAAAACCTCTGTTGCTACCAAATTGTTCTGAAACTCATCTATTTCAGCTGTAACAGTATCCATGTTGCTCTTCATATCTTTCTTCTTGGACTCTTTGCAAACAGAAACTGTATGGCCCATCCTTCCACATTCATAACATAGTTTTGCAATACCTTCATATTCAAAATTTTGGTAAAATTTACCAGATAAACCCTCCACCAAAACTCCCAAAGGAGGTTTCTCATTCAAGGGAATTCGAACGCAAACTCTAGCATATTCTCTCCTTCCCCATTTAAATGAATTCCCATCTAGTATGTCTTACCTAGTATTGAAGCAATTCTACAGATGTTGATGTCATCCCAACAATGCAATGGTAAATTTGGTAATCTTACCCAAATAGGAGCCAAAATACCATTCAAAGAGGTTGGGGAAAATGATGTGGACCATTTATCCAAGCCCACCACATGGCCTCTAACATACCATGGTCCACTTGATAAAACTTCTTCCATGGATCCAGGATCAAAAGAATAGAGCACCCAACCAGTGCCTAAACATGTGATATGAAAATTGCCGATTTTGCTCCATTGTCTTCTCAAGTCATTACAAACTGTTGAGAATATAATATTGTCCCCAAAAATCTTCACCACTAAAGCTCATTTCAGCTTCTTAGTATTGTTAATTTCAATCTTTGAATGCAATAGAACAGAATTACCGTCCTAAGTAACAAAGGACCCAATATCCAAATTATCCACTTTGATATTTTGTTTTTTCTTCCATACAGAGGATTCGTTCGTTTTCCCATCCAAAGGAATACTGATGCCATCCTCATTATCCTTCTTATTTTCAACATTAGCCATGACCAGAAGGGGAAACTTTTCATTCACTTTGTCAACATGAGGCTTATCTCCTTCAAAAATCAATTTCCACACAGAATTGCAAACAAATGGAGAAGAAGGAAGGGATAAAGATTTAAACCAAACATTAGAGTTCTTCTTCCTTACAGATGATGAAGCTTCAAAGTTAAGAACATTAATACCTTCATTGCGAATACAAGATGATAAAATCTTTTTTGGGCTTAGAAAATTATCTCCCCTGAATACTTCTTTACCTTTTCCCAGAATAATAGGTTTAACAATGTTGTTCAACAATCCACCTTCCTTAATCACCAAAGGCTTCTATTTTGGATGGCCGTTAAAACCTGATGATGAAATCTGACCTTCCTTAAACACCTCTGACGAAGCTCGCACCGGAGCATTGAAACCTCTTCTGATGTTTGCCTAGGGCTCTATTGACGCCACACACCTTCCTTCCATAGCCTTCTACCCGATCCTCCGGCGAGACGATGGAGAATTGGCCAAACAAACCAGTCGCAAAATCAACGAAATTGTAAAATTTTGAAAAGATCATCGGAATTCCTCCAAATTCTCAGACTTTCTCTCACTAAAAATTAATGATCAGCTTCAAGCATTCACTACCAACTTGCTTGATTGGGAGTATGATCATTAATAAAATTATCAACAGATTTGTTGTTACCTAGATCAACCAAAATACCACAATGCACCTTATCCAAATCATCAGTAGAATGATGAACAACATCAGCATCTCCCAAAATATTAGCATCTCCGTGAAATTCAGACAAATTTAAGAATTTGTCTGGGATATCCATCAACACTTTCTTTCCCTTTATAATGTAATCCATTTTTTTTTTGGGCAAAAGTAATCCACCTTCATTGATAATAAGAGGTAAACAAGATTTGAATCTTGCCTTAGCTCATGTTTGAACATCAAGCTCGCATCTCCAAAAGAAGGCAAGGACGAAGCTTGATTAGGATAAGAATAAATTATAATAGCATTTAAAGTTGATCGTCGACCATCAATAGAGTCAGCAGACAGAGGCGGACGACCCTCCACCGTCATCGGTGGAAAACAAGTTTTGCGGGAAATCAGAATTTCAAAAAAACATTATTTTCTCTCTTTAAAATCCAAGACACTCTCTCTATAATCCACGACACTATTTATTTTTTCTTATGTTCTATAATCCAATACACTATTTATTTTTTCTTATGGTCAATAGACTAAGGAAAAAAATTGAGATTGTAAGATGACTTAATTAAGTTTCCAAAATTTTAATTAAAGGAACTTGACTTTGCAATTGAGTTCTTAATTATATCACTATATCTTCCAATGGTAATTTTACACATTCAAACTGATTATTTTGATTAAATCCTAGATTATATGTAGGTCTAGAATTAATAGCAGGTTGTTGAAAATTATTCTATTTTTACTCCTTGATTATTTTGACTAGAATTCCCATGATTGTTCAAATTAACATTGCTTGACACATTAAAATTTGGATGGTTCCTCCCACCCGGATTATATGTATTTGATTTTTGGATCATTTTGTCTCCCAATAAAAATAATATTTTCTATCTCTTGCACATTATTATTTTCAATTAACTTTTGATCCTCCAATTGTATATATAATTTGATTCCAAATTCTGCATTTTCTCTTGTTGTACTCAACTTCTTAGAAATTATTGCAACTTAAATAGTCAAAATTTATAAAGAATTAGATTCAAATATAATTGCTACTCTCTTAGGATTTACCCTTTCAGTAGGTAGCTATAAATTATAAGTATTTACATCATCTATTAATTCATAAGCTTTCATAAATGGCTTATATATTAATGATCTTCCAGCTACAACTTCTTTTATTACTCTAAGAGATCCTACTAATCCATTATAAAATGTTTGAATAACTAACCAATCAGGTAAAGCATGACGAGGGCATTTTCTAAGAATTTTCTTAAATCTCTCCCAACTATCATAAATTGATTCTCCATCAAATTTGGTAAAAGAGGTGATATAATTTCTAAGTTTAGTAGTCTTTAAAGTTTAAAAATACTTTGCAAGAAATTTATGATCCAACTCAATACAAGTGGTTATAGAGCATTGGGAGTAAAAAATTAAACCACATCATATCTTTATCTCTCAAGGGAAATGGTAATAGCATAAATTTAATGGTATTATCACTAAACATTACACTTAAATGTTGCATAAATTTCTAAGAAATTAGATAAGTATAAATTAGGATCTTCAATAAGAGACCCCCCCCAAACTAAGAATTTTAAATAATTTGAATTATGACAGGTTTTAATTCAAATTTATTAGCATGGATTGTAAGTATGTTAATACTTTGATGAATTCTATCTACCAAAGGGTTAGCATAATCCCTAAGAGGTCTAGATTAATCTTAATCCATTATATGTTCATCCATCTTCACTATCCATTTGGATTTTTGAATTTTATGAGACATTTCATTATATTTCCATGTCAAACAATAAAAGTTCATTTCTTTTTATATAAAGCATACCGCCATAAATATTCAATATATGATTTTTAGGTGTTTATGTTGAATTAATTTATTTTAATAGATTATTAGTAGCTCTAATAGATTAATTAAGATATATAATATTAAGTTCTTCAAAATTTTTATCTTGGGATTTTAGTTCTTATTAGAGTAATTGTTGCTGAAATAATTGAATTATAATTAAAGCTTTAATAATTGATTGAGATGGGTAGAAATTGGCAGTATTTAGCTTTTTTTCGTTGCATTCAATACATAAATATGTATAATTGAATTAAAATTTGATAGGAAAGAGAATTAAATTGAGTTCCAAGGATCTATTTGAAGTACCAAATGAATGAAGTACAATATCCCTAGTGAGTTCTAATGGAATATTTTAGTTTATAAATGTAATAGCTCAGTTGATGAGTGATGCATAGAGTAGATAGACTAGAAATAAGGAGATTGAAAAAGACAAACATTTGAAAATGTCCTATTAGTTAAAGACTCCACTATTCAATGGAGTTGTATATCTACATGATGCAAAAGATTGATTGCTAAGACTAATAATAACATTTCTCACATAAAGCGCCAATATAATAGAGAAGTACCTCTCATAATCCAACCTGATGAGACCCACTAATGTGCAGATCCTGTCATGTTCAATGGTGACAAATAAATCTCATTATATAGTTCTAAAAATATTTCAAAATTAAGATAAGCATAGTTGATCTACCATGACTAGGATAACTTTCTAAACCATATCTATGGGTAAAAATAATTTAAAACAGCTTAAATTCCTTCCTTTCCTTTATAAACCCTCTTATTCTCTCTCCAATAAAGGGTACCAAAGAGAGAGAGAAGCTCCCATTAGAGAGAAAAAGTTCTTTTTCTAATTTCCACACTTTCAATTTTCCTTTGTTGATTTGGCAAGGTTGTAGGACATGGTGGCGGATGACCACCGACCATCACTACCTTTGGATGTGAAAGCAACATCTGTAGGTGGAATGGTTTTGCTGAATAAGAATGAACAAGGACATCTGGTGATAGGAGTTGATCACGAAGTTGAAGATGTTTGCAGGCAAAGATCTAAAGGTGAATTAGTCATTACTGAAAATGTTGGTTTTCAAATTAAGAAGGCTAAACATATTGAAGGTATGGGTAAAGATGTTTCTTTGAATGTTGATTGTAAGACTCCACGTGTTTTGAAATCGATTGGTTTTTCTCCCCCAATGTCATTTGATCCTGAGGCTTCTTCATCAGGTATGAAACTTTTTGTTAATATAATTGGGAATTCAAATCAAATATATGTTATTGATAGTGCGATAAATGCAAATTCCTTGAGTTCTGTTAACAAAAATATTCGTAACGATATTAAGTCGTTCGTGGTTCCTTCGGAGAAGGCTGTTGTGAGTAGTGAGTGCAATGCAATTTTGATCAATGAGAATATGTTGGAAAACATTGATGAAGTTAGCAGGATGGTTAATCCTTGGAATAAAAAACTGTATATCAAGTTAAATTTAAATTTGGATAATGTTGTTTTAACTTAGGATGGAACTACTGTAAAATTAATGAAAGCAACCAAAATCATGAATGCTAAGAGGCTAGAAAACTCTTTGGTTGCAAAGGTATTTGGTGGAGAAATACTATCTCATCTAGTTGCTTGGAAGTTAAGACGACAATGGGATCTTTTTGGTCAATTTCATTTTACAACCTTACGAATGGGTTGGTATTTGTGTTCATTCAAGACCTTGGATGCAATGGATGGATTTCTTTTGGGTGTTACATGGTTTTTGAATGGTCACATTGTTGAATGGAAAGGTGTTTGCCTGAATTATCTCCTTCCTCGATGAAAGGTCTTACTTTTTTTTTTTTTTTGAGAATAATGCAATTGCATTAAAAAGTAAGAGAAAAAAAATTACAACCAACTCAAAAAAAACCTAAAGCATCACATTCCTCCTTCAAGCAATACTAGAATGAAGGAGGAATCTTAACATCAAAAAGATTAAACCAAATAAAGGAATTATACACTACCAAATTAGCACAAATATTTGCTAATTTGTTACATTCTCTACACCAAAATGAAAACAAAACTTGGTTAAAATTTTGTAAGAAAGCCAATTATCATCTATTCTTCCTTTATTTTTCCACTTCTTCAAATTATTTTTGAGTACTTCAATAATATTGAAGTTATCACCTTCTATCATCATACCTTTATATTTGTACATCCAATCTTGCATATTGTTCTTTAGGCAGTAAACAGCCATTAACTCCACTTTAGAAATATCCCAATGCACATATTCAGCTCCAAATGCTAACCAAAACTGACCCTTATCATCCCTGACCACACCTCCAATCCCAGCCAAGTTGTTACTTTTCAGTGCTGCATCTACATTAATCTTAATCCACCCGGGAGGAGGAGGATGCCAAGAATTAGATAGCTCGCACTGGTTAACATCCCAATTGTCCATGGGACGATTGATAAAGGTTCTCACCGTAGTCAAAGAAATAGAGTTTGTAGCTATGGTTATATCTGAGTTCCATTCCATCATGTATCAGCTTACATCTACTTCCAAACCAGGAAAATAGTGTACAGTATAGATTAGCTATAAAGGATTTGTGATATGCATACCTCTTTAGCTCATCCAAGCAGTTTTTGAAATCTTTGAATAATGGAATTTGAAATCCCCATTCGTTCAGCAGCCTTATAACTTTCTGAATTTTAATATAGCTCCCCGCTAAATGCCAACAGTCTTCTTCTACGTGACATCTTCTCGGACAACCTGCATCTCCACGCAGTTTTCTTTTTGCCAGAAAAGTGTTCGAAGGAATTGCTTCATTATAAAGCCTCCACCAAAAGAGTTCTACTCTCGGTCTCAATTTCAATTTCTTCATCCATGTCCAATGGTTAATCTCTGTACTCCGTTCCAACAAGGCTTCAAATGATAATGCTGCAATAGATTTCCCTGAATTCTTTGTTTTTACTTCCGATTGATCAATGCTGCTATCAGTTACAATCGAAATTTGGATGATAAGTTCCACCAGTTGTTCTCCAAAGAATACCTGTAATAGATTTATATTCCACCCTCCATCCAAAATAAAATTACATAAATTATAATTGGAAGGCTCTATATTATTTACAAATGTAGGCCATTTAGAGAAACTTTGTCAAGGACCCAAGAGTCAAGCATCCAGTTAATGGATTTTCCATTAGAGATATTCCACCTCACAATGTTCCTAAGAAAGAAAGCTCCTGTGGTAATAATCTTCCAAGTAGTAGAGCAAGCACTCTTCACCGAATCATTCTAAATATCATTTCCATATTTGATTCTAAGTATCTTGTAGAGCAACGAGTCATTCTTCATGAAGAAGTCCCAAGCAAATTTTGCTCGAAGAGGTCCAACCTTTGAAACCGTAGAAAATAACCCACATCCTCCTTCATCTTTTAGCTTGCAAAGAAGCTCCCAAGAAGCATAGTGCAGCCCAGTACTACTATTTTTTTTTATTCCACAAGAATCCTCTACACATATTGTCAAATTCTTTAAGAATACTCAAAGGAACCAAGGTAAGAGAGGATAAGAACATCGGGAGAGCTAGAAATGCAGATTTAACCAGAATAAATTTTCACTCCAAAGAAATACAATGCTTCCCCTAGTGTTCTGTTTATTGGCTGCAGATTCCATCAACTTTTGGAAGTCAGAAGCAACTAATCTCCTTAAGGTTAGCTTCACACCAAGATATGTTTTCTCATTAATAACTTTGTACTTGAGAATTCTACCAATTTTCTTCTTAATTCCAATTTTGGTGTGTTTACCAAATATTAACATAGATTTGGAATGATTGACTCGTTATCCCGACCACTTGCAATATAAGGAAATAATGTTCTTCAAATCCTTAATCTTCTTCACATTATCTTCCTAGAAAAGTAACACATCATCATCATAAAGCAAGTGTAAAATCTTGGGTGCATTAGGAGTAATAGAAATACCAAAATAATTCATCTTCTGGTTTATAGCATCCGACAAAATTTGGGAACAAAGGTTAAATAAATATGGAGACAAGGGACACCCTTGTCTAAAACCACATTTTCCAATGATCCAATCTGATTTTTTCCCATTAATTAAAATGCAATATTTTGGATCACAAATGCATTGAATTAAAAGATTGCTAAACTTATTAGGAAAATTAAAATCTATAAGCACTTGCCTTAGAGTTTGCAATCCCATGCTGTCATAAGCTTGCTCCATGTCCAACATGATAGCCAAGAGTCCTTTCTTAGCTTTATAATACCGAAATTTGTTGAAGACTTTCTTAGCCAAAAGAAAATGTTCCGACAATGATCTACCTCTGATAGAAGCAGCTTGTTCTATAGAAATGATTTTGTGAATAACACTCTCCATTCTATTTAAAAGCATCTTTTCCCCAACTATATAAATAGTCATGCAAAGGCTAATTGGCCTAAAATTAGAAACCACATGAGGATCTTTGATTTTAGGGATTAAGACAATTAATGTTTCCTTCCATGAATGGTTCATAATCCCAGAAGAAAGAAACAGACTTACTGCTTGCCAAACATCCTTCTTAACAATTATCCAAAAGTCCTTGACAAAGGAGAAGGTGATCTTGTCCAAACATGGTGAAATGTTTGAACAGGCCTTGACCACCACCTCCTGTAATTCTTCCATAGAAAATTCTACTTTTAGCTTTTTGAAGTCATTTCCCCCAAGGTATTAGAATGATTCGGCCAGCCTTCCAATAAGCATTTCCTATACTTCCACTTTTGAGTAAAAAAATCTGAGAAAGTTTTCTGGATTTCAGCCAATTCTTCAGTAGTTGAACCTTCTTGTGTTTTGATATGACTAATCCAATTCTGATTTGTTCTAGAGTTAGCAAACGCATGAAAAAAGGAAGAATTGGTGTCACCATATTCCGTATATTTTACTTTAGCATGTTGCCTCCACCAAGAATTAAGTCGAGCCAATGTAACATTGAGTTCATTGACTTTAACTCTAAGCATGTGCAGTTTTTCTATAGAAATACCTCTTTCGGCTTCCTCCAATTTAATTTCCAATATCTCCTTCTTCAACTTATCCCTTACTAAGTTTAGATTTTTAAACTTAGCTCTACTCCAAAAGAAAAGAGCTCTACTGGCTCTTTTAAATTTCAAGTTGAGAGAATTGACCGGATCCATACCACTGTCCTTATTCCATACTTTCTTCACCAAAGCAGCAGCCCCATGGTAGGAAGTCCACACATCTTCATAACAAATTCCTCTGCTATATGTCTCCAGAGATTTAAAGATTTCTAAAAGAATATGACAATGATCTAAGGCTATCCTTGAGAGGTGTTTTACCTGGGCAAGATGAATAGCATTCAAAGCAGTAGAATTAATAAGACATCTATCCAATTTCTCTAAAATATGAGCTCCTCCAGATTTATTATTGCACCAAGTGTATATGGCACCCATAGACTTCACCTCATGTAGATCATTATGAATCATGAAATTTTTCATATACATAGAACCTTGAGACATGATGAATTTCTTTCCCCCTCTTTTTTCTTCCTTAGAAAGCACACAGTTAAAGTCACCACCAACCACCATACGACAGTCCACAGAACAATGTCTCTCCAAACATTCTCATAATCCTTTCCTTATTATAGCTTTTGGACTTGCATAGACAGATGCCACCTTCCAGCAACCCTTATTAAGGATTGTTAAATTTCCAATAATCATTTGTGAAGAGTGTTCAATCACTGAGAATTCATCTACATCCTTTCTCCATAATACCATCAATCCACCGGAGAGACCTTCAGAAGGTACCACAAGTACTCCCAATTCTTTCCCAGCAAATTTAAAACATGAGAGTTATCTACCGAACTCAACTTTGTTTCCAGCAAGCCTACAAAAAAAAGCATTGTTGTCTTTCACCAACTCCTTGAGATATAGAGCGGACTCCACTTTCTTTGCCCCTCTATAATTCCAAAAAGCCAAGGAAGTCATTATTTAAGTAAGAGGGTGGGACCCCCAATCTTTTTAGATTTACCTCCTTCCAACTTCCTATTTTGAACAATAATATTTGAAGAACCAAGTGATTTAAGTTCTTTCAGTAGCTTTGTCTTTTTTTTCCCAGAGGATTTAGTTGAAGGTTCCATCTTGTTATTACAATAATATTTCTGGTAACATTTGCATCTACTGTATTGTATCTAAAAATAGCCACCTTGTTATTACAATCAAGTTCCAACAAAGCCGTTCCTTGAGCTGGTTTGTTATTCTTTTGCAACCCACTCTAGTTGTTAAGCATTTTTATAGCAGCTTCCTCCATGTTATTAGTAGCCAAACTTTTATCTTCATTAGATTTCTGGTTTTCTTTCTTCCCTGTAACAATAATTTCTTTTTCTGGGATGACCAACTTCTGAACTGGCTAATAAATCTTTTTAAGAAATCTCTTATTCATTACACCATTTGATTTAGGATTGTTAGCAATAATTTTTGGTTGAATCCTCTACCTTTCTTACAATTTACCATAACCCAAGGACCGTAAGAAGTAGAGTCCATTACCTCAGCCTCCTTATCAAAACCATCTTCCACTCCACCTTGAATGTTGTCCACCTTCTTCTTCAAATGAACATTACTATTCTTATTGCAATCCTCTTCCTCATGACCAATCCTTCCATAATGGAAATAAAAGGATGAAATTTTTTCATATTCAACTCTTTGAAAAAATCTTCCCGAAATACTATCAACCCAAACACCTAACAAATGCCTTTGGTCAATCTTCACCCTTACACAAATTCTAGCAAATTCTCTTCTCCTCCATTGGAATAAGTTACCATCCAACATAAGAGGATTGTCAATCGTGGATGTAATAATTGCAATGTTTTGTTCATCCCATCAATGTAAAGGAAGCTGAGGCATCCTAATCCAAATTGGCTAAGTTAAACCCTTCATAGATGACATTGAAAGTTTTGGATTCCATTTTTTCATGCCTATAATGTGATCATTGACAAACCAAGGTCCCCCTGAATGTACTGCCTCCATCGCCTCATAATCATTGAATGAGCACAAAAACCAGCCTTCACCAATTATAGTAAAATGAAATTTGCCAAGCTTATTCCATTGTATTCTAACTTCCCACGCAACCAAGTGTAAAAGCATCTCCTTGCCAAAAACTTTAATTACCAATGACTTCACCAACCTATTGGCATGAATATTTTCAAATTCTTCACATAGCTTCACTTCCTTACCATCATCTGACATGACAACATCTTCTTCCTTAAAGTTTAACCTAATGTAAGGTTTAGTAATTCCAATACTTATAAGCTGCTCATGGGATGTTTTTTTAGGAAAAACACCAATAACCTTGTCTACAAATGATACTTCCTTATCAACCAGAGCAGATTTGAAACAAGGTGGATTAGCCTCTTCTCTACCAGGATGTAAGGGACTAGACTGACAATCACCTAAATCAGCTGAAGCACATTTCCTGACATCCAACAAATCCAAACTTGATTTCACCTGATTACTCCATACTATAGGGTCAACTCTGCTGAGATGCTTAGCAGTATTTCTCTCTGATGCACTAGGCGACTTTTTAGGGAAATGAATTTCTTAGCTCACCAAATTTAGGGAATTCACATTTATCTTGATTCCAGGGATAGAGATTGCACTTGAATTTCCAAAATGATTCACAAAAATTTTCATTCCTGAAGAGGAAGCCCCCGGATATGGAGAGAACTTTTGCAAACATGATAGGTTATCAGTTTTACATTCAGCTATCAAAATCACCTTCTTTCCCTTACCTTCCACCAGAGAAATCTTATCTTGTTGCTCAGCAATCCTTTCTAAAATAACCAGCACACCTCTTGACCTTCGACGATGATCAATTTCTTCTTGACGTCCCATAGCTGCTTGAAGATGCCGGAGATCAAAGGACTCCGACGATGTCAAAGATGACTGGCGGCAATCTTCCACCATGGTCGCGCAGTCTTCCGCAAACGAAGACGGAAAAACCACGAGATAGAAATTTGAAAAATAACAAACTTTCCCTCACTAGAAATCACAGACGTTCTCTCACACTTTGATAAACCTTAATTGTTCAAACTTGCATATTTTTACATTCCATAAAAGGTCTTACATCACAAATATGGATTAAAATGCCTCAATTGCCTCTATAATGTTGGGATGAAAACAATGTGGCTATGATTGCTTCTCTGGTGGGTGTTCGATTAATGTTGGATGGAAATAAGTTTAAATAAGGTAGGAGAGAGATTGCAAGGTTTTTTGTTCAAGTGGAACTAACCAAACCCCTTCCCATGGGTGTTTGGGTGGAAGGAATGGCATGAAGGTTTTTTCAAAAAGTGGAGTATGAGAGAATTTCATCTTTTTGTTATGAATGTGGTATGGTTGGCCATGACAAAGGAAATTGTAAGAAGGCTAGTATGGTGTTGAAAAATAATGTGAAAGTTACAAACAAACAAGTTCAAGACAACCAAAATAAGATAGCGTAAAAGATGGAGGTTAATAACACTTATGGATATGGGTCCTTGTTAATTACAAAAGGAACAAGAGGTATAACAAAGCTATGACTAATGTGAGGATGGTATAGAAGATACTTGCTGAGAAATACCAAAGCAAACATGATGTTGTTCAAACTGAATTGTCTGTCAATTTTTTGAACAAAGAATTGAAGGTTGTTGTAAACGATGGAGTAGAGAAGGTCAGTGAAGACAATTTGTTGGTAGAAGAAGGAGAAATTACTTTGGATAGTGAAATCTATATTGATATCTTAGAAAAATAGTTGGAGTGCAGCAACCTGTCTGATGATTAGGTGAAAGAACTTTGTGATGACAAGGTATTAAAATCAGCTCCTACTTCTTCTATTATCAATATGGCCAATAAATTTCAAGCTTTAAGTTAGGGTTTGGAGGAGAAGCCATGTATTGAGGCAATTAATAAGAAATCTGTGAAGGGTACTAAACACGGTTTAGAGAATGAAACTACTGTGGAGAGGAATATGTTGTCGAAAAATGGGAGCATTGGAGTGTTAGAGAAAAAGGAGGTTGGTAGTAATAATGAAGGGGCTAAAGTAAAACAAGCCAAAGAATTGATTTCGCTTGGGCCAATTAAAATTTTACCTTAGGTCAGGACAGTGGATGGGAATGGAAAATTAAGAGCTGGGGGCTCTCCCCCCTTGGTTGATCAATGAATGCTATTACATTTTAGAATTGTAGAGGTGCTAAGAAGGAGGTCTTTCTATACTTAAAAGAGTTTGTAAAAGATTTTAATGTGTTTTTTGTTGGTTTTGTTGCATATCTGATTTTCAGAAATAGAATTTTAATGATTATAAACACTTCTATTTTACTGCAACTGGCTTTCCAACTAACATTTCAGGTCCACAGGATTAAGACTGTAATTTTAACCAGCTCAAGATTGGGTAGACTAGGTTTGAGTCAGTTTATAAACATTTTTCTTTCTTGAGTCTATTTTTAATGCTTATGGTGCCTGATGCTAAGTAACCCTGCACACGCACACTTAGGTGAATTTTATCTGTCTAACTTAGAGTTTTTTTTTTTTTTCTAACATCGTTTAGGTTGATCCAAAAATCATCCTAGACGACCGATCAAAAATAGAAACCCTAATTAAGGCATCTTGGTTAAGGCAGACGTCATTAAGCATATCATCCTAGACAATTTTATATTGACCTAGACGATATGCTCAAATCAAAAAGAATTAGTTGACAGAACTATCTAGAAAGGTTTATTTTTTAATTATCATCTTGGACATCGGCCTGGATGATGGGGTTTAATTATGCCTAAATTGATCTAGTGATTAAGGAAAGTAATTAAGGTTGATTGATTTGATCATATCATTCTAAAAAATTACAGGATCGGCCAGGATGATCAAGTCAAAAAACCTTGTTATCTCCTGGACTACAAAAATCATACATCATCTATTCAAAGTGATGCGTAGGACAATTTTGCGTAGATTTGAACTAATAGGCCTGGCCGATCAAGTCATTTTTTTTTCATCCAGACTCCCAACCAAGGCAATGTTTAGGATGATATTCCCTGATTTGTTCTAATCATAGAGGATGATATATTATCATCCTAGATGATAGGAACAAAAAATCTATAAGATATTTTTTTGGAACCAAGTTTTGAATGGAGCTTTTTTTCTTATCCAATTGGTTTGTTCTGAGTTAGATCTCTTGTTTTCAAAAGATAATTTTTGCCCTAAGAGAAGTCTGAGCAAGGGTTAGCAGGATCGGATATTCTATATTTCTCTGATTTCATCGATGTTAACACATTGGTCTTACAAGTCCCTAAGTTCAAAATCTTGGAAATTTTTTTATATTCATACCTTGTTTTAAAAAAAATTTACTTTTTATTTTGTGTTTTATTTTTCACTTTTGTTTTTGTCTTTTTTTTTTTAACATTCTGGTGTTATCTTTTTGGGCCTTCTCTGATCATCTCCATCCATCCTTTAATATAAATTTTTTGTCACATCATCCTGGATAGTATTCACATCATCCTAGACGATCGGTTCAATTCACTTCTAAAATCATCTACTGGCCGTTTTGACCTTTCTACTTTTTATCATCCAGAATGATACATTATCGTCCTGGATGATACATTATCATCATGGATGATACATTATCAACCTAGATGATCTAATTGTGCTCTGCTTAAAAAATACTTGATCATTTTAGATGATCCTCTTCCATCTTGGATAATGACTTTATTTCTTACTCAATTACTAGTAATCATCCTGTACGATCCACATGTTCTTCCTAGATGATACATGTGGAAATATGTTTAATAAGCCTTAAATTTGGCCGGTATGATCCATTATTGGAGCATTGTCCCAGACGATTCACCTGTTTGTTTTGAATAATACATGTGGTAGTGCATTTAAACCTTTTAAATTCAGCTGGTACAGTCCATTATTGATCATCATCCTGGACGATCAACTTCATCATCCTCGATGATTTACTTTTTCAATGGTCGTCCGGATTATCACCTCAGAATGATCGCATGTGTCTAATCATCCCAGATGATATGACCGCCTTTTTGACCAATCATCCAGCCGTAATTATTGCACCAAATCATCTTGGACGATACTACGATAATCCTGGACGATCCGGCCAATTCTTTATAAATTGAGCCCTTCCAGCATTTTCTTCACACCATCCCTTTCTCCTTTCTTTCTGATTCCTATTTCTTATTGTTTCGTGATAATTACTGGAGGCATGCGCACTCGCCACCCTTTTAGAGGTTCCTCGAGGGCCACTTTAGACCCTCGATTTGTGGAGGCAGATGATCAAGCCGCCTACCAACGCTATAAGATGACCGGCATTACCATTTCTTGGTCAATCAATCCAAACCATCTTTCTTATTAGGTACTCAACCTATTCACTCACACCTCTCTCTATTTTATTCTAACACTTGTAATCCCTTTCAATTTTGAGCTTTTATTTGAATTCTTTGCAAGCCTTAGAATAAATTTTTCATTCACTTATCTTGGCTCATATGTGATTCAACGCCTTATTGAAATCACATAGCAAGACTGTGCAGAATTTTTACAACTCTCAACCACAGGAGATAAGCTTCACACCATATGTTCTGACCCAGATTATGACTGGGCTCCAGCCAATCACTTCCTTCGCAACACCAATGCCCACTTTCATGTTGGAGATACTAGCTCTTTACTCAAAGATGCTAGTACTATCCAACATGTCCTTCGCACATCCATAGTTCCAAAAGCTATTGATCGCATCCATATTACTCATGTTCTTTTGATCACCACCTTTAATATTTTATCCAATCGATAATTCAATGCAACCGACCTAATTTTTCACTACATCGAACACTTGACCATAATTATCTATCCAGGTCATAGGAGAAAGCCAAATCTAGCCCTAGGACATATCATTGCATATGTCTTAGAATCTAAATATAATATCCAATATCCTGCTCCTCCCAACTATCACCCCGCTTTCTACTCAAACTATTATTTCAATGTCCTTCATAGTACTCATCTCCACCCAGGGGATGAGGATCCTCAGGGGGCAAAGAGGAGGAGGCTCCTGCACCTGTTCCGCTCTGCCAGCACTCTCAGTTGGACCAGTTGGTGGAGTGTTTTGACCAGTGGGAGGCCCATTTTGACTCTTTCATTGTTGCACAGAAGTAGCAACATGCTGAGGATATAGCCCGTTATGAGAAGCACCACATAAAAAACTTAGCCCATTTTAACACCTACGTTGCACACCAGCAGCAGTAGCACGACCAGGACATAGCCTGGTTTGGAGCATAGTTTTCCTCGTTGTCTAGCTACTTTCAGCAGCCACCACCACCTCCTCTTCCTCCTTTATGCGCATTTCTGCCCGTTTGTTTCTCTCTCTAGGTGATTTGTTGTGAGAGAAACTCTGGGAATGGTGGGGGCTGACCGAAGGTCTCCCCCCCCTGCTCAATCGGTGGTGGTGGAGACGGATCGATTGGCAGCGAAGAGAGAAGGCGTTCTGGAGTTGGTTCGGGAGGTTCGAAGAAGAGCGGGGAGCATTCGAGAGCTGGATCGGGAGGATCTCCGAGTAAATCTACGATGACTAGATCGAAGAGTAAAGCTCGGGATGTAGGTAAGTCAGGATCGGATGGATCAACGGAAGGTCATTGGGAGGTGAAGCTGCGGGGAGTGGATCCTAAAGCGGCAATGCCAATCATCAAAGGCGGTGGTCAGATGAATGTGACTGCAAGGAAGAAGGAGATCTCTACTGTTGATTTGAAAATGGAGCTAATGTCGGCCTCGGAGGCGGATATGGTGATCAATCCAACCTTTGTTGGTACAGAAGCTGGGATGGAGGTCGAAGAAATCCAAGCTGCTATGAATGATGAGATGGAGGAAACGTTTGATGTAGATGCTATAATGCCTGGTCAGATTAGATCGAAGTTTAATATTCCAGATAGTATGGGTGTTGAACAAGTTCTGATGATCGGTGCAGAGGATCCGATGATGGAAGTTCCAGATCGTCCTGATTTCGGTCAGGATCTTATGAGCGGACCGGAATGTTTGATGGAGGTAAGCTCTACCTTAATTGAGATGAACAATGCTGATGGAGATGGAAGGAATGTGGTTATGGATGTGGGTTTACCTGATGTGAAAATTTGCGGTAATGGTCCTGATACTGGTTTTTGTGATAATGGTATCCTGCGGAACGACATTAATGGTGATTGTGGAAATGCTGCTTCCAGTAGCAATGGTGGAAGCTTGGGGTATGTCCAGGGGAAAGACAAGGTGTTTACAGGTACTAGAGGCCCGTTGTTCCCTAATGGCGGGAGTAATGCCTGGAGGAGACCGGAGCATATTCCGATTCATCATCCAGAGGAACTCAATACAATTTCGACTGATGGGATTGTTATTGATTTGAATCTGGAGGCTGCTAAGGTGAATGTGGCGATATTGGAACGTGCAGTGGTGGGGAGAATATTAGGTAGAAGAGCCTCCTTTTTCTTACTGAAGTCTGAAATTCAAAGGCAGTGGGGAAGGTTCGGAGAATTCCAGCTTACGACGCTGGGATATGATTGTTTTGTTTGTGTATTTACTTCTGTTGAAGCAAGGGATGCTGTTCTTTGTGGAGGTCCCTGATTGGAGGTAATATTGTGGGATTGGATAGATGGACGCCGAATTTCTCCCCGGCATCGATGGAAGGTCTTTCCTCTCCGGTTTGGATAAGGTTACCTAATCTCCCTCTACAATATTGGGATGAATGTAACATATCCAGGATTGCTTCGAAGATTGGAGTTCCCCTCTGGATTGATGCGCAGACAGAGAATTGGGGAAGAAGAGAGTATGCCTGGGTGTGTGTGAGGATGAACTTGGATAACAAGCTCCAGGCAGGGATTTGGGCTAATGGTTTTAGTGGGAAATTCTACCAGAAAGTAGAGTATGAGGGAATTGGGACTATGTGCTTTGGCTGTGGTATAGTGGGGCATCAGAGGAAGATGTGTTCGTCAAAAGCTGGTGGACAAGGAGATAGTGGGAATAGAAGAACAGGGGAGCATGTGAAGCAAGCTGGTTCTGGGGAAGGTAGTTCAGAACAGCAGCTAGGAAGTAGTGGGAGGACGGATCAAGTTCAATCTAAGAAGACTGTGGTACCTATTATTAAAACAGAGGGGGGAAGTAAGGCTACTCCTACTGTTAGTAGTGATAAAGGGAAGAGGGTGGAGGTTCTAAAAGAAGTGAATGGAGGTAATGTTAATTCTACAGAAAATGTCCAGGGAGATGATGATTACATAGGTCCCTGGATACAGGTTCCTCCCAGACGGAGAAGGAGTATGCGCACACAAGGAAGTAATAAGGAGAATGTTGGGACTAAACAGAACTTGAATATCCCTAAATAGGTGAATTTGAAGAAGATTCAAGCTCCTGAAAGCAAGCTTAAACCCACTCATAAGCAGAGTAGGATGGGGTTTAAACAGCCTTTGTTGTTTACAGCTGGAATGAGATCGGTTAATAGGTATCAGCTGGGACCAATTGAGGAGTTTCCTAGGAAAAGGAAAAAGGAGATGTTGGGGGACCATGATCGTGATGACATTAGCGGTGGGGACGCTTCCCCTTTTGTTGCTTAATGTCTGCGGTTATGTTCTGGAATTGCAGGGGAGCCCATAAGAAACAAATGGGAATCTACCTGCGTAGCCTCATTAGAAGTAATGAGGTGGTGTTTGTTGGACTGGTGGAAACTATGGTGGAAGATGTCAACATGAGTGAGGTTGATAGGCTAATTGGTAATGAGTGGTATTTTATTCATTTTCCAGCTGTGGGACTCTCAGGAGGGCTGCTGGCGTTATGGAGAAGGGATGTAGCTCGGTTTGAGCTGATTACTGTTATGGACCAAGTCTTGATTGGTAGCTTGGTATTTCCTAATGCCCAGAAATGGATAGTGGCTGTTGTTTATGCTTGCAAAGATTATCATGGTAGGCGTATTCTGTGGGATACCATTGGAGCCAGTATTAATGCTGAATTCCCGATGATCGTGGGGGGAGATTTTAACTGTTGTCTTGACCAATGTGAGAAGAAAGAAGGGAAGAGATTTAAATACTCATTTGGCGCGCAAGAGATGGCAGGGTTCCTGGTTGATAATGATTTGCATGATTTGGGTTTTTTGGGGCCAAAATTTATATGGTCTAATAACAAGAGTGGCAACAGCAAGATTTGGGTAAGGTTGGACAGGGTGCTTATGAACACTGAAGGCTTGCGGCTGGCTCCCTTGGCCACGGTGAGGCATCTTCTGCATTTAGCATCGGACCACTGCCCTTTATTATTGAATTTGTCTCCTGGCAACCCAAAGCCTAGAAGCAAATGGATTCGTTTTGAAGATATCTAGATGACTTACCCAGCTACGTGGAAATTGGTGTGGAAAAACTGGAAGAAGGAAGACTACGGGCTGCCGGCTGATGTGTTGAATCGTAAGTGTCAAAGAACACTCAGGTCCTTATTCTTCTGGAGCCGTAATCGTTTTAAGGAGCTTGAGGGGCTGAATGATTTGCTGGAAGGCCTCATCCAGGAACTTCAAATGTTGGAGAGTTCTAATGTGTGTCTTAGTGAAGCTCAGGATCTGGAACTGCGTAAGTTGGCTGTGGAATTGAATTCGACTTTGGCACGTATGGCGACCTGGTGGAGGCAGAGAGCAAAGACCAAGTGGTTGGAGGAAGGTGACGCTAATTCACGCTTCTTTCATTCTTTTGCTATGGCTAGAAGACGTGGTAACAGAATTGTTGAAGTTCAGAATTCTAATGGGGAGAAGATCATGGAGCAGGAGCTTATTCAGCAGGAATTCTAGGATTTTTTTAGTCTAAAATGGAGGGAAAGACAGATTCAGATGGACAATTGGCCCAGTTTTTAGAGGGAGGATATGATTTCTTAACAAATGAATACTATGCTGGAGGAGGAGATCTCGGAGCAGGAGGTTCATCAAGCTGTGTTCAGCATGGGGAACAATCGGGCTCCTGGCATTGACGGTATTACATCTTCTTTTCTTAAATTTTACTGGGAGATTGTTAAAACTGATGTCAATAGAGCTATACTTCACTTCTTTGAAACTAACTCTATGTGTAAGAGTTGGAAAGATACGTTGGTGGTATTAATTCCTAAGACTGATAGCGCCAATCAGCCTTCTAAATTCAGACCTATCAGTCTTTGCCAATCCTTTTATAAGGTGATTGCGAAGATTATAATCAATCGAATGAAACCTGTTCTAAGCAGAATTATTAGTGAAGAATAGGGAGCATTCGTACCGGTAAGGTCTATTTCCAGCCATGGATTGATTGCACAGGAGATCATGTCGAAGTTCCAACATTCTGCTCAGAAGGAAGGGATGATGGCACTCAAGGTTGATATGGAGCAGGCCTACGATTGTATGTCGTGGGATACTTTGCAAAGAGTAATGGTGCTTATGGGATTTTCTGATAAGTTTGTACAGTGGGTGATTCAATGTGTTGCTCAGTCAAGATTTACGGTGATGATCAATGGGAGCAGAACTGATTGGATTGATGCAAGGAGTGGCCTTAGACAGGGATCCCCTTGTCACCTTACTTGTTTATCATTTGCTCTGAGTTGTTGTCTAAGGCAATCAAGCAGAGGGGGGGACAGTTGGGAGTTAGCATTGTTAATAATGCTGAGAAGGTTTCTCACTTGTTGTATGCCGATGACATTGTGGTGTTTGCTCAAGCTAACAGAAGGAATGCCATCCAGGTGGTGAGCCTCTTAAAGGACTATTGTGATTGGACGGGGCAGAAGGTGAATTGTTCTAAGTCTTCTATTCTTTTTAATAAGAGGTGTCCTAGTTGGAAGAAGAGGGCAATCTCCAAACTCATAGGGTACATGAAGGTGGATTCTATGGAGTATCTTGGTCTTTCTTTGGTTATGAGGAGGCTGGTTGTGAATGATTTTGCTAAAATCATTAAGGGAGCTCATGAGAAGGTTAACCTTTGGGGGAAAAAACACCTTTCAATGGCGGGTCGTGCTCTTTTGATCAGAACCTCCCTGTTAACTACTCCAGTGTATTTGATGACCCATACGACTGTTCCTACTGGTGTTCTTAATTCAATTGAGAAGCTGGGAAGACGATTTTTATGGCAGAAAAATGCTACTAGTCGTGGAATGCACTATGTTGAGTGGAAGGAGTTATGTCAACCAAGGGAGCAGGGGGGATTGGGTTTTCATGGTATATCCTCTTGGATGGGTCCCCTTAGAGCTCGGATAGCTTGGGATGTATTGAAGAATGTTGATTCCCTGCTTCACAAGTTGATTAATGCTAAGTATGGTATGGACATCTGGAAGGAGGCTCAGGCTTGTAAGAAGTCTATCACCTGGAAGGTGATTCACCAGGGTCCGCTGGCCCTCCGTTTGATTCTGCGATGGAAGATAGGGGATGGACAAAACATTGATGTGATGATGGATCGTTGGATATTGGATCGTGATTTGGCAAGATGGCCAACTTATGTAAATGTTCTGGAAATGGAAAATAAGAAGGTGTGTGACTTGTTGGATGATTCCTTGCAATGGAATGGGGAGGTTATTGAGCAATGCTTTGGTAGAACTATGGCTGAACGAATTATGGGAATTAGTACTTGTAATGGTAATGGGGTGGACTGTCCTGAGCTCATCCACCACCCTATGAGTATGACTCTGACTACTATGGCTTATCGTGCAAAGCTTGACGGGAGCAGCTATCAGTTCAGCTGGATGAAGAAGCTTAAGATGCATCCCAGGGAGGATTTTTTCTGGTGGAGACTTCTGAGGAATGCTATACCAACAAATTGTTGGTTATTTAGAAGGGGACTTGCTGAAACTTCTCTTTGTCCTTGGGGATGTAATGTGGAGGAGAGCTTAGATCATTGTACTACTCAATGTGTCAAGCTGAAGGAGGTCCATAGTATTTTCAACAAGTGGGGATTTAGTTTGCCTATGGCTAATTCCCTGGACGAGCTGCTTGCTATGCTTTACAGTGTTGCTGACAACAACCCTGTAGTTGGTAGATTGTGCTGTTATGCAATTTACCAGCTATGGAGGGCCAGAAATGATATGATACATGGAAAAAATTATAGGCCACCTTCTATTATAGCTGCTACGGTCCTTTCTTTGTTGCCTAAGCCTTACAGCTCACCAATTTTTGAGCAATGGGACATTAATCAACCCTTTAGGTTGTCTTCTTTTAAGCAATGGTGTCTCCCCCCTCCAGGTTGGCTGAAGTTTAATGTGGATGCATCTTTGAAATCTTCTAACCAGGCAGGTCTTGGTGTTGTTGTCCGAAATCATATGGGATCCTTGCTTGTTGCTGCTGGGAGAAGTGTGGAGCATTGGGATGTCTGTCATGCTGAGATATTGGCGGCTGCTGCTGTCTGAGATGTTGTCAAGGACTGGATGCTGGAGGTGGATGGAATTATTATAGAGGGTGATTGCATCATTGCAATTAAATGGTTGCAAAATATGTATGACCGTCGCTACATGGGCCACTTCATTTTGGAGGGACCGGATCTGACATTTTTTATGGAATTTAAACAGGTGATATTCCGGTACATAAATAGGAATAGCAATAGGCCTGCTGATTTTTGTGCCAAGTTAGCAGTCCTTGATAGTTTTTTCTTTGATGATGTTAATAATAGTGAGTTCCCCTCAGCATTGTTGTCTTTGTTGAGGGAAGAAAGTGATAGGATATAGTTGCTTTTTCTTTTGGTTATACTTGTAATTGCTTTTGATTAATGCAAATGCAGATATTCAGTTCCTCCTCCACCTTTAGAAGATCAGGGGCCATTATTTTATTGGTGTTTTTTTGCTATTTTTTTGTTGTAGTTTGTTTCTTTTTATTTGTCATTTAGTTTCTGCTTTGTTTCTATTTTACTTTCTTCCTCCATTTTGTGATGTCAAAAGGGTGAGTAGTCTGTAGTTTTCCATACTGCTTGCTTTGTACTTTGATTATGTTATTTAGTTGATGTGTCTTTTCTTCATTGCTTAGATTTTCTTGTGTGTTTGTCATTATCAAAAAGAGGGAGATTATTGCAAATTTGATTTTAAGAAATAGAATTTTGATGATTGTAAACACTTCTATTTTACTATGACTGGCTTGCCAACTAATATTTAATGTCCACAGAATCAAGAATGCAATTTGAACCAGCTCAAGATTGGATAGACTAGGTCTGAGTCAGTTTGTAAACTTGTTTTCTTTCTTGATTCTATTTATAATACTTAAAGTGTCTGAAACTAAGTAACCCTGCACACACACACTTGGGTGAATTTTTTCTATATGAATTAGATTTTTTTATTTTGCTAAAATCATCTGGGACGATCCAAAAATCATCCTGGACAATCGATTAAAAAAGAAACCCTAATTAGGGCTTCCTTATTAAGATAACCATCATTAGGCATATCATCATGGACAATTTTTGTATCAGCCAGAATGATATGCTCAAATAAAAAAGAATCAACTTCCGTATCTATTTAGAAAGTTTTATTTTTAGTTATCATCTAAGACATCAGCCTGGACAATGAGGTTCAATTATGCCTAAATTGATCTGGTGATTAAAGAAAGTAATTAAGGTTAATTGATTCGATCATATCATCCTAGACGATCATAGGATCGGCCAGGACAATCAGTTCAAAAAACCTTGATTTCTCTTGGATGAAAAAAATCATACATCATCAATTCAGAGCAATGCTCAGGACAATTTTACGTAGATTTGAACTAATCGGCCCGTACGATCGCGAGATTGGCCTGGCCGTTCGAGTAATTTTGTTTTCATCCAGACTCCCAACCAGGGTGATGTTCAGGATGATATTCTCTAATTTGTACTAATCGTACAGGCTGATATATTATCATAATGGATGATAAGAACAAAAATCTTCTAATCGTCCCAAGTTGTCCGGATAGATTGAGCTTAATTTGTACTGTTCGTACAGGATGATAGTAATATCGTCATTAAAGTGAGTCCTTGAAAATCTATTTAAAGGACTCAAGTTTTCTCAAGATCTGAGGATCCTTTTTTATTGTCTTGACCTGGGAGAGCCTAGAGGGGAGGGAGAGAGAGGGAGGAACATGTGAGGGGGAGCTTGTGAGGGGTAAAAGGAGTCGATTTTCTATCGCACCGGGGTTGGTGGACAGGAGTTTTTGTAAGGGCTTCTCCACCTAGCTATGGGGGCTAAAGGAGAGACACTATATTAGTGCAATATTCAGAGGGTGCCTCCTAGGAGTCGACGTAGGTCAAGGTTTGACCGAACCACTATAAATTCGGTGTGTTCTTTCTTTATTTTTACTTAAGAATTTAATTTCCGCGCTCATTATTTTTTGTGGAGGATTATGATTTAGTTTAAGTTTTTTATTTGATTGAAATGTTTTTTAAAATATCAATTCCCCCCCCCTCTTAGTTAGCTTCAGGACTAGTTCATAAGGGCTTAACATCCTTAACGAACTATTAGCTTTCGTAGAGACTAAAATCTCTTCCTTTGATAGAATGGATTTTCTAAAAATGATGGGAGTGGGCTGGGAATTCTTTCATCTTCCATTAGTTTGACTGTCTGGTGGAATTATGGTGATATGGAGATCTGATCTTCCTTCTTTCTCTATTTTAAAGTGTTATGAACAATGTATTGTCAGAGACTTGGTAGTGTTTAACAAAGGGACCTAGATGATTTCCGCTATTTATGATACTAAGGAGGTTATGAAGAGGAGGGATTTATGGGGTTTCCTTTATGAGGTCTATCATATGAAGGTTCCTCTATGATTTGGGGTGATTTTAATTATATTTTGGCTCAAGAAGATAAAAGAGGTGGAAGGAAATTTGTTTTTTCTCAACGCTCCAAAGATATGATTAATTTTATGAATCTCAATGATTTTCATGAATTTTTGTGGTTGGACCAAGGTTCACTTCGTGTAATAACAAAGTGGGGGAGGAAGGATCTTGGAGAGGTTGGATAGGCGTTTTATGAATTCGTTTGCTTTGGAGAAGATTCAAGTGGAAGTTGAAAGGCACATTGCTAGAGTGGCCTCAGATCAATGTCCTGCTGTTTTAAAAATCTTTGATTCAGCCGTTAAGAAGAATAATTTTTTGAAATTTGAAGATGTGTGGTTGTCTTTTCATGCTTCTTCATACATTATTTCCAAAATATGGAATAAGCCCTATGTTGGAGATAACATGCAAATTTTAAACAAAAAATGCAAAAGAACATTGAAAGAATTGTTCTTTTGGAGTAAAGCTAAATTGAAGGACTTTTTATCTCTTAAAGAGGGCTTGAAAAAAGAGGTGTTACAATTACAATATGAGGAGGCTATGGAAGGTGGATTAGGTGAATAAAAGTTTAAACTCTTGAGAAATAAAGTGGGTGAGCTTAATGTCTACGTTGCTAGGTTGAATACTTCGTTGAGACAAAGGGCTAAGGTAAAATGGATGGAAGAAGGGAACTCTAACTCCAAATATTTTCATGCCTTTGCAAATGTGATAAGAAATGCCAACTGGATTAATCGTATTAAAGGAATAGATTGGGTTATGGGGGAGAATTTGAAGGAGATAGAAGAGGTTGTTTTAAATTATTTCAAGGTGAAATGGAGGGAAAGGGGTTATTCTTTACTTAATTGGCCGGCTCCTTGGATAGTATTGGATGAAGATGATATAACCAAGTTGGAGGCAAATTTCAGTTGTTCAAAAAATCTGGATGTTATCAGGAATTTGGGAGAGAATAAAGCTCCAGGTTTTGATGGCATAACTTATTCCTTCTTCAAATCCTTTTGGAATATTGTTGGTGAAGATGTATGCAAAGCCATCAATAAATTTCTCTCTTTGGGTAAGCTTTGTGATGAATGGAAAAAGACATTGGTTGTGTTGATTCCTAAGGTCAAAGATTATATTTCTCCTTCAGGATACTGACCTATAATCCTTTGCAACTCAATTTATAAGATTGCAGCTAAGTCTTATTAAATAGATTGCTTTTGGTGATTCATAAGGTTATATCAGATGAACAAGTTACTTTTGTGAAAGGAAGCTAAATTTCAGATCACTTACTCTTGGCTCAAGAGGTTTGCAATAAAATTAGATACTCTAAAGCTAAAGATGGTTTTTTAACAATCAAAATTAATATGGAACAAGCATAGGACAGTATGTGTTTGGCAACCTTGAGAAAGTTGCTGAAGATTTTGGGTTTTCCTCCTAGATTTACAAATATAATGTTGGAATGTGTGAGGGATCCAATGTTCTCAATCATGATTAATGGAAGCAATTCAAGCTGGATTATGGGAAGTTGTGTCTTTCTTCAAGGATGCCCACTTTCTCCCTTATTAATTATTTTGTGCTCTCAATTATTGTCTAACTCTTTCTTGGATGAAGGCTTGGATATTGGCATCAAACTATTACAAAATGTTCAAAAAATTTCACATCTCATGTACACAGATGATATTCTATTTTTCTCTAATGCAAAGTTAAAGAACATTAAATTAGTGAAGAAATTGATTCAAGAGTATTGCCAGTGGACTGATCACAAGGTAAATCTTCAAAAATCTTCAATGCTAATAGGGAAGAGTATAGGGAGAAGAAAGAAGAAACAAATATCTAAGTTGTTCAACATAAAAGATGTTAAGGAAATGGATTATTTGGGTATTAAAGTTGCTTTAAGAAGATTGAAGAAATCTGATTTTCAACATCTCTTGAATAAAGCTTCAAAAAGACTCAATGCTTGGGGAAACATATTCATCTCACTTGCTGAAGGGATAACCTTGATAAAGAAGCATTTATTACACTCTCTTTATTTATATCTTCTCATTGCTTAGTTCTCTTGAGTATTTTGAAAGAGTTTGACAAGGCTTGTAGGAACTATATTTGGAATAAACATGATGGTTCTCATGATCTTCATTTTGTAGCTTGGGATACAATATGCAAACTAAAATAGTATGGAGGATTGGGTCTACTTTCAACTGTCTCTTGAGTGGGTCCCTTAAGAGCTAGATTTGATTGAAATCTAGTTTACAATCCAAACTCATTGCTAAATAGGAACATTGTGGCTAAATATGGGAATTATTCGTGGAAGAGTGATGGGAAGAAGAGTTCTTCGGCCACATGGAGGATTGTAATGGATAGATAGAATTCTGTTAAGGGGATCTGAAGTTGGAATATAGCTTCAGGCTTGTTTATTGATATCCAGAAAGATGTGTGGATTCTTGATTGAAGCTTAGAGAAATGGCCATTGTTTGAAACCAATTGGGAGAAAGAGAATGTTACTCTAGATTCTCTTCTAATTAATGGAGCTTGGAATGTTCCTAAAAATTTCCAGGTTTTTGGAGAAGAACTTGTGAATTTGATTAGCAAAGTTATTATATTGCAGAACTTGGATGAAGATAGAATGGAACTTACGTTTAAGTTGTCTGGAAATCCATCTCAGCATTAGCTTTAGCAGCTCGGTAAACAGAGATTATGCAGGAAGAGGTTGATCATTGGTTCTACAAGCTTAAATTGAATCCTTGAGTTGAATTGTTTGTTTGGAGGCTATGTATAAATGCAATTCCAACTATAGATTTACTATTTTATAGAAGTCTTGATGTTTCAAACCTTTGTCCAAGAGGTTGTCTTGAGGTGGAAAATATTTACCATTGTACAACTACATGTCCGAAATTGCTACATGTTATAAGGTTATTGAACTCATGGGGATTCTTAGTACCGATTTTCAGCTGTTTCTTGGACTATATGAGGAAGCTAAAACTAATATTGGTAAGAAATCCTTTCTTGCCAAAGTTGTACCTAACTTTGCTTTTTCATTCATGGATTAATAGAAATAGAGTGAAGCATGGTGATGTGGAAGAATGTGATGTTGTTATTGCTTCTAGATTCATAAGTCTTATGGCTACTTTACATATTGAAAAAAATCAATTTGGGAAACTGGGGTACTATTCAGCCTTTAGGACTGTTCAAATTTTGGCACCCCCCTCCACCCAATTGGTTAAAAATAAACATTAATAGATCCCTATGAAAGTCGAACAAAGCTAGAAATGGTGGAGTCGATAGAGATTTTAAAGGAAGATTTTTGATTGCATTTGGATGTGGATATGCCCATTTGGATAGTGATAAGTTGGAGCTTTTTGCTTTTAAATCTTTAAGAAGTTTTATTCAAAGTTGGATGTTCGAGGCAAATGGCATTATCATAAAGCTGAACGGAGATAACCTAAATGTCATCAACTTTCTCTTCAAGTTGTATAGCATACCGGAGAAGATGATGAGAGAAGAAATAAATGAAGATCTATTATTCATGAAGAATTTATGTAATGTGTTTTTTAATTTTGTTAATTGACAATGTAATAAGTTAGCTAAAGATTGTGCTCACTTAGCTTGTGAGTATAATTTTTTTTGGGATGTCATTAGTGAGAATAATATTCCTCCTTCCTTTGTTACTTTGTTAAAGGATGAATGTGATAGGTTTCCCTTGATTGAGTAGTTTGTACCAAGGATTCTTTCTTAATCCATTTTGGCATTTCTTCTAAAAAAAAAAATAATAATAATAAAAACAAAGGGTACCAAAATGTTCAAAAGAATAGAATAGTGGAATTTAAAATATATTAAAGAGTAGATTTGGACAAACATTGTAGTGACACGATCCAGCATTATCTGGCCTAATTAAAATTCTAAAAACCAAATAGCATAATGTTTAGACTCCACTTTTAAGAATGCAGGCACCTGAACAAGGGACATTGCAATGCTATAGAGGAATATTTCTAGAATTATCCAAACTATGCTCAAACCTCTCAAACGCACTCCAAATCACATACATACAATTTCATTCATATATAGCAATTTCAAACATGTAAGAAAATAGTTAGAAATACAAAAAGTTAAAAAATGCACCATTTTTAAATAAGTTTAAGGTTAAACTAAATGTTGAGCCTGGAGGTGTCACAACTCTCCCCTCCTCTAAAAAATGTCTTACATGACATTTAAAAAATATAATCTCAGATCACAAAATAATTCAGGATACAATAATTTCATCTCAGATTATTTCTCACAAGTAGCTTATCTTTCAATTTTGATCTTCCACTGAACTTTAATCATTGGAATCTATTTATTTCTATCTTTCTGACATCAAAAACTTGAACCCTTTCCAGTTCTTCCCTCTACTTCAAATTATAATGTTTTAAGGATTAGATACACAATTATATAGAAATGATACATTGAATGCATTATGGATTTTTGATATATTATTTGGTAATTATAATATGAAGGGGGACATTCCAATCATCTTAACCACTTCAAGGGGTCGAACATATTTTAGACTCAACATTCCTTCCTTCTCATGCCTACTAATGCCTTTCATCAGTCAGATCTTCACCTATACAAAATCTCCCACTTGAAAATCTAAATCACAATGCTTGGCATACAAATACTATGTTTTCTTATTATGTATTGTTTTTACTTGGTCTATGATCAAATGAATCTTTTAGTAGCATCATCTACTAGTACTATCTCAATAAATGTCTCTCCCTCACCTTTATCCAAGATAGTGGTATATGACACCTCTTACCATACATAGGTTCTTTTGGAGCCATTCCTATACCTAATTAAAAGCTATTATTATAAGAAAATTCATCAAAAGAATGTGATCCTCTTAGCTTCCACCAAAATAAAAAATACTTAGTCTCATAAGATCTTCTTATGCCTATGTACCATCTCAAACTATATTATGTCCATATTTTAACTTTTGAAAACTCATAGGAAATCTATAATCACTTTTTCCCATTTCTAATATAAAATGTGTAATTGATCTTAAATTCCCAAAACTAGGAACTCATATTCTATTCTTATAGAATATAATACTACAATTAGACACTCAAAATTCAAATTTTTGCTATCTTTAATTTGATCAATAAATTTTAGATATTTATATCTGAATTCTGAGATTTTGAATCCTTTCTTTCTAATAATAATGAATAGTTATCTTAGTCAATACACTAGAATCTCAATTATTAGAAGCAAGTATGTGCATATGTAATCCCTCCATATCATGCATTAGGGAGTCATAAAAAATATGTTGAATTTAAGAAAGTATAAGACACTTCCTTCCCAGAGCACCTGCTAGAATATTTGGCCTTACTATGCTACTATTGCTTAGACAGATTATAATATCTAATCAACTTAAGTCATATCATTTGCCTCAAATTTAGATCCTTCTTAGTGAATATGTACTTTAGTCCCTAATGATTAGTAAAAATCTCGCACTTTTCATTCATACATTTTTTGATGAAATATAATTATGCATTAAAAATAAAGAAAGAACTCCTTAATACAAACTAGAACCAAAATAACAATTAAGGGTTCCTTGATTCAAGAGAGAAAGGAACCTTATTAAAAGCATATTTATTTAAAATAAAGTTATCAGAATTGAAATGAGACCCACTATTTCCCATTTTAAAACCCTTAGGGTAGAGGGGATACAGAAAATTAAACAACTTAAAAGGTTGGTTAACATCCCAGAGTTCCCAACCAGTTAAAAAATAAGACCTAGTACCGATCCAATAAGAAAAAAAGTAAAATTACTAGATGGACAAGAGGGGGGGGGGGTAAATTTCAAAAATTTTAATGCAATAATTAAAACCTAAGCAGGAGTTCTAATTTTTTTGATGTTTTTAAATTTTTAACATGAAAACTTAAACTACTACAAACGAAAATAATTGAACTCAACAAGAAACAATAGAATCCTTATTTTTTGACAAGTTTTTACCAAGCAAGTGTTATGAAAATAAAATGCACGCAAGAATAAAAAGCGATAAGGAAAAAGCACACCAGAATTTTTATAGTGGTTCGGTCAAACGATAACCTATGTCCACTCCATGGAGTCCTCCGCTCCGAGAATTTCACTACAAGCTATAGCTCTCCTTTGGCCCCTTCAGCAAGGCGGAGAAGCCCTTACAATACTCCCTTTCACCAACCAGATGTGGCAGAGTGTCAAGCACTGTTTTCACCCTCCTGGTGATGGTAGAGAACCTTCTCATTTTTTTTCCTCCTGGAGAAGGCAGAGTACCTTAGAGGTTACGGATGTAAAAGGATCTCCCCCTTAGAGAGCCTCCCTCAAGTTCTTCCCGGGCCATAGGAGGAGCAAGATGCAACAAGATCGGAGCAACCGTATGATCTCCCTCACACCTCTTCTCCCGCACCAAGCTCACCTTCTCCTTTCTCTCTCAACCCCTCAAAACTTCTGAAGAGCTCTCTCCAAAGGATTTTCTCTCTAATCATATTCTCCACTTTTTTTCTCTCTCTCAAAAACATAACAATTTTGACACATAAAATGGGCTCCAAAATCCCACAAATTTTCAAAGTAGCCGTTACAATCGTACAGTACGATTTCACATCATACAGTACGACATGTATAAATAGGCTTCATCCTGGTATGAAGTTGTAGGAACAGTTCAAAATCAATTCGTACGGTACAATACTAAATCATACGGTATGATCCTCAACTCTACTGCTCGTACAGGATGATAGCCGGGATGATCAAATGTCGTCTTTGTACATCATATGGTACGATATACATCGTACAGTACGAATGGTCAAAATCAAGGCATCAACCAGGATGATTTTTGGGACGATCAAATATCATCTTTATTCATCGTATAGTATGATAAACATCATACAGTACGATGAGGCAAAAATAAGGGATTGTCCAGGATGATCTACAGGACAATCAGAATTCGTCTTTATTCATCGTATTGTATGAATGTATTTGTACAGTATGATTTTTAATTTGTAATTAAGCCTTAATTTCTTGCACTAATCACAGGTTAAATTAAGTAAGTATTTAAAATAGATCGTACAGTACAAAGTACTAGTACAATACAAACGGTAGAGAATTACTTACTTAAGTTAATGTGACGGCTAGGATTTTTTATTTGAAACACATCATACAATATCATAGTATTTGTATGGTACGATCTATTCACAAAAATCTTTTTACAACATAATATCATATAGTACAAAATAACTTCATACAATACGATTATCAGAGAAAGAAAAAACTATATTTTTTTACTTTTAAAACCCTCTCCTTCTTTGTGTGTGCATGGTTGCTCAGACTTACATGCAATTTGTGGCCAAACTTAAGAAAATAAAAAAATAAATAAATAACAAATTACATTATTAGACTGATACTCCTAGTCTAACTAGACTTGAGTCTTCCCGTTGTTCTAAGTGGCTTGTGATCTTCCTGAAATGTTAGTACTCACGGACAATAGCAAACCATAAATGATATTCAATGAAAATTAGTTCAGGCGACATTATTTGTCATCATCAAAATCTCAAACTCAGGGTCATGAGTTGCAACAATCTCCCCCTTTTTTATGATGTCAAATAATGTTTGTTGTAAGCAAGTTTGAAAGCTATTTTTTTTAATTTAAACAGAAGAACAAGAAAGGCACTAAAAAGGAAAATGTAGTACGAAATAAAATGAAATGCATTATATTTAATATAAGAGCAAACAAACTACAACATAAGGTATATTTAATATAAGAGCAAACAAACTACAACATAAGGAAAACTACAACAACCTTCCCCCCCCCCCCCTTTTGACAGCACCAAAAAGAGGAGCAAACACTACGAAAGAAAAATACAACACATACACTTCAAAGGGAAGGATCCTGATCACTTGGAGGTGGAGGTAGGTGTTATTGAAAATAGTGAAGGATTGTGTCAAATCGTTGATCAATCAGGTTGAAGCTTTCCCCAAACCATTACATGTTGATCTCGTGTTGCTGATGTTGCTCATGAATGTGCGTATCGAGATGAGTCCGAAGTTGGTTGAAACATTTGACCAAATCATTGTGAGGATAAGTTGGTGCAGGAGCTCGGGGTGCTACATATCATCGTGAACGAGCTGGAGCTACTTCTGGGGCATCTTCTTCTTCTGCATCATCAAAGTCAGGCTCTTGTCCCTGTCGAAAAAGAATACGAAAAGAGGCATCCGTATAAAAGAGTGGAAGATTATCGGGTTCACCAGGATAGGTTAGTTAGTATTTATTTTGAAGGATGTATCCTATAAGGTGACCAAGAGCTAATTTTTATTTTCGGTGAGTAGTAGGGAGGCGAACGAAAGTCATATGATGACTATAGCCAATAATTAGATCTGCCTCATCGAATTTGGTGTTGGTCATGATCAGATAGGTAGTGACAGATAAATTCAGGGTCATGTTGATCCGGTCTCTAGCTTCGGGTATAATAGTTGTTCTAAGGACATGTTTAATAATTCTGGAATTTTGAGTGAGTGATTGGACAAGATGTTGGTGTTGATAGAATGTGGCATTCTTAAGGACTTGATTAACCTCACTCCAATCAAATTTGATTTTGAGAAATGAACGAACCCTAGGACCTTTGGTGGATAGCCCAATATAATGGGCGATATTGGCTCTAGTGATCTCTATGTTTTGACGACAAACAAAGGAGTGGAAAGTTGTGTTGCCGATGGTGTACGTTAGATTTGCTAGAAATTCCAAAAGAAGTTCAAAGTTGTAGGGGAAGGCCAGAGTGAGGAGGAACGAAAAGGTGGTGCAAGCAAATAGGTTCATTACCTCAAAATTCAGGGCAGCCTGATTGAGCATTTTAGAAGTTGTAATTTTGCAGGCTTTGAAATTGTGGTATGCATCCTCATTATCAGCATTCAAGAACCAAGCACTGTGGAAGCCAGAGGAAGGCGAGCTTCCAGCTACCAAACAACCTCTCTTGCTTGAACTAGACATCATGTAGAGGTTGAGTGAAAGGTGAGAAGGAACAGATGTAGTGAGTGAAGTGAGTTGCAAGTGAATATATATGCCTAGCCAGCCAATTTATAGAAATTTTGCACCATCGTACAGTACAATCATGTTTTGTACAGTACGATTGGTAATAAATGTTCTAACTAATCGTTTTGGGAAAAGGTGGTCAAAGCGTACATTATGATGTATATCATACAGTACGATCAGAAGAATATCGATCATCCCGAGGGTCATCAGTATGACTTTTGAACAAAATTTTTGTACTGTACGAACAGTTGTATTGTATAAAACGAACAACATTTATATCGTACCAGACTCCTTTATGTCGTTCTCATCCATTTTGCTGAGGTGGATCATATAGTTCGAAATGGAGGTATCGTACAGTATGAACACCAATAATAATGTACCAAACAGAGTTAATTCATCCCAATCCATTTGCTGACGTGGATTGTACAGTACAAAGAAGTGATATTGTACAGTACGATGCTCAATAATGTCATACCAGACAGATTGAATGACTACCAATTATATCGCACAGTACGATGTAGGTCGTATGGTACGATCAACAGACGCAAAATTTGCCTGTAGGTTATGTTTTGTGTAGATTGAGATATATCATACAGTACGATCGGTGTATCATACAGTATGATAATAAAATGTCACATTTGATGGTTTTGTGTAGTGTGTGTGTGATGATCAGGAACAACCTTAGAAGAGATTTTTTTATGTAGTAATATCTATGACACCTAGTCTAGTCCTCAAGGTGCTAAAGGTGTCAAATGCTAGTGGTTTTTTTAATATGTTAGCCAATTGATCTCCTGTAGTGATGTGATGCAATTCTATATCTCCCTTAGCAACCTGATCTCTTATGAAATGGTGTATAATGTCTTTGTGTTTCATTCGAGAGTGCTGAATTAGATTCTCAGAGATGCAGATCGCACTTGTATTGTCACACATGACGGAGATGGTTCCTGCAGGTAGGCCAAGATCAATAATTTATTGCTTTAACCATAGTACTTATGCAACACAACTTCCTACTGCAATATATTCATCCTTGATTGTGGAAAGGGCTACTGAGTTTTGCTTCCTACTGGACCAAAAAACTAATGATTGTCCTATGAATTGGCATGTACCAGAGATGCTTTTTCTATCTATCCTACATCCTACAAAATCAAAATCTGAGTACCCTAAGATTTCAAAGGAAGCGTTGTGCCTAGGATACCAAATTCTTAAGTTTGGGGTGCCTAGTAAATATCTAAGGATTCTCTTGACCGCAGTAAAGTGAGAATCTTCTGGATCGGCTTGAAAACGGGCACAAGGGCACACACTAAACATTATGTCCGGTCTACTAGCTGTTAGGTAAAGAAGGGATCCAATCATTCCTCTATATTTTTTTTTGATATACTGATTTTCCATTAGGATCTTTGTCTAATTGAATTGTTGAGCTCATTGGAGTGTTTAAGGGTTTAGCACTATCCATTTTATATTTTTCAAAATATTCTTAATGTACTTTGTTTGTCTAAAAAAAGTTCCGTTATCCATTTGTTTTACACTAAAGCCAAAAAAGTAATTAAGTTGTCCCATCATGCTCATTTCAAACTCATTACTCATTGTTTTTGAAAATTCATCACATAACAATTTATTTGAAGATCCAAATAAAATGTCATCCACATAAATATGAATAATGAGAATTTTATTTTTGAACTATTGTAAAAAGTGTGTAGTATCTACACTACCCTTTTCAAATCCTCTATTCAATAGGAATGAGCTAAGTTTTCGTACCATACTCTAGGTTCTTGCTTTAATCCATAAAGTGCCTTTTTTAATTTGAACACATGGTTTGGAAATTGTGAACTTTCAAATCCGAGGGGTTGCTCAACATAGACATCTTCCTTAATTACCCCATTCAAAAAAGCACTCTTTACATCCATTTGATATAGTTTGAAGTTCTTAAAGCAAGCAAAACCTAAGAGCACTGTTATGGCTTCTAGTCTAGCAATAGGAGCATAGGTTTCTTCAAAGTCTATTCTCTCAATTTGGTTGTACCCCTTAGCTACTAATATGGCTTTATTTCTTATAATTGTTCTTGAATCATTTACCATATTTTTTAAGACCCATTTTTGTCCAACAACACTTTATTCTTTAGGACACTTGACTAACTCTCAAACATCATTCTTGGTGAATTGGTTCAACTCTTCTTGCATTGCTAGAATCCAGAATTCATCTCCTAAGGCTTGATATATACTTGTAGGTTTTATCATAGAGATGAATGCTGAATGACTAACCTCTTTCCTAAGTCCATGCCTAGTCCTTACACCTTCTGATGGGTCTCCTAAAATTAACTCTTTAGGATGACTAGAGAATATCTCCATTCTCTAGGAAAATCTTCCTGAGGTTCTACTCTTTCTCCTAAGGTCATAGTCTCTACTCCTTGAATTGCCTCTGTTTTATTATCTTAAATTTTATATTCAAAGGGCTTATCTAATTTATCAAATACTACATGGGTAGATTCTTCTACTACTAGGGTTCTCTTATTAAAGATTATATAGGTCTTACCTACAGAAGAATAATCTAAAAAGACCCCCTCATCAGATTTGGGATCGAATTTTCCTATGGGATGTTTGTCATTATTCAAGATGAAGCACTTGCACCCAAAGACATGTAAGTGTGAAAGTTTCGGTGTCCTACCCTTAAGGAGTTCATAAGGAGTTTTATTCAGCTTAGATCTAATATTTACCCTATTAAAACATAACACACTGTGTTGACTGCTTCTGCCCAAAAGTATCTAGGAAGGGTGTACTCTGCTAACATTGCCCTATCAACTTCTACTAAAGTTCTATTCTTCCTTTCTGTTATACCATTTTGTTGAGGTGTTCTAGAGGCAGAGAAATTATGTTCTATTCCTATCTCTTGACAGAAAGATCCAAATCTATCGTTTTGAAATTCTCCACCATGATCGTTATGGATTGTTGAGATTTCACAACCTAATTTTTGTTGAATCCATATGGAGAATACCTTAAATTCCTTAAAGGACTCATTCTTATGTGCTAGAAATCATACCCAAGTGAATCTAATGAAGTCATCTATAATCACAAATCCATAATATTTTCCACCTAGGTTGGCTGTACTAATGGGTCCAAATAAGTCCATGTGTAGGATTTCTAATGGCCTAGAGGTGATCACATCACTAATTGAATGGAAGGGTGATTGGACTTGTTTTCCTAGTTGGCAAGCATCACATAAGTGATCCTTAGTAAAGTCTAACTTAGGTATGCCTCTAACTAGTTTTTTTTTTAGTGATGCTTCTAAGTGTTTTCATACTAGCAAGGCATAGTCTCCTATGCCATAGCCATAAGTCATCAACTATTATTTTCAAATAAAATGAATTTGAACTATCAATACAATCAAGGTCTAACATGTAAACTTTGTTCATTCATTTTCCTTCTAAAACTAGTTTATCATTTAAACTAATAAGGCATTTATCTGACAAAAAATTTATATCAAAACCTTTGTCACACAATTGACTAATACTAAGTAAGTTATGCTTCAAACCATAAACTAATAAACATTTTTAATCAAAAAATTCTTAGCATTACCAACAATACCTGAGCCTATCACTTTCCTGGCAATATTGTCTCCCATTGTTACTTTGCCTCCAGTTCTAGTCTCCAGTAGAATGAACTTCTTCATATCTCTAGTCATGTGTCGCGAGCAGCCACTATCCAGGTTCTACATGATCTCACTAGGTCTTTTGTGAGATCATCCCTACAATTTCTTTCAAGGATTAGATTTGGGAACCCAAGTGAGTTTGGGTTCGTCCTTATGCTTGCATGAATGAGATGTATGCATGCTATGCTATGATGGATGCAGTTTAGGTCTCCATACTAAGTGTGTCCTATGGTGAATTGTGCATGTGTAGGCTATGTGACCTAGCATGCCACAAGAGAAGCACCTAACACCAGGAAATGGATTCACTAACCTATGTGGGTGGTGATGCCCCTTCCTAAATTTATGTGATACATGCTGTGTTGGGGGTTGACTAGGTTGGGCTAATGTGAGTGATGAAATTTCTTTTTATAATTATTTGATTCTTTCTTGGAAAGTATTGTTTTGATATGTCAATCCATGAACTTCTATCTTTAACAAATGCTCACTGTGATCAACTTCTAATGCAAGTTTGTCTAGTCTATGAAAATCCTCTTCTAGTTCAACTTCAGTGGTTTTCAAGGTTTCATGCATTTCAGTTAGTTCAATATGCTTCTTATTTAATGCATCATACTCATTAAGAACTAGCATATGATCTTTATCTAAATAAAAACTTTCTTTCACTAAGTTAGCATGCTCAGTTTGTAAACAACTAAATTCAATATTAAGATTAGCATGCTTCTTTTAAAATTTCCTATTCGAGTCATAAATTTTTCAAAAATGAGTAATAAATCCTCATATGAGAGCTGACATACCTGATCTTGATCTGATTGATCAAGATTATCATTATCCATTCGACACAAATTTGTTACCTCCTCCTCTACTTCTTCTTCTGATGATTCTGAGTCAGAGTCGGCCCAAAAAGGTTTTTGTGTCTTCATTTTTCCTTTATTATACTTGGGTTTGTCCTCCCTCTTTTCCTTAGTAGGTTGGCTCTTTAAATTGGGGCAATCAGCTCGAAGGTGACCTGGCTTCCTACACTCAAAATAGATTATGTTAGATGAAACTTTATTAAACTTAGACCATTTACCTTTATTCAAGTCATTCTGATGACGTCTTTGTTTTCTCTTTAAGAAGTTCTTGAACTGTTAGGTCATCAGTGCTATATCATCTTCTTCCTCCCCCCAAAGCTGTCACTTTCTGAGTTGTTTTCTTTCAGTGTCACCATTCGCTCCTTCTTCTTTTCACCTGTATTACTTTGTCTTTGACTCACCCCTTGCTCGTATGTAATGAGTGACCCAAGGAGATTATCAATGGAATAATCGTTAAGATCTTTAGATTCAGTGATAGTAGTTATCTTAACTTCATAGGAACTAGGTAAGAATCTTAGAATCTTCTTAAATTTCTCAAAATTTGAAATCTCTCTACCTAATGCATGCAAGGATGTCATAATTTGGGTGAACCTAGTGTACATGTCAGATATTATTTCGTTAGGTTTCAAACAAAAGAGTTCATAATCATGCAATAGAATGTTAAGCCTAGACTATTTTAATTCACTTGTTCTTTCGTATGTAATGCACAGTCTATCCCAAATCTCCTTCCCAATAGCACAGGTAGAAACTCTCATATAGTCCTCAGTCTTCAATGCACAAAAAAAGCAATTTAAACACTTAGCATTCAATTGGGCTAAATCCCTATCCTCATTGCTCCATTCATTAAAACATACTCGAGTTTTCACTCCATTCTCAGTTTTAAAAGGTACAATATATCCATCATTGACTAACATCCACATGCGGTAATTAATAGATTACAAAAAGGTAGATATTCTAATTTTCCATAAATAAAATGGGATGTTATCAAAAAGAGGTGGACGGGTTATTGAATAACCCTCCGCGGTGTTACGATTTCCAAAATGCGATCATTTTTTTAAGGTTTTCTAAAACACTATTTTTGAAAACATACTCTGATACCAATTGAAATTACTAGATGGATAAGAGGGGGGGGGGGGGTGAATTGTGAAAATTTTAATGCAATAATTAAAACCTAAGCAGGAGTTCTAATTTTTTTGATGTTTTTAAATTTTTAATATGAAAATTTAAACTACTACGAAGGCAAACAAATGAACTCAACGTGCAACAATAGAATCCTTTTTCTTTCACAAGTTTTCACCAAGCAAGTATTATAAAAATAAAATGCCCACAAGAATAAAAAGCGATAAGAAAAAAGCACACTGGAATTTTTATAGTGGTTCGGTCAAACCAGGACCTACGTCCACTCCCCGAAGTCCTCCGCTCCAGGAATTTCACTACAAACTATAGCTCTCCTTCTGCCCCCCACGAGAAGGCAGAGAAGCCCTTACAATACTCCCTTTCACCAACCCTTCATGGCGAAGTGCCAAGCGTTGTTTTCACCCTCCTGGTGACGGCAGAGAACCTTTTCAATTTTCTCCCTATTAGAGAAGGCAGAGTACCTTGGAGGTCACGGATGTAAAAGAGTCTCCCCCTTAGAGAGCCTCCCTCAAGTTCTTCCCGGGCCACAGGAGGAGCAAGATGCAGCAATATCGGAGCAACCATGTGTTCTCCCTCACACCTCTTCTCCCTCACGAAGCTCACCTTCTCCTTCCTCTCACAACCCCTCAAAACTTTTCAAGAGCTCTCTCCCAAGGATTTTCTCCTAATCACGTTCTCCTCTTTTTTTTCTCTCTCTCAAAAACATAACTATTTTGACACATAAAATGGGGTCCAAAATCCCTAAAATTTTCAAAGTAGCCATTACAATCGTACAGTACGATTTCACATCATACAGTACGACATGTATAAACAGGCATCGTCCTCGTACGAAGCTGTACGAACAGTTCAAAATCAATTCATATTGTACGATACTAAATCGTACGGTATGATCCGCAATAATACTGCTCGTACAGGATGATCAAATGTCATCTCTATTCATCGTATGGTATGATATACATCGTAAAGTATGAATGGTCAAAATCAAGGCATCGTCTAGGATGAATTCTGGAATGATCAAATGTCGTTTATATTCATCATATGGTATGATAAACATCGTACAGTACGATGAGAAAAAAATAAGGGATCATCCAGGATGATCTCCAGAATGATCAGAATTCTTCTCTATTCATCATATTGTACGAATGTGTTCGTACAGTACGATTTTCAATTTGTAATTAAGCCTTGATTTCTTGCACTAATCACGGGTTAAATTAAGTAAGTATTTAAAATAGATTGTATAGTACAAAGTTGTTCATATAGTATGAATGGCGGAGAATAAATTACTTAAGTTAATATGAAGGCTAGGGTTTTGGATTTGAAACACATCGTACAGTTAGATAGTATTCATACGGTACGATCTATTCACATAAATCATTTTACAACATAATATCGTACAGTACTAAATAACTTTGTACTGTATGATTATTAGAGATAGAAAAAACTATATTTTTTACTTTTAAAACCCTCTCCCCCAGTGTGTGTGCATGGTTGCTCAGACTTACATGCAATTTATGGCCAGACTCAAGAAAATAAAAAAATAAAATAAATAACAAATTACATTATCAGACTCATACTCCTAATCTAACCAGACTTGAGTCTTCCCATTATTTTGAGTGGCTTGTGATCTTCCTGAAATATTAGTACTCACAGACAATAGCAAACCATAAATGATATTCAATGAAAAGTAGTTTAGGTGACATTATTTGTTATCATCAAAATCTCAAACTCGGGGTCATGAGTCGCAATAATTAGAATAAATTTAGAAAACAAATATAAGGCTAAAAGAAAGTAAAAGAAACTAAATAAAAAATATAGAAAGTAAATACAAGTTTTCATCAACATCCAAGAAACACCTAAGAAGATTTCCAATAAGTATTCCAGAAGCTACTTGAAAAATCCAAGGCCGAAATCCAAAGTTAGTAATTTGAGATACTCTTTGATCAGGAGCTCCATCATCAAGTATCTTTTAAGAAATTCCAATTTGTTGTTTTCAATATAAAAATAAGAAAACATATTAATGAGCTAAAGGGGAAGAACTCCTCATAAAGTTCTTTAATCAGAGATATGCCATCCTTCTTCTAGGTAAATCTTCCACTGGTCCTAATGATTGTAGTTCTTTGAACAATTTATGTTTAGATTCGAAAGTATAACCCTCCTTAATAGTTGCTGATTTCCCCTTTATTAATATAGCCTTTTTAAAATTCAAATTAACCTCATAACGAGTAACAAATTCTGGTATAACAGCAGGAAAAGTTCTACTTAATCCTCCTATTCCGTCTAAAGGAGCTTCCATTCCATCAAATTTCACGGTATTAACTAAAGGAGAAACCTCTTTCGGTTCAGCAACAAACTCTGACTCAGCAATAGTAACCACCTCCTCTTCTCCATCCAGAATTCATGTATCTTTGAATTAAAATTTTGAATTTTGAACAGATTCTTTGATTTTGATAGCTTGATCAGCAATCAAACCATCTGAATTATCCTAGTGATTGACTACTGAAGACCAATCAGTCGGATCCTCATCCATAATCTAAACCTTCAGTAGAATAACATTCTTAATTAAACTTTTATTAAAGTCTTCTTTGTCAACAACTTCAACATTGTTAACATAAGATATATCAGCATCTTTATTATCATTTTCTTCAGGAGATAACAAACTATATTCATTTGAAATTTTGATTTTTGATAAGATTTTATCAGATACAGCATCAACAGAATCTTCCTTTTCTACAACAGGATTTATAATCGAATCCATCTTATCAAGATTTTCCCAAATGAGAAAATCTGATTTATTCTTATCAAATAAAACTGTTTGCCTTTTTTTTATTCTTAAACTTCACATGCAACCACGGCCCATAAGGATTTTCATCAACTTGAATTGAACTTTTAGAAACTTCTTTATCAACAGGATTTAGATTATGAGAGACATTTGGACATGCAGAATCTTTATGTCCAATTCTTTCATATTTGAAATAAATAGATGAAAGATTTTTATATTCAAATTTTTGAAAAAAATCTTCCATTTAAACCTTCAGCCCAAATACCATAAGGGAGCTTAGTATTCAATTTAATCCAAATACAAGCTCTAGAGATTTCCCTTCTACCCCATCTAAACATATTGCCATCTAATAATAAAGGGGTCTGAATTATAGAACTATTTTAGTAATGTTGGTTCATCCTAATAATGAAAAGGTAAATGAGGTAGACGAACCCAAATGGGAGAAGATATCCCATCCATAGAAATAGGAGAGAAGTTTGGAGACCATATGTCAATACCAATGATGAAGCCCCCAACGTACCAAGGACCTCCATTTAGAACTTCCTCCATTGCTTCAGATGACTGAAATGAACTCAAATGCCAGTCTAATCCAAGCGAGGTTATATGAAACCCTTCAAATTTAGTCCATTGTCTCCTTAATTCAAGAGAACAGATTGAAAAAGGCCAATTCTTACATAGAATTTTCATCACCAATGAATTTCTTAAAACTTGAACATTGAATTTTTCTTTCTCCATATCAAGCTTGACAAAATTTGCATCCTCACTTCCATCAAAACCTCCATTCAAATTTATTTTAATATGTGGTTTTTTAATCCACACATTAGAATTATCCGATCCAAATAAAGAAACTAGAATATTAAAAATTAACATCACCAAGCATGTTATCATAACCACCATTGCCTTTCTCCAACAGATAATCTTTTATTGATTTATAACCAAAAGTAGAAGCCTCCATATCATTTGATTTAGGGATAAAGATCAAACTAGGTAAAACTGACTTACTATTTAAATCATAAATAACTTCTTTTCCTTTCCCTATCTTCGGCAAAGTCTTTATCTTAGAGACCAAACCACCCTCTCTAATTACCAAAAGAGAATTCATGAAATAGGAATTGCGAGAGAAGCTGCGATTAAAAGAATCTTCATAGTTCTTCTTGAGGGCAGCATCAATGTTAATCTTATACCAACCAGGTGGAGGGGGATGCCAAGAATTAAAAAATAGTCTCAAGGACTGATGGACAATCCAGTGATCTGATCGAATAAGATTCCACTTCTTAATATTTACAAAACTCAAAATAGAAGATGATGTCAATGTATCACAATTATCCATTTTTCCATGTTTAATCTTTTTCCTGTTGTCCGAAGAAAACCACCACAAAGAACAATAGATCTTTGCCATCACCTGATTTGTACTAGCCAAAATTTTCAGTTTGCTCCAACATTCATGGAAAGAGTAATATTTAGGAATCATAAATCCCCAACTCCTTAATACATCAATAACCTTCAATAGTTTAAGCAAGAAGTGGTGATGTGATCAAAATCTTCAACTACTCCACAACCTCTAGGACAACAAGTCCCATTGGCTAACATTCTTCTCATGAGGAAATTAGCGGTTGGTTGAACATATTTACCTATCCTCCACACAAACAATTAAACATAGGTGTTCAACTGTAATTTCTAAAACTAATTCACTGAAATAGACTCTGAAATAAGCTCCTTATTCAGCATTTCTTCCCTAATTAGCGTAAAAATAGATCTTCAAGAAAATATACTCTTCAGCTCCAAGAAGTCTCCATTCTCTCTACTACAAATTTGAATATTGCTGATTAAAGCAAGTAGTTCAATTCCAAAGAATAATAACAATCTATCTAGATCCCAACTTCCATCCTGAATAAAGAAGTCTAGATAAGTGTTCTTATCTTCAAAATTAGCAACAAAGGTAGGCCACTTGAGCAAGCTCTTATCCAATATCCAAACATACTTTAGAACATTAATTTTGCTGCCCTACACAATTCTCCATCTAACTGCCATTTTAAGAGCCTCACGACCAGCTTTATGGTAATAAGACGTTATGGTAATAAGAAGTTATCTTTAAAATTTCATTCCATTTTGATGACTATATTAGAAGTTATAAGTATTTTGTTTTTTAGTTCAAATTTTAACAAAAAATTCTTAAAAATTTTGGACTTCAGATTATTTGCATATTTCTATTAGATAACCTCGAAGTATCTAGATGGTGCGTGTTTACCACAAGTTTTGGTTATGTTAAGAGAGTTTTTATGTGCATGTTTTATACTATTGCAACTTGTATAGTTTTGATGATTTCAAATATTATTATTTTATGTATAGTTATCTCCTAACACTTTTTGGAAGAGTTATTTTTGCTCATGTGTGTACTAATATTTCAGGAAAATCAAACTCTAGACTACGAAGACTTCAAATCAAATTCAACATGAGATACTTTATGTATTTAAAACTTCTATTTTTCTTTGAATTAAGTTTGTGAGGTAGTGATTGTAAATGAGTGAACAAACACACACACTTAAGGAGATATTAAAAATTTTGTACTGATCGTACGGGATGAACCTAGTTCGTACGGGACAATCAGGTTAGCTATCTCCTTGTAAGAGCAATGGAACGAATAGGAATTAAAGAAAATTTTTCTAAGTCCTGATCGTCCAGGATAAAGTGTATTTGTCCCAGGATGAAATGTTCTCTGAAAAAGTTTCATTCATAACGAAGTGTATTCGTTCCAGAACGAGTTGCTCTCTGGAGTATTTTTGTCCAAGACGAACTGTATTCATCCCGAGACAATTTTCTCTCTGGAAAAATTTTGTCCGGATGAACCCATGTTCGTCCCAGGATGAAGTGAACTGAATCTAAAAATTAAGTGATGTTCTGCAGTTTTTGGAAACCAATCTATGGAATAATCATTAGTATCGGACGAACCTAGTTCGTACGAGATGATGTATGTATACAAAGTCATTTCGTACCCATATACATTAGGTTCGTTTCTAATGCATTTAAGTAAAATCATCCAGGATGATCCATGCTCATACGAGACGATCCAATTCGTATTAACTTGAATATTTATAGTTTTTAGACGATTTTTTATGTCTTTTCTATAAATAGTCCAATCTCAACTGCCACTTAATCTTTTTTGTCCACTAATCTTTGTGTCTATTAATAGAAGAGTCAATGAGAGAGTGTAAGAGAGTGTTCAAAGGAGGAATCTTACAACCGGAGCGTGAAGGCTTCTTTTGGAGTTCAAAGGTAAGAATCTTTACTTTTGATTTGTGTTTACTTCACTCTTTTCTTTCTTCCTTATAGATTTCTTGTGAGAAGATCTGTCAAGGAGATTCGGTTCTCTACCGACACTTGAAGAGTGTGAACAGCCGAAGGGTTCTCTAGCCACACTTGGAGAGTGTGAACACCCAAAGGGTTCTCTGCCTACACTGGGGATAATGTAAAAGGATGACGGTTCTCTGTCAACACTGGGATAGTATAAAAGGAAGATGGTTCTCTGCCAACACTAGGGATAGTGTAAAAGGACAACAGTTCTCTACCGCACTGGTTAGTGGTGGAAAGAGTTTTTGTAAAGGCTTCTCTGCTTTGTTCTGGGAGCTAAAGGAGAGTCACTAGTGGTATTAGTGCAATATTTGGAGGGTGCCTCCTGGGAGTGAATGTAGGTCAAGTTTTACTGAACCACTATAAATCTTGTGTCTTTAATTTTTCGTTGCTTTTTATTTTGTTATTTTTTGTTTCTAATTTGTGGTTTGAAAATCTATTTCTACAAAACTCATTAAAGTTGATTTTTGAGTTTAAAAAATTAAATAGTGGGATTAATTTTTAATACCAATTCAACCCCCCCCCCCCCCTCCTCTTCGTTAGCCGCTAGGACATAAGCTTAGGTTTAACAACCTAATTCATAGTGATCAAGTTTCAACAAGTGGTTTCAAAGATTTGTTTCAAAACCATAAGTTTAGACTACTTTTTTATTAATGTAGATGGCTACATTTGGAAATCGAAATACACAAAGGGTTACTCTATAACTAGACCTCCACTGTTTGACAATATACCTTTTGATTTTTGGAAAGCATGCATGTCTATATTTCTTCACTCACTTTATTATCATATGTGGATCTTAGTTCATGAAGGGTACACAAAACTAATTAGACTTGTTGACGGAGTTGGAGTAGAAACACCATTTGCAGACTGGACAGTAGAAGAACGTAACTTAGCACAACTAAACGCCAAATGCTTGAAGAGTTTTTTTTTTCGCTTCAAAACCAGAAGACTACATGCGGGTTTCCACTTGTAAAAGTGGGAAGGACATATGGGATTGACTTTGTATAACTTATGAGGAGACTAATGAGGTTAAGCAATCTAGACTTAATATATTGTTGCATGATTATGAACTATTTCCCATGAAACCAAATGAATCTATTTCTGATATATACACAAGATTCACACAAATAGTCACTTCTTTGCATGCATTGGATAGGGAACTAAAGAATGCTGAAATGGTTAATAAGATTCTTCATTGTTTGCCTACTGCTTATGATGCTAAAATTACTACAATTATAGAGTCTAAAGATCTAAACATTTACTCTATTGATAATCTTCTTGGTTTACTAATTACTTTCGAGCAAGGAGTTAGCCAAAGAAAGATTGATGTAGGTGAACCACTAAGGGAGAAAAATATAGCACTAAATATGAAAGAGTCTGAGAGTGAATACTCACAACCTGAGGATGAAGACGACGTCGCATTGATGACTAGACAATTTAGAAGGTTTCTGAAAAAGAAGCAGAAGAGATGCCAGCATTGGATTAGAGGTAAATTTAATAGAAATGCCAAGATTTCAAATGATGTGATTTGCTATGAGTGTAGGAATCCTGGTCATATCAAGACTGAATGCTCAAAACTCAAAGCCACTCCAAGCAAGGAGAAGGTAGAGAAGAAACAAAATATAAAGAAGGGCAAGAAGAAGTTTCAAAGAGCTTTCTGGGTGGACTCAACCTCAGATTCATCAGAGACTGAGAAGGAAGAGAAAGCACTAATCTATGCTTAATGGCTAATAGTCTTGATCCATCTGATCAAGAAGAGGGTTGCTCTCATACAAGACCTCATGAGAGCATATAGTACCTGGACAGTGGATGTTAAAAGCATATGACTGGAGATATCGCACAATTCATATCGTTGGAAGCTAAGAGTGGAGATAAGGTTACACATGAAGATAACACCACAAGGAAGGTGGTTGAAATAGGTATGATTGGAAATCTTAATAAATTTTACATTGAGAATGTGTTATTAGTAGAAGGTTTAAAGCATAACCTGTTAAGTATAAGCCAGCTATGTGATAAAGGATATTATGTGAAATTTTTTCCTACTAGCTGCATATTAAGCCTAAATGGTAAAGATGTTCTGAATGGTAAAAGGGTAAATAATATTTATATGCTAGACTTGAATCATATTCAATCTCCTACTACTTTTTATTTTAAAACTACATCTGATGAGTTATGGCTTGGCATAGGAGACTTTGTCATTCTAGCATGAAAAACCTTAGAAGGATTACCAAAAAGAACTTAGTGAGAGGTATACCAAAACTAGACTTTACTAAGGACCACCTTTGTGATGCATGTCAATTAGGAAAGCAAGTGAAGTCCTCTTTTCAGTCCAATAAGGATTCTAAAACTTGTAAATCATTTGAGATTTTGCATATGAATCTTTTTGGATCAGTTGGAACTGTGAGTCTAGGAGGTAAGGTATACGGATTTGTGATTATGGATGATTACTCAAGATTCACTTGGGTTAGATTTCTATTTCGTAAGAGTGAATAATTTCAAAAATTTAGAAACTTTTTTACATGGATTCAAAGAAAACTAGGGTGTGAAATTATTTCTATACAAAGTGATCATGGAGGAGAATTTGAGATTGAGAAATTTGAAGAATTTTGTAAGGAGAAAGGAATTGATTACAATTTTCTGCACTTAGAACCCCTCAGCAGAATGGGGTAGTAGAAAGGAAAAACAGAACATTAATAAAAGCCGCCCGAGCAATGTTGGCAGAATACTCACTAAATATTTTTGGGCTGAGGTGGTTAGCACTGCATGTTATGTTCTGAATAGGGTGAATGTGAGATCTAAACTAAATAAAATACCCTATGAGTTGCTAAAAGGAATAACACCTAATTTGTCTCATTTGCATGTTTTTGGTTGCAAGGTGTTCATTCATAATAATGGAAAATCTGCCAATGGAAAATCTGATCCAAAATTTAATGAAGGAATTTTTGTTGGATACTCAAGTGTTGGAAAATCTTAAAAAGTATTCAATAGAAGAACTTTGGTAATTGGGGAGACCACACATGTTGTATTTGATGAATATGGAAATATGGAAGAGCCAAATGGTTTAGATGATGAGATTGAGATTAACTCCCAAAAGATTGATAAAATAAATTTGGAAGAAAATATGGAATAAAATTTGGAGATAGAAAACCCTTTGCATAGATATTTGAGATTTTCTAAAAACCTCCTAAGGGAATCTATTAAAGGTGAGCCAAGTGAGGGTGTAAGAATTAGGCGTGTATTAAACAAAAAAGTCAATCATTATGCCTTCATTTTAACTATATAATTCAAAAATATTTATCAAGTACTTTCGGATGAATTTTGGATTTTGGTTAGACAAGAAGAGTTGAATCAATTTTTAAGAAATAAAGTTTGTGAATTAACTACAAGGCCAATGGATCAAAGTGTAGTTGGAACAAAGTGGGTATTCAAAAACAAAATGAATGACTCAGGGGTAGTCATTAGAAATAAGGCTAGATTAGTTGCTAAGGGATATAATCAGATTGAAAGGATTGATTTTGAAGATACTTTTGCCCCAGTAGCTAGACTTGAAGCAATTAGTGTTTTGCTAGCTTTTGCCTATTTTAGAGGATTCAAATTGTATCAAATGGATGTAAAAAGTACCTTTTTAAATGGGGTAATTCAAGAAGATGTTTTCGTAGAACAACTGCTAGGTTTTAAAATTTCTAAATACCCAAATCATATTTTCAAGTTGAAAAAGGTATTATATGGATTGAAACAGGCACCTAGGTGTTACAAACATGATTTTAGATTATGATTTTGATGATAGTAAACAAATCTTATTTCACAACGACTGCCTTTTTTCTACTAACTTTTCAGGACTCAAAGATCAGACGAAAATTGGAATCAGCTCAAGACTGGGTAGATTAGTGTTGAGTCAGTCTGTAATTTTATTTTTCCCTTCTTGACTCAATTGTAATTGTTTGAAGTGACCGATGTCAATGTAACCCTACCCACACACTTGAGTGATTTAGAAATTGTGTTTTTACTCACATCATCCCGGACGATCGAGTTCAAAACAAAAGTTCTAATTATGATTTCTTATTAAGTAACTGTAATTAACTAATTGGCCTGAACGATAGGCTTAATATAGAAAGAATTTGCCAATATAATCAATTTAGGTATTCTGTATTTTTGGAAATCGGCCAGGACGATCGTGAGATCGGCCTGAACAATATCACACAATTATGCTTAAATTAATCCAGGAATCAAAGAAGTAATTAAGGATGATTAATACGATCACATCGTCCTGGATGATCTCAAGATTGGCCAGGACGAAATATTCAAAAACCCTTAATTAATCCTGGACGATGAATGCCAGCTTGAATTCAGGGTGATTCTCAGGACGATTCTCCTCTGATTTGAACTGATCGGCCGGGACGATCAAGCCAATTTTTCAATTATCCAGTTTGCATTCAGGGTGATGCTCTGGCCGATCTTCTAAGATTTATACGGATCGGCCAAGACGATGTCCATATTGTCCTGGATGATATAGTCGGCAACTTGCAATTAATGAGCTCCTTTGAAGCTCTTCTATTTAAGCACTTTAGTTCAATGTTTTTGAACATCCTTGGCTGCTGTCTTGACCTGAGAAAACCTAAAGGAGAGAGAGAGAGAGAGAGAGAGAGAGAGGGAGAGAGAGAGAGGATCTTGTGAGGTGGAGCTTGTGAGGGGATTCACAAGAGGTTGCTCCAAGCATTGTTTCACTTCTTCTTCCCTAGAGTCTCTTATCCTTGGAAGGGTTGGGAAAGGTAAGTTTCAGCAAGTGATCGAGGTTCTCTACCTGCTTCAGGAGGAAGCAAAAGGAGGAAGTTTCTCTGCCTTGCCGGGAGTGGAAAAAAGAGGTGTTTGTAAAGGCTTCTCCGCCTAGCTGTGGGGGCTAAAGGAGAGTCACGATTTTAGTGCAATACTCAGAGGGCTCCTTCCGGGAGTGGACGTAGGTTGAGTTGACTGAACCACTATAAATCCTTATGTTCTTGTTTTTACTGCTTCCACATTTATTTTCTTCCGCACTTATTTTTGTGGTGTTTTAGTTTGCGAAAGTTGTTGAGCTTTGCTTAAAGTTTTTAAATACCAATTCACCCCCGCCCCTCTTGGTTAGCCTCGGACCAGTTCTATAGGGCTTAATATCCCTAATGAACTTTCAAGTGGTATCAGAGTGGGATTCATAAAAACTGAGTTTAAAAACTTTTTGAATTTGATTCATGGCTAACTTTGGGAATTGTAACACCCCTGAAGGATATTCGATTACATGACCTCCCTTGTTTGATAACCTACCTTTTGATTTTTTAAAAAACTGTATGGTAACATTTTTATAATCTACTGATTATCACATGTGGATGCTTATTAAAGAAGGGTATTCTCCACCCTCTCATGAAATTAACGAAATTAAAACAAAAGTTGCTTTTATAGAATGAACTTTCGATGAAAGAGATTTAGCTCAATTGAATGCATAATGTCTTCATTTCTTTTTCTGTGCTTTAAAATCAGAAGACAACATGCGTGTTTTCACTTGCAAAATTGGTAAATAAATTTGAGATAAATTGTGTATCACTTATGAAGGCACTAAAGAAGTTAAACAATCCTATTTGAATATTCTTTTACATGACTAAAACTTTTTTGTATGAAACCTTCTGAATCTATTTCTGAAATATATACACGGTTCACTCAGATTGTTACTTCATTACATGCATTAGGAAGAGATTCCAAACTATAAAAAAGTGAACAAGATTTTAAGATGCTTACCTTTGTCGTTTGATGCTAAAATCACTGCTATAACTGAATCTAAGGATTTATACACTTATTCGATTGACAACTTACTTGGCTCACTCATTGCTAACGAGCAAGGGGTGAATTAAAGAAATCTTGATGCAGGTGAGAAAATAAAGGAGAAAACGGTGGCGTTGAAGGCGCACAAATCGGATTCTAACTCTTCCGGGTCTGAAAGCAAGGAATTTGCCTTAATCACAAGGCAATTCAAAAGCTTTGTAAGGAAGAACCAAAAGCATCATCAAAACTGGAGAAAAGGTAAGGATAATAAATATTCAAAGGGATCTTCTGATGTTGTCTGTTATGAATGTAGGAAGCCTGGATATGTGAGAGTTGATTGTCCTACACTTGAAGATCATTCAAGCAAAAAAAAGGGTGAGGAGAAACCTAAGTTAAGGAAGGACAAGAAGAGAATCCAAAATGTATTTTGGGCGAATTCTGCATCGGATTCATCGGAGATGAAACCAGAAGCAGAAACAATAAACTTGTGCTTAATGGGAGAATATCACCTTGATCAAAGTGATGAAAAAGAGGTATGTAAACCAACTTATGATCAATTGTTTGAAATTTGTGAGAAAATTCATGCATCATACAAAAAACTTAAAAAGACTGATGCTAGTTTAAAATTAGAACTTTTGAATTTTTAAAAAGAATATGAAATTATTGTCAAAGATCACTCTACGATTGATTCAAACCACATTGCTCTACTTGATGAAATTTATGATTTAAACAAAAAGCATTCGGAATTAATTAAAGAGCATGATGCATTAAAGTTCATACACATTTTACTTGATTCTGATTTTAAGAAGTCTAAAGAGATGGAAAAAAATTTAAGGATTGAGAATGAAGTCTTAAAAAGCACAAAATTAAAGATTCAAAATGAATTAGATACATGTAAGAAAACTAGGATGACATCTACTTTTGATCAAAAGCCAACACCTAGGAAGAGGCATTATAACACAAACCATTTAAGAAATCCTTTTCCTGGTGTTATATTCTTTTCATGTGGCTTAATAGGATACATCTCACACACTTGCACTATTCACTGTAGTACACATTGGGTGTGGAGACAAAAATTGCATGATTCATAGCATAGAACACATGCATTACACTCTACTTTTTATGAGAAGGGACCAAAACCTATTTGGGTTTCTAAGTCTGACAGCTGTTGATTCTCGCAGGATCTCTCTCACCAAAGACCTCGTGAGAAGCATAGGATACTTGGACAAATGGAAGCTCACAGCTCATAACTACTTAAACTTGCTGCTTAACAAATTCTTGAATTGCATTTTGATTATTGTTATGTTTTGTTTTAGTTTTTGTTTAGCTATTCTAGTCGTTTTTACTTTTGTTTTTTTTGTGATGATTTTTCTTATTCTTAAACTTTGGAGATTTATGGCCAATGATTAGCATTTCTAAATCGGGTAAAGGGAGGAAACACCGTAGATGGTTTCTCTCCATCTAACCTCTTTTGGTGATATAGTTTTATTTTCTAAACAAAAAAAAAAGATTTATCTCATTTTAACAAATGGTTTTTTAAAATTAAGATCCTTTTTTTCTTGCTACAATAGTCTATCTTATATATTTGTTCCAAAGTTCTTATATATCTTTCAAGTTAATTAAAATCTTGCCTTTGCACTTATCATATGATTTTGATTTTTGTTTTGTGGTTTGTTCTTCCCTATGTTAGAATGAGAGCTCCTCTTCTCTAATATATTGAAGATATAATCACAACTAAGAACCTTTTTTAAAAGGTTTGTTAAATAGTTTTTAGATTGCAAAAATTAAAAAAAAATAGCCAATGACGCCAAATTGAAAAGAAAATTATATACACAAAAGTGTATAAAAATCAAAAGATGCTTAAAGAGCCAATCAAAGTGTCAAGAGGCATAAAATGAGCCCACTAAATGCAAGCTATCCTCTCTTTTAAAAACTTTTAAAACTTAGAAGGACTTATGGGTTATTTGATATTTTTGAATGCGTGATTTCAAATTCCATGATAGAGACAAATTACTTTGGTATACTATTTTATAAGATATTTTATTTGTAACCAAGTTTTGAACAGTTCTTCTTTTTATCCAATTTGTTATGAGTTAGACCACTTGTTTTCAAAAGACAATTTCCTGAAAGAAGTCTGAGTTAGGGTAAACAGGATCGAATTTTCTACCATTTTAGATTGTGACATCGTTAACTCATTGATCTTTTAAATCATTAAAATTTAAGTATTTGGGCAATTTTTCATATGATTGCTTTGCTAAAACAAAATCAAAAACATCTTTTTCTTTTCCCTATTTTTTAGTTATTTTTATTGTTTTTTAGTTTGTATTTTTTGTTTGTTTGGGCTTTCTCTGATCATCTCCATCTAAACCTTGATTTTTAACTTTATGTTACATTTTCCTGGCTAATATTTATATTGTCCTGGACGATATGACAATTTCTCTTCAAAATTCCATATACTGAACTTTTTCTAAGCTCACTGTAATTGATCGTACGGGACGATACCATATCGTCCTGGACGATCCATGTGTCAGCACGTTTAGAATCCTTAAAATCGGCCCTAGATGATCCATTGTTGGACAATCGTCCGGGCCGATCACTGTTAGTCCTGGATGATACACGTGGCACAGATTTAAAATGTTTTAACTTTGGCTGGTACGATCAATTTTTGTGCATCATCCTGGATGATACACCTAATCGGCCCGGACGATCTGCTTCTTCAACGGTCGTTCGGCTTGACTCCTCGAGACGATTGCCTGTGTCTAATCATCCTGGCCAATCAGACCACCTTTTTGACCAATCGTCCTGCACACAATAATTGAACTAAATCGTCCTGGACAATTCTGTGATCGTCTTGGACGATGTGGCTGTTTCTTTAAATTTAGGCCATTCCAACCATTGTTTTCACCTCAACCTTCTTCTTCTCTTATGTTTTCTTTCTAGTTTCTTACTATGGCTAGTGGGAAGCGAGTCCGATAAATTTATGGGAGTTCTTCGAGGGCTAGGATTGACCCTTGTTTCAGGGAGGCAGAAGATGAAGCTGCTTACCATCGATATAAAGAATATGGGATAAATGTCTCCAGAGTTATCAATCCTATTCACTTTTCATATCTGGTAATGGATCTCTTTGCTCACAGTTCTCTCTGTTTCATTCTTTCTCTTGCTGTCCCCTTTCATACTAAGCTTCTTTGTGAATTATTTGCAAATCTTTGCATAAATCATGCTTTCACAGCCCTGACCTCCTATTGAATCAACGCCTAGTGGAGATCACATATCAGGACTATGATGAACTATTGCAGCTATCCACCACTAGGGATAAGCTACATATAATTATCTCAGATCCTAATTTTAACTGGTCCACTGCAAATCATTTCCTTCGCCAGACCAATACACCTTTTCATGTTGGAGAGACTAACTCTTTAGTCAAAGATGCTAGGACAATTCACCATGTCCTTCGAACCTCTATTATTCAAAAAACTGGGGACTGAATCCACATCACTCCACTACTTTCTTTGACTACTTTTTACATCATGGCACATAGAGAATTTAATGCTACTGACTTAATTTTTTGATACATTGATCATTTACCTACAATCCGTGATCCAGGTCATAAGAGGAAACCCAATATAGCTTTAGGACACCTCATAGCCTATATTCTTGAAACTAAATATCAACTTCAATATCCTGCTCCTCCTAACCTCCCAACTCTCTTCTGCTCAAATAGTTCCTTTAATACCCTTCATAATATTCATCTCCACCCAGGGGATTAGGAACCTTGGGGGGCTAAGGAGGAGGAGGCTCCCGCTCCTGTTCCCGATCCTGCTCGTCTTCGCCAGCACTCATAGTTTGACCAGTTAGTGTAGAGATTTGATTATTGGGAGACCCGTTTCGATGCTTACGTTGCTGCACAGAAGCTGCAATATTCTGAGGACATTGCCCGCTATGAGTAGCACCGCACAAAGAACTTAACCCATTTTGATTGCTATATTACTCACCAGCAGAAACAGCACGACCAGGACATAGCCTGGTTCAATGCTCAGTTTACTACGCTAGCTAGCTACTTTTAGCAGGCTCCACCACCTCCACCTTTATCTGATGATCAGGATCCTTCATTTTATTAATTTTAGTTTCTATTTTTTGTGGATTGCTTTCTTTTTATGTATTGTGTTTTTTTATTGCTTTAGTTTTTGTTTTTAGTTTCCTCCTCCTTTTTTAGATGTCAAAAGGGGGAGTAGTGTGTTTGTACTTGCTCTTTTAGTATGTTTGTACTTATTCTGTTCAAAAACAAAATAGAGTAATTCAAGAAGATGTTTTTATAGAACAACCACTAGGTTTTAAAAATTCTAAATACCCAAATCATATTTTCAAGTTGAAAAAAGAATTATATGGATTGAAACATGCACTTAGGTGTTACAAATATGTTTTTAGATTATGATTTTGATGATAGCAAACAAATATTATTTCACTATGACTGTTTTTTTTTTCTACTGACTTTTAAGGACTCAAAGATAGGACTGAAATCGGAATCAGCTTAAGACTGGGTAGATTAGGGTTGAGTTAGTCTGTAATTTTATTTTTCCCTTCTTAAGTCAATTGTAATTATTTGAAGTGAGCGATGTTAAGGTAACCCTACACACACACACTTGAGAGATTTAGAACTTATGTTTTTACTCATATCGTTCTGGACGATATTTATATCGTCCTAGATGATCGAGTTCAAAACAGAAGATTTAATCAGGATTTCTTGTTAAGGAAGCCATAATGAACTGATCGGTTTGGAAGATACTTGTATCGGCCAGGATAATTGGCTTAATATAGAAAGAGTTTGTCGACATAATCAATTTAGGTATTCTGTATTTTTAGAAATCGGCCAGGACGATCATAAGATTGGCCTTAATGATATCACACAATTATGCCTAAATTAATCAAGGAATCAATGAAGTAATTAAGGATGATTGATATGATCACATCATCCTGGATGATCTCAGGATTGGCCAGGACGATATATTCAAAAACCCTTAGTTACTCCTGGACGATGAATATCAGCCATCTTGAATTCAGGCCGATTCTCAGGATGATTCTCCTCTGATTTGAATTGATCAGCCGGGACGATCATGATATCGTCCTGGATGATCAAGCTAATTTTTCAATCATCCAGTTTGCATTCAGGGCGATGCTCTGGCTGATCTTCTGAGATTTATACTGATCGGCCATGATGATGTCCATATCGTCCAGGATAATATAGTCGAAAACTTATAATTAATGAGCTCCTTTGAAGCTCTTCTATTTAAGAGCTTTAGTTTAATGTTTTTAAATATCCTTGGCTGCTGTCTTGACCTGAGAAAACCTAAGGGAGAGAGAGAGAGAAGGAGAAAGAGATAGAGGATCTTGTGAGGAGGAGCTTGTGAGGGGATTCACAAGGGATTTCTCCAAGTATTGTTCCACTTCTTCTTCACTAGAGACTCTTGTCCTTAGAAGGGTTGGAAGAGGTAAGTTTTAGCAAGTGATCGAGGTTCTTTGCCTGCTTCAGGAGGAAGCAAAAGGAGGAAGGTTCTTTGCCTTGTCGGGTGTGGAAAAAAGAGGTATTTGTAAAGGCTTCTCCGCTTAGCTGTGGGGGCTAAAGGAGAGTCACGATTGTAGTGCAATACTCGGAGGGCGCCTTCGGGGAGTGGACGTAGGTCGAGTGGACTGAACCACTATAAATCCTTGTGTTCTTGTTTTTATTGCTTCCGCATTTATTTTCTTCCGCACTTGTTTTTGTGGTGTTTTGGTTTATAAAATTTGTTGAGCTTTGCTTAAAGTTTTTAAATACCAATTCACCCCCTTCTTGGTTTGCCTCGAGCCAGTTCTATAGGGCTTAACATCCCTAACAAGCTTTCAATAGGGCTTAGTATGAGAGATTGAGTACCTTCTTACTTAAAAGATCTTTTGAAAAAGGAAGTGTGGATACAACTCTCTTTTTAAAGAAATATGGAAAGGATATACTCATTGTTCAAATTTATGTGGATGATATCATTTTTGAATATTCAAATAAAAATCTTTGTGATGATTTTTCTAAAATAATGACTAGTGAATTTGAGATGAGTCTAATGGGAGATTTAAGTTACTTTCTAGGATTTAATATTAAGTAAATTGAGGAAGGTACATCTCTTAGTCAGTCAAAGTATGTTAAGGACATCCTCAAAAAGTATGTAATGAATAATGCTAAACCTGTTAGTACACCAATGAGTTTCTCAGTTCAGTTGGATAAGGACCCTAAGGAAAAATCTATTGATCAAAAGAAATTTAGAGGGATAATTGGATCTTTACTTTATATAACTTCTACCCGACCCGAGATCATGTCTAGTGTTTACTTATGTGCTAGAATTCAATCAGATCAAAAAGAATCACATTTGACAGCAGTGAAAAGGATTTTAAGATATCTGTTAGGAACTCAGAACTTAGGAATTTGATATCCTAAGTTTAGCTCTTCATTTGAAGTAATTGGTTATTTAGATTCTGACTTTGTAGATTGTAGGGTGGATAGAAAGAGCACTTCAGGAACATGTCAATTTATTGAAAATTCTCTAGTCTCTTGGTCCAATAGAAAACAAAATTCAGTAGCCCTATCTACTGCAGAAGCTGAATACATTGCATTAGGAAGTTGTGTGGCACAATTTCTTTGGTTGAAATAACAGTTAATTGATTTAGGATTAATTATAGGCACAATTCAAATTTATTGTGATAACACTAGTGCTATTTCTATTTCTAAAAATCTTATTCAACATTTAAGAACCAAACATATAGACAAAAGGCATCATTTCATAAGGGATCATGTATCCAAAGGAGAAATTGGACTAACTCGTGTTTCTTCTAAAAATCAACTATCAGACAATTTAAAAAAACCTTTAGCCTTTGATACTTTCAATGTATTAAGAACAAGGCCTGGTGTGATTGATTTGAATGCTTAAATAAAAATATTTTTACAACATTGATGTTTATTTACTAGTTAATGTGTTTGTGTGTTTTTATGTGTTTATGAACTTGTATGTGTGATTTTCTTTATTTAGAGTTTATGTTTTTTCGTTGTTTTGTGTTTTTAGTGTGTTTGTGTTTAGTTTTTGTTATTGAGTGCAAAAATTTGAAAATTTTGAGTGATAATCGTCTGGGACAAATTTTTTTCAAACGGGACAATTTGTGTAGTGTAATAAACTGTCGGGTTTTGAATCCTTTTAGTGCAAATTCTAGTGTTTTATTGTCACTTCATCTGTACGATCATCACGATTATCCAGGATGAAATATTTTTCAAACGATGGGATGAATAAATAAAGCGGTTGAATGGATAAGGTAGTTTTTAATACGAACTTTATACGTACGAACCTTTGGTTAGTCCGGACGAACACATGTCGGTTCGATGGAGGGACAGTTTCAACTGCCATTAAAATGATCATAAGTTTTGATCGTCCCAGGAAGAACACATGTTCGTCTGTACGATCAGTCTGGTGAAAAGTTTGTACGAAAGGATGCTTCGTATGTTGTGTTGATTTTGAAAAGCCATTTCATTTTGACTCATTGGTTCGTCCATACAAAATTTTTTTGTACAGGACGAATCAAAAAATTCGTACGGGATGAAATATTTTTGTCTGGTACGAACGTGTCCTTTTCAATAAATAGAAGGGATTTTAAACTCAACAGTCACACTTAAAACTTCACTTTCAATCTCTTTTATACTCTAGATCTTTTTCAAATGGCGAGTTCAAGTAAGGGAAAAAAAAATTCTGGCAAAGAAACCGTATAGAATTTATTCTGAAAACTTCCTTTCCAAAGCAAATGAAGAATCTTTTCCTAGGTTTGCCTCAACGAAGTTTAAACCCTCCAGAATCCTAATCCAAGAATAACTTACCTTTTAGGTAATGAAATTATTTACCTCAACACAGTTTGGTTTTATCCTTTACCTCGTCTATCTCTACAATAAAGAAACCTTTCACTACTTTCTCGTCAACATGTCCTTTAATTCTGATCATTCTATAATTTGTTCCTTTGTCTTCAAACAAAAAGTTGAAATCACCAAGGCTGACTTAGGAGCCTTTTTGAATTTAAGGACAGAGGGAGCCAGAACCCATCACTTGATCAACACTCATAATTATGCATGGTATGAAATTAATAATGTGATTAAAGGAAATAATTTGAACGAACATGTGGCTAAAGTATCCGGTCTAGTTCGTGATGCTCGTATCATCCAGCATGTTCTTAGAACTTTTATAATTCCTAAAGCTGGTGATAGGATAAACATTACCCCTCTTCTTTCTATGGTGACCTTTTCTATCATGATTAAAGAACCTATAGATGAAGCCCAACTTATCATTGACTATCTTTATGGGTTGTCTAAAATTGGTCATATAGAGCATAAGAGAAAGAAGAATATCACCTTAGGACATCTAGTTACCTACATTCTGGACAAGAAATATAATTTGGTTCATCCTGATCAAGAGTTTGAAGAACCGTTCTACTACAACGATAGAACCAAGTAAAGCACATGTCATTAGTGATACAGAGGAAGAACCAGAAGATGCACCTGCAACCGCCAATGAACCAAATTATCAAGATTTGATTCAAAGATTTGATAAACTAGAGACTTATTTTTATCAACATTTTGATCAAATTGAGACTCATCTTTAGCAGCAGGCTGCATAGTATCAGCATGACGTGAATTTTATGAGGGATCAGATGAGTGATACTAGTACCAATGTGCTTATGATGAGTACTTACTTTAACATCTTTGGTGCTGCACCTCCTCCTCCTCCATCAGAACAGGGTCCTTCTCAGTGATAGTTGCACTTAATTTTATGTTTTTTCTGTAGTTTGTGTGTTAGTTGTTATTTTAAGTAAGTTTGTTATATTTTCTTTTTATTAGATTTTTTGTTTCTGTATTGATATCCTGACCTTAGATTGTAATATCCTCATAGTGATATTAATATATGTTCTCGTGTTTTGGATTTAATTGTATTGAAATGTGAGTTAGCCTTTATGACAATTATTAGATTTTTTAATCTTAATAGTGCTATACTTTGAAATGCAAGTCAAAATTAAATTCATTAGAAAATCTAATTTTTTTCTAAATTTAAGTTCTGCTTATAACTTGATATAATTAATATTGTCAATTTCATGTCTCTTATTTAGACTACATTAATTCTAATATTATTATTGCAACTATGATGTTTTCTTATTTTATTTTTTACTTATAAATAAATATTTATGCACTTAGAAAAATTTGAAAATTTTGATTATTGATTTTGGAAAGATCAAAATTACTCTTGAAAAAATGTACAAAAGTACAAAAATCAAAAGAAATGCACAATGGTTCGCAATTTGAAAAAGAGGCACAAAATATGCTCATAAATAAAAAGATGCACAAAAAATATTTCAATAAATTGAAAAATATGTGCAAAGCGTCACATGTGGTAATTATTTTTTTTAATCATCTTTTAATCTCTTAATTCAAATTGATCTACTGTACATTTATATTCTGTAATGAAATTTGAAATATACAAATTTTCTATTCATCCTTTTTGCAATGATTTTCTCTATCTTAATGTCTAAATTGACTCATGTTTTTTGATAAATATTTCTTTATCAATGTTATATCTTTTTTTTAAATTCTATGAATTATTATGATTTGCCTAATGTTTTAATTTTATCTGCATCACTTATTTCAATCACTTTCAAGGATGAATTATCAAATGATTTTCATATGTCTGCTTATATTTCAAGCCTTTTTCTTCTTTACTTTTTGCTATTGTCAAAAAGGGGGAGAAATTGTTTGTATCGTAGTTTTGTTTGATTTATATTGTATGTCTATCTTATATGTTTTGTGTGTTTATTTTATTTTTATTTGTTGTGTATTTCTAAAAATGCCTCCTTATTTACATGTGTTCATCAATTCAGGAGGAGTTTAGGAGATTCCTAAAATTTGAAATTATACAAACAATAACTGTTTTGCCATTATCAAAAAGGGGGAGATTGTTAAGAGAGTTGCTATGTGCATATTTTTTACTTTTGCAACTTGTATAGTTTTGATGATTTCAAATATTTATTTTATGTATAGTTATCTCCTAACACTTTTTGGAAGAGTTATTTTTACTCGTGTGTACTAATATTTTAGAAAAATCAAACTCCAGACTACGAAGACTTCAAATCAAATTCAGTATGAGATACTTTGTGTATTTAAAGCTTCTATTTTTCTTTGAATTAAGTTTGAGAGGAAGTGATAGTAATTGAGTGAACAAACACATACACTTAAGGAGATATTGAAAATTTTGTACTTATAGTACGGAACGAACCTAGTTTGTACGGGACGATCAGGTCAGTTATCTCCTTGTAAGAGCAATGGAATGAACAAGAATTGAAGAAAATTTTTCTACGTCCTAATCGTCCAGGACGAAATGTATTCGTCCCAGGACAAAATGTTCTCTGGAAAATTTTCATTCAGAACGAAGTGTATTCGTTCCAGGACGAGTTGCACTATGGAGTATTTTCGTCCAAGACGATGTGTATTCATCTCGGGATGATTTCCTCTCTGAAAAAATTTCATCCGGACGGACCCATATTCATCCCAGGACGAACTGAACCGACTTTGAAAATTAAGTGACGTTCTACAGTTTTCGGGAACCGACCTATGGAATAACCGTTCGTACCAGATGAACCTAGTTCGTACGGGATGATGTGTGTGTATGAAGTCAATTTGTACCCATATACATTAGGTTTGTTTCCAACGTATTTAAGTAAAATCATCCAGGATGATCCACGATCGTACGGGATGATCCAATTCATATTGACTTGAATATTTATAGTTTTTTTACGGTTTTTTGTGTCTTTTCTATAAATAGTAAAATCTCAATTGCCACTTAATCCTTTTGTCCACTGATCTTCGTGCCTATTGAAAGAGGAGTCAAGGTGAGAGTGTAAGAGAGTGTTCGAAGGATGATTCTTACAACTGGAGCGTGAAGGCTTCACTTGGTGTTCAAAGATAATAATCTTTACCTTTGATTTGTGTTTACTTCACTCTTTTCTTTCTTCCTTCTACATTTCTTGTGAGAAGATCTGTCAAGGAGATCCGTTTCTCTGCAGACAATTGAAGAGTGTGAACAGCCAAAGAGTTCTCTGCCCACCTTTGGAGAGTGTGAACAGCCGAAGGGTTCTCTGCCTACACTGGGGATAGTATAAAAGGACGACGATTCTCTGCCAACATTGGGGATAGTGTAAAAGGACGATGGTTCTCGGCCAACACTGGGGATAGTGTAAAAGGATGACGATTCTCTGCCGCACCGGGTAGTGGTGGAATGAGTTTTTGTAAAGGCTTCTCCGCCGAGCTGTGGGTGCTAAAGGAGAGTTAATGGTGGTATTAGTGCAATACTCGGGGGGTGCTCCAGGGAGTGGATGTAGTCAAGTTTGATCGAACCAATATAAATCTTTTGTCTTTTTTTTTCGTTGCTTTTTATTTTGTTGATTTTGTTTCTAATTTGTGGTTGAAAAATCTATTTCTACAAAACTCATTAAAGTTATTTATCGGTTTAAAAAATTAAAAAGAGGGATTAATTTTTAATTATCAATTCACCCCTCCTCTTGGTTAGCCACTGGGACATAATTTTAGGTTTAACAATCTAATTCATAGTGATCGAGTTTCAACAGGTTGTAGGTCAGCTCGAGTCCAATGCCTTTGCCAAAAATAAATAATTATTGGTATATATGTATTGACATTTGATGATTTTTATGATAACTAGGAAGGCTTTGATGAGGCCTAACTTAGTGTGTTTTAACGGACATGATCAGAAAAATGTATGTTTTAAATTTCAGTGCATTTGGACAATATTTGGTCTATTAGTTAGTGATCCCAAGATTGACATACATGATTGATCAAGAAATTTCAATAATTCTAAAGAAATTTGAATTAAATCCAAAAACAACATTTTAAGTTTCATACTAAATCAAAATTAAAAGGTGAATTAAGGAAAATTTAAAGTCCCTTCAAATTCTATCAAAATAAAAAGTTATTTAAAATAAACAAATAATAATTTCATAAATTAAATATTTTTAAAAATTCAAAATTTAAAAAATATATATATATTTGTAACCATCTTTCGGAGTTATTAGTGATATTTGTGGAAGATTACAAGAGGTTTGTGGTTAATTTGGTAAAAAAAATAAGTCCTTTTCAAATTTTTAATTTAATAATTGATTTAATGTACTAAACTTGTAAAAATTAGAACTAATTACAAAAAAAATTAAATGATAAAAAATCCAAGACATTGAACTCATGATATGGTCTAGTATTTATGAAAAATATAAAACCTCTTGAATTCTATGTGAATTAGAAAGTCAATATTTGGTAAAATTTAATTAATTAAAATGTGGTAAAATTCCTAAAATAATAACTAAATGAAAAAAATTAAAGTGGCACAAACTCAAAGCATTGAACTCAACTATGGGTCTATTTTTTATGAAAAATATAAGATTACCAAAAATCTTTATAAATCAAAAAGTTATTATTGGGTCAAACCTTCTTTATTAAATTGAAAAATGTGAAATTCAATAAATCACAAAAAAATCAATTATTATATAACTCAGTGAATTAAATTTGATACACTATATCAATAAAATTCTTAGACTGTACTAGCTCGAGTTATAAGATAACGTGTCTTAAGAAAACTTTGGTCCTCGTTATCGTTGTGACAACTCCACGAAGAGATTGAAAGAATATAAAAGATAAATTATAAATCTAATAAGTTAGTATTTGATCAATTAAATTAATAAAAACTAAGACCTATCAATGAAATATTTAAGTCGGACTACCTCAAGCTAGGGGCTTATACATCTTAACAAGGCTTTGGTCCTCGTGCTAGTTATTAGAACGCCACATTTTAATTAACAAAATATAAATATTAAATTATAAATTTTATAAATCAATTATCAATAAACTAAATTTATTTAAAATTAATAATATAATACATTAAAATTAAGTTTTTTATATCCATGTACTTAACTCCTTTTAGGAAGGCAAAGATGTATTGGATAGAATGATTTAATGACCAAAAGAATTAATTAAAATTCAAGGGCTCTATACAAACAATCTATCATAATTTGGAGAATCAGTATCATTACAAATATGAGCCCAGGGATTTCTAATCAATGAATATTAGCACTTAGAAGTTGTTGAGTTTTACATTCATTAAAATTTAAAGTTAAGCAACTTGAACAATCTAAAACACCCAGAAAATAAAACATAAATTTATAAATCACTAAAACTTGAATTCAAGCCACCCTTCAATGACCTTACACAAACTAATTTAATTCTAAAAAATTTTAAACTAAATAAACTTAGGACCTATCCAAACCATAAAACCTTATACACACACTTATATGGTTTGTTAGGATAACAAACTCTAGCTAAGGCTAAGATGGTGATTTGGTCTGGTTTGTTTGTGGAGTGCCTTGCCTAGAGGGTAATAATATTTTGAGTGTTTAATTTTTTATATTATGGTTTTCATATTTATATTTATGTTGGTACACATTTGGAGTAAGCTCATAGGCCATTTTATTTTTTTGTGTACACTCACACTGCATTGTACATGCTTTTATATTCTCACAAAGTAAAATATATTTAGGTAATGATGTAAATGAAAATGTAAAGAAAAATGTAAATGTAAATATTTTATACACTTTTATAGCTAGATTGAGTTATAAAATTTCAAGAGTTGTAAAATATTTAATGAAGATTGTTCATAAGCACTGATAGGTTCCAAAATGAAATAGTTCTTCTTCCATTCAAGGCCATTATCTTTTGAAATTATATATAATATCCAGAAGCTACAAGATTGAAGACAAAAATAAATAATCATAATCATATCTATATTTATATAAGATTAGAAATCTAGAATAAATCTTGTTGGAACCTGACCACTTTTACTTTTAGAAGACACTTAGTTATACTTTAGAAAATTAGCAATGAATATAAGTTTTTATTTACACATTATTAATCATGAATCATTTCATTTTTTAATGTGTATATATTATAAAATCCTAATTATAGTCCTTTAAATTATGATTAATTGATTTCTAAGATAAATCCTATCTAATCCTGCATTCATACTACTATTGATTACACTTAGGATTTTAGGTTGGCAGCTCATTCTAGGCAAGTATAATTCTAGATTTTATATTCCCCTAAGGCTCTTCACATTCCTTTCGTGTTCTATCATTCAAAAATCCAAAATCTAATGTCGAATTCTAAATTCATAATTCAAATCAAGAATTTAAAATCTAAAGACAACGCATTAAAATATTGATAGGCCAATCCTTTCTTTAAATTTATATGAATTTAAAAACTTTAATCTCCACTTTAATCGAGAGTAGTCTCTTAAGATATGCATTTAACTATAGGGATTTCTCTCATAGGAACTATAAAACCCAAAATTAAAGTAAACCATACGTTAATTTCTTTCTTAAGGGAGAGAAAAATATGTGGATGAAAATCTATGTAATTTTTTTATCATGAGGTATTAATGAAATATTACTTATTCTATTTGATTATAAAAATAAATTCATTAGTTTGGTTTAATGATTAAAATGATAACTAAATATTCCTTTTATCCATAGTGATGGATAGAAATTCCATATGATCCTTTTGATCTTGAAAATAATTTAGAGTTTCTCTTTTCAAATCAATAACAAAACATTAGTATGTCCTTCAGGCTGATATAATGGTAATATATGTAGATTTGAATAAAGAAACATTTAAATAAAATCATGTGAGGCAATTAACGTAAACTTTTTTTTACACCAATATTGATATAAGTAATAATATATTTCTTTTATTTAAATATGATCTTCAATAATGATATCACAACCATGCATACAATAAAAATCATAAGAAATTAAAAACAAAATTTAAAAGAGGTAAATAAAATTTATATTTGTTCTATCAACATAACCTACTTCACTCCCAAAGTCTTCTCCATAATAATTCCACTAACTCTTTCCTGCTCATAATAAGGAAGTGAATCCTTTCTCCTTCATAGAGTAGTGAAAAAATCCTTAGACTACTTCTCTCCTTCAAAATACTTCAACCCCTAGACTCCTAGGTTAGATATAGAGTCTTCACATCAAGAATCTATAATATAACTTCTCTCCTTGAAAAGCCTTCTCACCTTAGTTATCATGCTAAATACAAAGTCTCTACTCACATACCCTCTAAAGAACTTCTCAAAGTGCCTTACAACAACTTCGAGGGCAAAAGGATAAAGATTGAACTAGAATAACTAGGGTGAATTTCTCACATAAGTCATTTGGAATCTCTTAAAACATCAATCTTAATTTCTAACTATTCTATCTCTCCCAACCTCTCTTATAAAGCACATATATCTCTAAAATGTCTCTTTAAGAAAATCTAGAAGAACTACGATAAATTATTATAATTTCTTAAAGTTTGTCTATTTATAAATGGCACTAAAAGAAACCATAAAAACATTTTTAATAAAATTAATAGCCTATTCATGAAGAATATTATAAGTACCATACAATATGATTAGTTTAATTATCTTAAAACCCCAAACACCATTATCGATATAATTATACAATATGATCTAAAAAAATCTATACAATCTAAATCATGTACTATAATAAATTTAATTTTTTAACTCGAGTTATTTGTTCAACCTATCTTATTAGAGCTCAAATAGAGAAACTGGTGTAGGGTGTATCAGATCTACATTTTTTAAACTAAAACTTCTAGGGTTCTAAATCGATGACTTTTTCTTAAAGTAAAAAATAAACAATAAATCAAAGGTTTACAATATTAGTGAACTAATGGTAACATTTTTATCGGTTTTGAATCTGTGGTTTAGGAGTTATGATACTTTTAATTTGGTTGACCTCACATACAAATTATCTCTATATATTGTGACTTTGTTGATATTATCTTGGGATTATAAGAAATTTGAGGCCTTAAAAGTTATAAGGTTTATGAAGGAATGTTAGGGAGTTTTTAAAATAGGTTTTATGGGTCTTTGGGTTGAGGGAGGCTGGGCTTGAGGCAATTGGATACAAACAAAAATGTGTCTAAAAAGTTGCGTGTAAAGGGTATGAAGATAAAATTATGGTTTCACTAAAGTGGATTAGCCAGCAAGGTTCACCAATGAATAGGCCATTTATGAAGGCTATCTACATGAAATTTGTGGAAGAAAAAAATTTAAATAATGAAAAGTTAATAAACAATGTCTTTTTATAGCCATTTTCCATGCCTAGAAAACTTTGGAAAGTTTCAAGGGTCAATAAATTACTAATACATTATTTTATGATATGTCCGAAAGCAATGGGAAAGAAGATAGAAGAAAAAAAACCCTTAAAAGCTTTTAAATACATAAAAATTTAGATTGCATAAACATGGCATTTAAAATTGTCTTAAAATAAATTAATTTTTAAATATTTGTTCCTTCTTAATAGGTATGGCCCACCTATTAAAAAAAGTGCATGTGTTAGCTTTAAAATTATTATTCTATGATTTTAAGTTTTAATAATACTTTCATGGGCTAGTATGGATGGCTAGGCATAATGTACGATAAAAATTTCTGCATAGGAATTTAGTTTGTGATCTTATCCTTTGACTCTATCTTGGTATTGCATCACAACCTCATTATTTATTCAACCTATATGATATGAAACATGTAATACAAAAAATTATCCTAATTTTACTCATTAATTTTTATGCAAAAATGGGTAAATATATTAAATACTTATATAAAATGAGGATACTAAAGGTTATTTCAAATTTTAGTTTACCTTTATTACAAAAGAAAATAGATAATAGTGGTTAAATTTAGAATAATAAATTGTAGAGGATGATATTAATTATATAGTATAAATAATTGCATGCAAATTTTTATTTTTATTTTTATTAATTACTACCACTTGATTATCTGATTTGCCAAAATATCCTATCTTATCATATAGAATAATCCAGATCGCACAACACAATTAGTCAAAGGATCAAGTGATGAATATAACTTAAAAAAATTTATTTTAATTTAATTTTAAATTATGTGTGTGTTCTAAGTTATTTAGACTACTATATTCTTGTAAAGACAAATAAAGATTAATGAAAATTAAATTCTTCAAATTAACACATATTTTACTTTTTTTTTTATATTCTTATCTTTTACAACTTCACATTTTCAATAAAAGCCAAATTAGTTACTCTTCCTAACTCCCATCCCATATGTGTTATATATCACTTTATCCTTTGTGTTTTCTTTTACTTGAAATGTTATTTAAGAGTAATAAACTTCACACTTTATATATTATTTAAATCAGCATGACCAATAATATTTATGATAATAAAAATCCTAGTATGTATACTTAGGTCAAGAGGTCTAACAATCTCCCCCTTTTTTTTTTTTTTGGGACAAACATTTTTTATTTAAATCTTCTCTCAAAAAAATTGTAAGTAGAAATTTTAATTTATATGCCAAAGGACATTTTTATCCCTTTCACTTTACGCATTCAAAATACTATAATGTGGTAAAAAATTAAAATGACATAAAATACAATATAAACACCAATTTTCTTTTATTTTTATTTTTAAAAAACAAAATGAGAATAACAATAAAAGTATAAAAACCTCAATTATGACTTTAGAAAAGTATAACTTTAACCAAAAACACATTACTTTCCATTTAGACATCTTGAATGGGTAAGTAAACAAAATACAAATAAAAAAAGAAATTAATTAATTGCAAACACAACAAACTTAAAATTTTTATGATCCTTAATCAAGTGGTGGTGGATATGGGTGAACATATTTATGGAGGATGATAAATTATTCATACAACTATGTGTGATTTTTTGTGTGTTATCCTTACATTTTTTTGCCATTATTGAGTCTAATATGAAATATGCTCATCAATTTTAAGTTCCAATATGGAAAAATGCTTAGCTCACTCATCTGGAGGATGTTGGTGGAATTTTGGAAAACAGGTTTTTGAAAAATATTAGTTTTCTTTGGGGATTTTAAGATTAAGGCTGAGTTCTAATTCTAAAGTCGAATCAACTCGTTAGAAAGAGTATATCACCCCGAAGGAGAAAATAAACTTTCATAACGGTGTTCAGATTTAGAATTATGTAAACTCATCTTAATGTTATGATCGGGTTCTAAGGAGAACTTTATATGGCCCCAAGGGGACAAAGTATAGTTCAAATAAGTACCCAATTACAATATTCAAGAAATATGATCGCCGCATTCACATCCAAAGCCTTATCGAAGAAGGGTGTATCTCCCCAAAGGGAAATGAGACCATTCTACGATAATCCTTCTAATGCAACTATGACGATCATTGCTTAACTTTTCCCAAGGAAATCTAATAAAATTTTAGAAATTAATTTTTTTAAAATCAGGTGTGTGTGGTTCCAAATCTCCTACGAGTGCAAGCCCTCGTAGTTAATTACATCGTAGGGAGACAAAAATCTCCTACGAAAACTCCCGATTAAAATGGTGGCAGAATTTTGTTAGAGTTTCTAGGAGTGATATCAAAGTATGAGTAGAGTTATTGGAAAATCAAAAGGGAATGGATCAAAATTGAGCAGTTATTAACGGAGTTAAAGGAGGAGAGGTAGGGGACACTTTGAGATTCCAGAACCATCCGAAAGTGTCCCAACCTAATCTAAGTGTTGGGCTTTATGTTTTAGGATTGAAATGAAGCTTTAATTAAGTTAAGCATTTTAATAGAAATTTGGGACTATATTCCCGAAACTTGGGGTCTTATAATCAAAGATCTGCCCCGGATCCTAAATCTATTTTGGACACTGGACCGCATTCGTCCGAACCTAACTAATGTAGTGCAGAACCTGGACTTACCCCGGCCTGGATTAGGGAGCCAGCTAACCACCTAATCAATTTAAAAGAGATGAGTCTAGTCTTTTATGAAAGAGTGGTAGGGACGTTGTATTTAAAGTTTTGGAGAATTGGGGCCGACATCTAGATATTCTCCTATTTTACCCCTTTGACTTATGTTGGGTGCAAAAATGCTAAGGACTATGAAATTAAAATTTTGACTCTTTTAATTCATTTCTAATGCAATGCATGCTGGTTAATAACTCTAAATCAGATATGCTTGAAATTTTAAAAACAGGCTTATAAAATAATTTTTTAGAAGACTGGACTTCCCCAGGTCTGGCACCTCGTCCTCATAGGTCAGACTATCCGGACTCTACCCGCAGGCTGGGAAGGGTCTAAAACAAGAAAAGTGTAATGCAGAAATATGCATGCGACCCCGGGGTCAATCCCCGGCTAATTCCCTAGATTCGTTATCTTTCTATGTTATTTAGACTCACTAAAATTTTAGACTTTTAAGGTTATGAGTAGAAAACTTTCACACTCTCACAAGTCTCACGTATCCAGGCGAAAACAAAAATCGGCATGCAATCGCCAAAAAACTAGCAAAAACAAGTAATCCTAAAGGCAATCAAATCATCACATCAAATATAAATTAATTAATAAATGTCCATAGGCAGAATTGCCTTGCTTATTACAAACCAGGATATTACAGAAAGTAAAGTGGCCGGGCACCACTGACAACAACCCGTATTCTAAACCTAGTAATGACGCAAGTTATTTTGAGTGGGATACTCTCAATCTTCAAATCTTCAAATCTTCAATCTTGTTCTTCTTTAGGCTCCTTTTCTTCAATCTTCTTGGAATCTTCGTAGTGGATTACCCAAATGGATAAGAGGACACTTCCTTTAAGGGGAAGGCCACTCTTTCCTCTTTGGGTAAGGAAGAGGTATGATCCAAATTTGGATTTCCAAATGGAAAAGGAGTGTTCCCTAAAGGGGTATCCTTTCTTCTTTGGAATCCAAGCTTTGGATCTATGTATCCCAACTCAAAATCAACTTTCACAACACTTCACACTTACACAAATTACATTGACATCAAAATAAAAAAATCTAGACTCACCTGCAGGGTTATCCTAAGCAATTAATATAAAAAAAAGCAGTTATTCCCAAGCAATTGTATATGAACAGAAAAGAAAGTAAACACACTGGCCATGCTCTTTTTATGATTTGGGGGCTTTAGGAGCTGAAGCACCTGTGCAAAGAGTTTATAATATTTATGCATTTTTTATTTGCCCCCTTTTTTTATTACCCTGCATGAGCGTGGCCACCTGCAGAAAACTGTGTCAACATCCAGATCGTGCCTAACCTAAGGGTAATCTAGTCGCCAAACACATCAATCCATCCACAGAGTACAGAAAAAGTAAACAGACACAGCAAAGCAATTTCATCCACAACATGTAGTAAAAACTACAAAAAATCTGGCACACAGCAGTAAAGTAAACACCGGCCTAACCTAGATCTAGAGTTGGTTGTCCTAGCACATCATCTAAAGTGTGTTAGAAAGGTCGTGTGGCTGGGATAGATCCTAAAGTGGGTTATTAATTGAAGTTGTCTAAAATGTGGGTTTGTTAAGGCTTAAGAAGGGATTTAGATTAAAATTTAAGTATTAATGAATTAAGAATTTTAATTAAACATGTTTTAAAAGTTAATTGATTGTTACCTTTGTTTCACACCGAGGCCGTGAAGTTTATTTCACCTTCCTTGGGGCTAAGCTAATAGCCTCGTAGGCCTGGGTTACCCAGTAACAATCGGGGTTGATTAAGTTATTTAAATTGGTTGAAATTAAAGGAGCAGATTAATATAAAAGGAGTTGTCTACTGATTTTTAAAGTTTGATTAATTTAAGTTTGCCATTAATTGATTCGTGGCGTTGTGCCACCAGGCTCGAGGAACGGCTCCTCCTTAGGACACTTAGCCCCGCAGCACGGAGTAGTCCAGCCGATAAACCAAATTAATGTAGTTAAATTAAAATTTTTAAAAGATTAGATAATTAATGATTAATCTATTTTTAAGGTTTAACATCCCTTTGAATCCATTCGTAGCGTTGTGCCACCAGGCTCGAGGAACCAGCCTCCTCATGACACTTAGCCCCGCAGCCCGGAGTAGTCCAGCCAATAAACTTCATCTTTAGGATGGTTGTTGTGTTTTAAGAAGTTTGTTGAATGATTTAAACATTAAGCTAACATTTACTGGAGTTTTAGAATAATTTTGAGTTTTATGAATATTTTAGAATATTTTAATGATTTAATTAAGGGGTTGAAAATTGACTTTTTGATTAAGGTTAAATTCTGGACAGTTTGTATTTTATTAAAATACTAGACCTTACTACGATCAGTTAGAAGGTATGTACGTTGAAATCGGATTTTTCTGCATTTTATTACGAAGGTTTGAAGTTTTGAACTAGTTTTGAACTATGGTTTGACCAATTTGTTGACTTTTTGAATTATTACAGATTTCTGGAATTTAATATTTTTAATGAATATTAGGAGTTATTGTGAGTTGAATGCAAGTGAGTTTGGGTGATTTGAATTTTTCTGGAATTAGTTATGAATTATTGAAGTTTGGGTATTTTATTGAATTTTGGAAATTTCTTAATTAGAAGGCCTCTTTTGTGATTTTCCTCCAAATGAATCCCAAACTCCTTGAAATCAACTCCAAAGGTCATAAATGACCTAAGGAGAGATTCCCAAGTGTTTGGGAAAATTTGGGAATTTTTAATTATAATTAATTAATTATCTTAATTAAATATTGATTTTCACTTAAAATTAAATTAGGGTTTAAATTGCTGTCAAATCAAGGGGCTTTTAATTATCATGGATTAAGGACTGGATTCTGGTCAGTTTGAGGGTTTATACGTATTTTTGGGATTTAAATTGGATTTATTACAATTTGTTTTTAAGGTTTGAAGGCTTAATTAGGGGTTGGACCTTATGAAAATTAATTAGGGGACCTAATGACCTCAAAAATCAATGAAAATTTCTCTAGGGGCTGAGGGTGTCACTAAATTTAAATGGTTCAAATTTCAAGTCAAAAGGATGTCAATTCTAAGCACAATAAATTTTCTAAGTTTTCTAATCAAAATTCCTAATTATTGTCCTTAATTGTGTCACTAATTTTTGAATAGGTTCAAGTCAAAGTTCCTCTAACCCTTTGAGTAAACATGGCATACATACACAATAGCAAGCAAACAAGTCCTTAGATCTAGGAGAGCCTAGGCTAGGTGGTGTGTGCACCTTAAGCATGCAATTAACAAGATAAAATTTGATTAGTTAAGGGGTTAAACAATGAACAATTAAAATAATTGCTAATTAATTAACCACCATTCCCCATTAATTTTGTTCAAGTATGCTTAATCAAAGTTTAAAATTTCAAAGGATCTCTCATGATTTAATTATCTAAGTAAATATAATTTTAAAATAAATTTCATAATACATATGTATACTTAAATATATAAATATATATATATAAATATATGGTTTAAAATAAGATAATTAAAATAATAATTTTAATTTGAGGGATCCTCTAATTTATATAAAATATTCTAAAATTAGGTATTAAATCTTAGTCAATATTTAATTTAGTGTTTAAATATGAATTTACTATTTAATTAACTAAATAGGTTTTAAAGAATCTAAAATATCTTAAAATATTAAAGGGTTAATTGAAATATTATATTTTAAAATATTTTTTATAATCTGAAATGAATTTCAAAATAAATTATTTTGAAAATATTAATTAATTTGACTTATTTTGATTAATTATTAATTAAAAACATTAAACATTAAATATTTTGAAATTATTTAAGATATATTAGATATTGCAAAATGATTTTAATTTCATTTGAAAGGTTTTAAAATTCTGAAGATTTTGATATTTTAAAATTAATTTTTGGATTTATAAATAATTTTTAATTAATTTCCAAAGTTTCTATAATTAAATAGCTTTAATTTAAAATTAAACCCACTTAATTAAAACGGCAGCTGTTAGTGGGACAAATGGCGCGTTTTTGTTCGGCCAGCCAAAACGCGGCGACGGCGGGATGCCACGTGGAAGGCGGCGGTCATCCACGCGTTGGCTGCATAGCGTGGGACGCGGTTCACTTAACCACGTCAGCAGGCACTGCGGGCCGTTTGATCGAATGCCTGGGTCGTTCAACGGCGGGGATCAGATCCCACCGTCTAATCCGATAGAGCAAGATCCAACAGCGAAGAGTTCATCCCGCGTTCTGAACGGGCGACCAGGATCGAGCCGGACCGCAGCTTGAGCCACGGGATCGAGTACACGCTTGATCAATGGGTGGAACAGCGCGATCAGATCTGTTGATCGAGAGATCAACGGACCAAATAGGGCTCAGTTCATACATCCAGCGAAACGAGCCCTAGAACCCATTCTTTGACTCGTTCTCTCGATCCAGTGAATCAAATGAGTTAAAATTTTAAACTTAGATTCCCTAAGTGAAGAGAATCAATGGGGAGTAATTTATTTTACTTAAAACGAGCTTAATAAAAAGCTAATTAAACTAGTGTCCCTAAAACTAGGGTTTGAGTTTTTCACCTTGATTTTGGACGGATTAGACCGTTTATGGATTTGTTGCACTTGTAGATTGTCCACGCTCCTTTTTGTAGAAGAGTCCACGGCTTGAAAGCTCCTGGATCGATTGCTAGCTTCCCTTGAACGGATTTAAGCTAGGGTCGCCGGGATCTCGCCGGAAAAGGCCTTTGACCAGAGGGATTTCGGTGGGAGAGTGTTGAGAGATGTTTGGGGAGCTCAATGGAACAGGGGGCTGGGCTTGAGAGGGCTTGAGCAGAGAGAGAGGGTTAGGGTTAGAGTATGAGGCATTAGGGCCTTTTCCCCCTATTCAAACGCCGCCAAGCCAAATGGATGGCTGGGATTGACTCACCACGTCCTCAGATGTTGCCAAGTGTCCCTGATAAAGCTAGAAGGCTGACCCAAAGGCTGGACATGCCTCACTCCTATTGGGCGGCTTTGGGATGAGTGGGAGGGAACATTGCCTAAATAGCCTAAGCCAAACCCTTGGAGCAGCTTAAGCAGGAATTAATTAGGGAAATAAAGCAAAAAGAAGGTTTTAGGCATGTGATATAGGGAGGAAATAGGGCTTTGACCATGAAAAATAGGGTTTAAGGGGGGAATTGACCATTTTGATCGGACAACTAGTCAATGAGTGCTGATGTGGCATAGGAGGGGTCAAGGCTATAGGTTGGAGAGGCTCCAAGCCTAGACTCATACTCTTTGAGGTCAAAATGGGAGGTTTGACCAATTCAAAGAGGTGCTTAAGGCATTGTTGACTTGGTTTGACCAGTCAACTCAATCAAGGGTTTATGGAATTGCATCTAGGTAATCCAAATGGGCTGATTGGGTGGATTGGAGGGTGATTCCAAGAGTCATGTATATCAATTGAATCAAGAATGCTTAATGGGCCCTTAATGGGCTTTTAGGCCAAAATTGGTTGACTTGGTCAACCAGTTGGGTTTAGGGGCTTGAAATGGATTCAAGATATTCAGACTGTAGTCCTGAGTCTATTGGATGTGGTCCCAGGGTTTGGAGGGGTCAATTTGGTCCAAATCACTATTTGAACCCTTAAGGGCCTGTTTGGTCAACCTAGGTTGACTTGGTCAACCAGGTTGACCCAGGGTCTGAGTTTGGGCTCAACAGGTTTGAAATGATATTTCAAGTCCAAAGGAAGTGGTTGGATGGCCTAGAGAGGTTATTTGGGTCAAAACACCTATTTGGACCCTTAAAGGGCCTCTTGGGTCAAACCTGTTGACTTGGTCAACCAGGTTGACCCAAGGGTTGGAAATAGGTTCAAAAGATTTGAAATGACATTTGAAACTTGTGAAAGGTGGTTGCATTCAATTTGGAGCTCATTTGGTTTGAAATCCCTATTTTAGCCCCATAGGGGTATTTTAGTCAATTTTGACCTATTGGTCAACTATGGTCAAAAATGGGTCTAGAAAATGCAGTTTACTGCTCAATGGGTTAAAATCAAGTGTCTGGAAGTGATTGGAGGCTTTGATAAGGACTCCAAGGTCAAGATCTCAAAAGAGTTAGGTTCAGTGGCATAGGCTGTAAATATTTGAAGGTTTTACAGCCTTTGGATTTTAATTCAGATTCTTGGGTTAGAGACCTCAGAATGAGATCAAAGTTGGAGGGTAACTTCTAGAGACATGTCTTATCACTTTGCAAGTGATAGACCCTAAATCAGGAATTTTTATTGCGTCCTCCCACCTGACGTAGAGATACGTCCTCCCACTCCTAAAAAACTCAGTTTTTGCTAGCTATTATTTGGTATTAACGTAGAATATCATCATGTGAAGACAAATACCAAGTTATACCGAGCTATACCGAGCAATACCGAGCTATACCGAGCTATACCGAGCAATACCAAGTTTTTTCAAGGAAAAACTATGTATTTTTTTGTATTGCTCGGTATAGCTCGGTATTGCTCGGTATAGCTCGGTATAACTTGGTATTTGTCTTCACATGATGATATTCTTCGTTAATACCAATTAATATCTAGCAATACCGAGCAAAAACTGAGTTTTTTAGGGGTGGGAGGACGTATCTCTACGTCAGGTGGGAGGACGCAATAAAAATTCCTAAATCAGAGACCATTTGACTGGATTTTGAAATATTTGAAAATTCTTTGAAAAGGGTCTTTAGGACAGGGCCTTAAGACTTAGGATTTGAGTCTAGACTTCTGGATTTGGAATGAATTTCAGGTTTGAATAATTAAAATTGAAATATCCAAACCATTTACAATCATGTTGTGATTGTTAATGGATGGATAGGGTCAAGGCTAGATTAAGGGTAGGATCAAAGTCTGGGTTGAAATTTGGATTGTTAAGTGGATTGAGTCAAAGTTTGGATATGTTTGAAATTTGAATTAATTTGGATTTGACTTGAATGGAGTTCAGATTGATTTGAAGTTTGAATTGATCAAGGGTAGAGATTGATTTGAGTATGGAATTATCCTAGAGTCTAGAGAGATTCTAAGATATTGGATTTAAGGGAATCCTAGGCTTTAGACTAAGCTCTAAGGTCTAGCTCTAGGAAAGAATCCTAAGGTTTAGAGTGGATCCTAGGATATTAAATTAATCTGGAGTTTGGAAGAGCTTTAGTGACCTCATACAAAAATGAGGTCAACAAATGGACCCTCAATGTGTGTGGTAGAAGGAACTTCTGCTGCACACATTGGCGTTGACCGAATAGGAGCAGGATCTTAAAGAAATTAAAGGAAGGGCATCACCCAACTTTAAGTCCATTAGGAACTAGTGAAAAGCTTACACCTATTTTGAAGAGAGGACTGGAGAAACCAAGGTAGGGAATACCTAGCCTTGGGTCTAAGGAAGGGCATCACCCAACCTTAGGCCTATAGGATGCTGATAGAAGACTTACTCCAAATAGATAGATTAACTGGAAACCAAAGTAGGGAATACCTAACTTTGGGTCTAAGGAAGGGCATCACCCAACCTTAGGTCTACAGGATGCTGATAGAAGACTTACTCCTAGTAGACGGATCAACTGGAAACCAAGGTAGGGAATACCTAACCTTGGGTCTAAGGAAGGGCATCACTCAACCTTAGGCCTATAGGATGCTGATAGAAGACTTACTCCAAATAGGAAGATTAACTGGAAACCAAAGTAGGGAATACCTAACTTTGGGTCTAAGAAAGGGCATCACCCAACCTTAGGTCTACAAGATGCTGATAGAAGACTTACTCCTAGTAGATGGATCAACTGGAAACCAAGGTAGGGAATACCTAACCTTGGGTCTAAGGAAGGGCATCACCCAACCTTAGGCCTATAGGATGCTGATAGAAGACTTACTCCAAATAGGCAGATTAACTGGAAACCAAAGTAGGGAATACCTAACTTTGGGTCTAAGGAAGGGCATCACCCAACCTTAGGTCTACAGGATACTGATAGAAGACTTACTCCTAGTAGACGGATCAACTGGAAACCAAGGTAGGGAATACCTAATCTTGGGTCTAAGGAAGGGCATCACCCAACCTTAGGCCTATAGGATGCTGATAGAAGACTTACTACAAATAGGCAGATTAACTGGAAACCAAAGTAGGGAATACCTAACTTTGGGTCTAAGGAAGGGCATCACCCAACCTTAGGTCTACAGGATGCTGATAGAAGACTTACTCCTAGTAGACGGATCAACTGGAAACCAAGGTAGGGAATACCTAACCTTGGGTCTAAGGAAGGGCATCACCCAACCTTAGGCCTATAGGATGCTGATAGAAGACTTACTCCAAATAGGCAGATTAACTGGAAACCAAAGTAGGGAATACCTAACTTTGGGTCTAAAGAAGGGCATCACCCAACCTTAGGTTTACAGGATGCTGATAGAAGACTTACTCCTAGTAGACGGATCAACTGGAAACCAAGGTAGGGAATACCTAATCTTGGGTCTAAGGAAGGGCATCACCCAACCTTAGGCCTATAGGATGCTGATAGAAGACTTACTCCAAATAGGCAGGTTAACTGGCACACTAGGATGGTGCCACGAAGGGCGTACTCCATCACTAGCGAATGGGAATCAGGATGGTGCCACGGAGGGCGTACTCCACCACTAATCTCCGGGACAAATGCCAGGGTGGTGTCACGGAGGGCGTACTCCACCACTAGCGGGTCTAATCCTAAGTGAAGGAAGGACCTAACCTTGAGGAGAAGGCGAAGAGCGATAAAAAAAAAGACCTTAAAAAAAAAACGGTAGAATCAAGTTGCAAATCAAGAAAAGGAAGTTTTATTAATTGATAAAATGAGCTACATCAAGCATAGTATTTCTTAAGGAAACGCCCATTGACAGGTAGCATTGGGTGGTTCCCTTTATAATCTACTAACTGATACGAGCCTCCTTCGTAGACAGTCTCTACAATGAAGGGTCCTTCCCACGTAGGTTCAAATTTGCCTCCCAGCTTCCGATGGGCCAAGATAGGCCTCCGAAGGACCAATACCAAGTCTCCCTCTTGGAAGGTCCTAGGTCGCACTAACTTGTCATGGGCTTGAACCATACGGGATTTATACAACTCTAAACTTTGTTGAGCTTGGAGACGTCGCTCTTCAAGGCCTTCGAGTTCTTCCAATCGTAGTTTTGCATTTTGTTCATTTGTAATTTGATTGTGAACTGTAATTCTGAGCGAAGGGATTTGTATTTCCAAGGGTAGAACAGCCTCAGATCCATACACTAGTGTAAACGGGGTGGATTGGGTCGGGGTTCTATAAGTGGTACGATAAGCCCACAAAGCTTCCACCAACCGCTCATCCCACTGCCGTTTGTTATCATCAAGGGTCTTTTTAACAATTTGCACCAAGGTTTTGTTGAAGGCCTCGGCCAATCCATTCGCCCGAGGGTAATAGATCGTCGAATATCTCCAATCAATATTATGGCGCCTTACAAAATTATTGATTTTTGTAGACTTGAATGCGGACCCATTATCGGATATGATTCTGCGAGGTACGCCGAATCGATATACAATATGGTCACGAAAGAATTTTAAGACATGGTGTGATGTTACGTTTCGTAGGGGAATTGCTTCCGCCCACTTTGAAAAGTAATCAGTCGCTGCTAATATGAAATGATGACCTCTCGCGGAGGGAGGGTCAATCGGCCCAATGATATCCGTGCCCCAACTCTCGAATGGCCACGAGGCTATCGTAGGGTGTAACACATTAGGCGGCTGATGTAAAACCACACCATGGACCTGACATTGATGACAGTGCTTTGCAGTATTCATGCAATCGTCAATCATTGTAGGCCAATAACATCCAAGTCTTTTAATCTTTAATTTCATTTTTGGACCCGATTGATGTGCACCGCACTGTCCTGAATGAACTTCATTAACAATTTTCCGGGCTTCTCGCTTGTTCAAACAGCGCAGCCACATGTGATCGAAGGACCGACAGTACAACAGATCGTTAACTAGTGCATATGATAGGGCACGTTTCTTAATCTGATTGGAGAGTGATTTATCCTGGGGAAGCTTCCCTTCTTTAAGGTAATCGATTAAGGGTCGTCTCCAATCGCCTTCTTCGTTGGTTGTCGAAGAGGCAGAAAGGATCTGAAGGGGTGTCTTACTAATGTGTTCCAAATCTATAAGGGAGAGGGTCTTACGACCCTGAATCTCTATAGGGATGAAATCCTCCTCAGGACATGCAAATTCCTTTGCAAGTTTTGCTAAGGCATCCGCCGCGGAATTGCTTCCACGGGGAACCCTATACAAAGTAGCAATAGGGATTTGTTCCAACAAGTGAAGTGTGTACTGGTGATATCTTAGGAGATTCGGATTCAAGACTTTATAAGTTCCGGCGACTTGGTTAATAACCAGTTGGGAATCTCCAAAGATCTTAATATCTTTAATTCCCATTAGAATTGCAAGTTCCAAATCAGTTATCAGAGCTTCGTATTCAGCTTCGTTGTTAGTGCAAGGCTCCGATAAATGGTAGGAAAAATGCATCATTCCTTTTTCTGGTGTAATGAAAATTAGACCGACTCCAGCCTTTCCAGGAATTACAGATTGTTGGGTCGCAATCCTACGAGAGGATGCTGCCCCATCAAAATATAATTCCCAGATGGCCTCGCCAGATTCCCTCAAACTCATGACTTGTTCGTCGGGTAGGTCATCGTTCAGAGGAGAATCTGCCGGCAGCGGGTATGCTGCCAGAAAGTCGGCGACAGCCTGTCCCTTCACAGCACGAAGGGGAGTGAAAGTAATCTCAAATTGCAACAATATCATAGACCAACGAGCTAAACGTCCTGACAATGTAGGTCGGGTCATAAGATATTGCAAATGATTGACACTTGAAATCAGACTGATTGAGTGGGAGAGCATGTAATGCCTCAGTTTTTGAGCCGCAAAAACCAGAGCAAGACAATGCTTCTCAATTTACGGGTATCGAATTTCAGTAGGAAGGAGTCTTCGACTGAGGTAATAGAGAGCATTCTCTTTCCCTTCGTCGTTAACTTGAGCCAACAGGGCACCTAAAGACTCATCTAGAGCTGCAGTGTAGAGGATTAACGGCTTTCCCGGAATCGGAACTGCCAAGACTGGCGGATTAGAAAGGTATTGTTTGATATCGTCAAAAGCATTTTGACACTTCTCGCCCCATACGAATTTAGTATCCTTTTTCGCAAGGACAGAAAAGGGTTGACATCTCCCGGAAAGATTAGAAATAAACCTCCTTATATATGCCAATCTACCTTGTAGAGACCTTAACTAGGTAAGGCTCTTAGGGGGTGGCATATCTAAGATGGCTTCAATTTTAGCAGGATCTATCTCGATTCCGCGGTGCCTTACTACGAATCCTAAGAATTTTCCCAAGGCGACGCCGAAGGCGCACTTCAAGGGGTTCATTTTCAAATCGTAGCGGCGCAACCGTTCGAAAACAACTCTTAAGTCATACAGGTGAGCCTCTTTAACCTTGCTCTTGACAACTAAATCGTCAATATAACATTCAACTTGATTATGAATTAAGTCGTCAAAGATACGGGTCATTGCCCGTTGGTAGGTTGCTCCGGCATTCTTTAAGCCGAATGGCATTACCTTGTAACAAAAGATTCCAATAGGGGTTCTGAACGCCGTATTTCTCTCATCTTCAGGGGCCATCTTTATTTGGTTATAACCCGACGAGCCATCCATGAATGAGAAAATAGCATGTGAAGAGGCAATGTCCACCATGAGTTCTGGTATTGGTAGAGGGAACTCATCTTTAGGACATGCCTTATTCAGATCCCTATAGTCGACACAAATCCGAATTTGACCATTTTTCTTTCAAACTAGCACGACGCTGGCCACCCAAGAGGGATATTGCTCCTCTCGAATGAATCCGGCTTCTGCCAATTTCTTAACTTCAGAAACGACTTGTTGCTCAATCTCTAAGCGCATGCGTCGAGGAGCTTGTTTAACAGGAATGGCATCATGCCGAACCCCAAGTTTGTGAACTGCTACCTCAGCAGGCAAACCTGGCATTTCGTCGTATGTCCAGGCAAAGCAATCCCTGAACTCGAATAACAACTGGATTAAGTCTTGGGTTTCACCCTCGCTCAACAAAGTACTTATGAAAATCGGACGGGGGTCATCATCGTTTCCCAGGTTAATTTCTCTCAACTCATCGACTGTCGACTTAATTTCTTCTTCAAATTCAAGGGGTGCATCCCGAACTTGAAGATCATCGGGATCATCTAAAGTGTCCAAACAGAGTCCATCTAGAGGACAAGGAGGATCTGTAGGGACATTTGGAGAATTGAGGTGGTAAGTTATCATTAGGCAATACTCATCATCATCGAATAAACTAACTGTTCCAAAGCCAATACCACTTGTGGATTTTTATTTACTTTTATTCGCCAAATATTCTCGTGGTATCTAACTTGACCCTTAGACCATCGATATGGTATAGAACCTTTAGAAAAAGTGTTTTTCACACAAACAGGGAAGTAGCCAAAAGGTAATTCCATTAATTCATTAAAATCTGCCTCCTCAAGGGTTACATCACCTTCGTCCCTTACGGAGGAGGAGCCAGGAAAGAATTTTTGGACTTTCTTAACTTCACCATCCAAGTTGGGGGCCACTTTAACTTCCAACCCTACAACCCTGCCTGCCGACAGTGGGGTCAGAGAAAGGGCCTCAATCCTTCTAGTGAGCTTTTCATACATTGTTAATTCAGGCTCGTCACTTTTAACTTTTGATATATCTACCTCAGGGTCACTGTCCTGGTCTAAGGTGAGATCAAATTTTGGAGGAGCATTTATGTTTTGATAATCGAGAGAGAGGGCAGTACCTTGACTTTCTAGTTCACCAGCGGAATCTGATTCCAAATCAATATACACAGGTGCTGCTCTCCTATCTAATGAAGCACGGCCTCGACCTCGTGCCCTTAAAGCCATCCTCCCACCTCTTTGAGGTAATGTGCTTGGAGGCCTAAGGACAACGATATCAGAGTCGTCCTCACTACTCGATTGCGTCATTTCTTGATTAATATTCTTATCTTTTTCTTTCTTTTGGTTGAATTTTTGTCCAACCATTTTCTCCTCAAATTTGATCTCCAATTTAGAACGGGACGAGGACCCTTTTGGTATGAAATATGCAGCATCTTCGTAGATCCCAATTTCTTGAATCGAGAATGGTTGCAAATCACCCTTAATCACATGTTCAATGCCGTCTCGTTGATACTTAACGCATTGGTGCAGGGTAGATGGAACCATTCTATATTCGTGAATCCAAGGTCTACCTAGAAGTGCGTTAAAGGACGTAGTCGAATCAATGATATGAAATTTAGCTTCAGTTTTTAACCCTCCTATTTCTAGGAGTAAAGTGATTGAACCTAAAGCTCTCTCGCCCTTCTCGTTGAACCCACGAAGCACCAACCTGTCGGTTGAAAGCTTGCTAGTATCAACTCTGAGATAAGCAAGAGTCTTTATGTTCATCACGTTGACCGATGCACCCGGATCAACAAGGACTCTTGATAACTTGAAATTTCCCACATCTACAGTAATGTAGAGGGGACGATTGTGGTCAGCAGTTCCCAAGAGTAAATCTTCGTCTGAAAAGGTAACCCCAGGGACCTCTTTGAAGTAGAGAGCCTCACCTTCTGAAGTTGCAGCTAACTGTGTTAAGCAAATCTCAGGATCGAGAAGTGCTTTAATTAAAGACTCCCTCATTTCTTTGGAGAGAAGGAGGGCGTCGTAAATACTTAATTTTGCTGGCAACTTCCTAAGGTGGGCTAGAACATTGTAATCAACCTTAGGAACGACAGACTCGAAACCCGGAGGAATTAAAGGAAATTTTGGTTGTGAAGGGGAATCTGGATTTAGATTTTGAATGAGGATTGCTTGCCTTTGTCCTGAGGGGGCAACCTAGGAGGTAAGACTTTACCGTCACGGAGTTGCACCTGCTCGACATCTTCGGGTGGGCAAACTAGGGCAGTGTCTACACACACCATAGGTGTTGGATCATCATTTCCTGAAAGCGAGTCAGAATCTGAAAGTTCTATCAAGATAGGATTTCCTTGGAAATTGATTTGAGGGAAATCACTTTCTGATAAAGCTTCACATTCGACCTCTTCTTGAATAGTCGATTCGGGGAGATCGGTCTGATTAACCTCAACATTTATTTCATTAGGAATTTGATTCAAAACAGGAGAGTCATCAATTTGCATTTGAGATTCATGGTTAATCATCAAGACAGAAGTAGAAGGATGTTTTTTATTCATCTTTTGACCCTTCGCCTTTGATGGGGCAAAGTAAAAGTCAGATAACAAAAGAGGGGAAAGGGTTTTAACACCGCCATCCGCCATTCTAATACATCTCTCATCTACACACATCCTCTCTACAAAATCAAATTTCTCTTATTTTACAATTTTCTCAGTAGTTCCTAAGACTACTGGAGAGGGAAGTGGCTCAACATCCTTCTGCGAAGCGTCCAGGTCAACCTTCCACACCGGAGCCTGGGCTATCGTAGTCAGCTGTTGAGAAAGACAAAAAGACTTGTTAATCGACTTTTTAAGTGCCCGGGACAAAGCAATGTCCCAACCATCTTCAACAAGACAAGAAGAGTTAAGAGGATTACCTGAAATGGTTTTAATTGAAGCCTTTTCTGGATCGACCAAGTATTCCTTAGGTATTATGATGTTACCTTGGGTGTAGTTCCTCTCAAGCCAATCTTTGAAAACAACACAGTCCTCAAGAGGGTGACTAAGCATCCTGTGGTACGGGCAATACTTGGGATCATCTTTCTTGCTCTCATCCTCAGGCCTACTGGCCTCTGGCAACTGAAAATCTGGTTTCTTTAACAAACTCTTGAAGATCTTCTTAACTGAATCCCTTTTAAATGGATAAGGCTTTGCCAATCTCTCTCTAAAAGGGATGAAAGCGGGATCTCTAGTATATTGAGGAACTATCTGAAAGGGCTGCTTCTGAGGCGGCTGTGGTGAAAGTGGAGTGCTAGGCTGACTAATCACTGGCCTCTTTCCTTTATCTACTGCTGAGACCACAGCTTTCTTTTCAAATGTTTTCACCAATTTTGGACCCTTCTTTTCTTCAGACTGCTCTCGTAAGAATGGCATCCTAGGAGCCTCTTCCTGCAAGTTGCTAGCCTTATTAAGAAGTTTTTCAAAAGTTTTAATAGTGAAACCCTTCAGGAGAAAAGCAACAGGACCGTGGATATTCTTCAAAAGAATCTCCACAGCATGTTGCTCTTGCAACTGGGGTTCACACTTCATCGAGAGGTTTCGCCACCTCAAGATGTACTCAACCAGAGACTCTCCCGGCTTTTGCTTTTCAACCACGAGATTGCCCACGGTGGTGCGTTGTTGCGCTCCAGAAAATCTCTTAAGAAAGAGGTTTTCTAGGTTGCTAAAGGTTCTTACTGAACCGTTGGGAAGATCGGCGTACCATTCAAAAGCAATGCCAGATAGACTACTTACAAATTGGCGAAATAGTAGAGCATCTGACCCTCCTGCATTGCAACAGCTTGCTCGGAAGTGGGCCAGATGCTGTCTCAGATTTTCAATTCTAGTGAAAACTTTAAAAGTTGGTGGCACAAAGCCCTTTGGGTAAGGAACTAAGTCATATTCCTCGGGATAGGGTCTACCCTTTGAAATAGACACAGTTCCTTGAGAAAGGGCTAAGGCCTCCCTTACCTGGTCCTCAATTAACTGCTTGATATCCTTCTGAGGTAGGATCGGAGGAATGGTGGAAACTGTAGGGTAAACTAGAGGTGTCTCTACTGGACAAGGAAAGGTCACAGGTGGTGACTCGGGAGGTCTAGAACTAAATTCTGCCCTTTTGGCCTTTTCTGTGAGCTCTCGAGCTGACTGGTGGATCTTAAAAGACTCTTGCTGTGATTTATCCAACTTCTCTTGCATCTCCTTAACTTGTGACATCATGCTAGCAAGCTGAGTCTCCAAGTTTTTTATGTGTTCTTCATCTCTGTCTTTCACAGACTCATCTGAATCTGACTCAACAGCATGTGAATCATCATCTTTAGCAAATCGGCGTTTGCTGGGCTCAGCTTCTTTATTAGACCCTCTAGTTTCGACCACATGAATGCCCCCATCTTCATCTTCAAGGAGATCATCCATATCAGGGTCAAAAGAAGCCATTCCTTCTTTGTTCAACAAGATATTTCTTATTTCTTGAACTACCTCCTCGACCAGTCTATCCCCAATTGACTTTGGATCAGGGGGTAAGTATCCTTTATACTCAGCCATATCGAATAATTCTTCAGAATCCATAAGGGCAATGATTTCTGTGAGTTTTGGATTAGGATCTGGTTGAGACTTTGTATCCGGTTCATCTTCCATTTCCAGATCCTGGTCAATTCTCTCCTCCTCGACTATCCCAGAGCTGGTAGTCAGAAGAGTGGCATCCTCTACAGGGAGAGGGACATATTCCTCAGGAGAAGTAGGAGCTTGTAAAGTGATAGTTCCCACATCTGGTAAGGTAAGGTCCTTAGACACCTGACTAAGGGGCCTAGGAATGACACTCGAACCTTGGGGATCATCAACTGGGGTAGTAGGGATGGTAACTATATGATCCGGAGTTAGACTGGCTGTGGTAGGACTGTCAACTGTAACAACCGGAGTACTAGTCTGGACATCCATCAATTCAACTGAACCCGGAGTAGGGTTGGCTGAAACTCGTTGGAGCTGCAGAATGAACTTAGAAGTTCTAGGAGGTGGTGGCAGATTCTCCAACTTAGTTCTCTTTGGCACATATCTCTTTTCAGGAGATTTAGGTCTTTTTCCTTTAAGGTCCACAGACTTTTGAACTTCAACCCCCTTTGGTTTAACAATCACTGAGGCCAATCTTACAGGTTTATGTAGGGGTACCGGGGTCTACCAAGTAAAATGGTGGCCTCTCTCAGACCCAGTCAACACAATACCCTCTGTTTGAGAGGATGGAGGGCGTGGCACCCAGTGATATCCATCAACCAGTACTGAAGTAGCGGGCTGTCTAACATACTTCTTATTCTTTCTGACGAATTGTCGGTTAAATTCTTTGCTTCAGACACTTCTTCCTTCAACACTTCTTTTTGGAAGCGATGTGAGATCACTCCCTTCAATTGCTTCACATATTCCTCTTTAGTCTGTCCAGATTGTGCAGCGCAGGTATGAATTATAATTTCTCAAAGTCCTTGTCTTTTGGAGATGTCTTTCTTTCTGAGTTTTCTTAGTCGAGTGTCGACCGGGCATGGTGGAGAACGGGCTATCCTAGCTATCCTCTCCTCCCCTTGAGCTGAAGCCAGAGGGTAAAAGCGACTCCCCTTTAGGAGGGGAGAGGAAGCAGGAATAGGTAGCTCCTCAACAGCCTCAGGTTCTACTTGAGCTAAGGTCTTAAAGGGTAGAACTCTCTTAGCCTTAGAGATTTTCTTTCTAAATCTCCTCAAATAGTTCTTCTTCTGATTCTTAGTGGTAAATCTAAGTCCAGAACAAGACCCTTCTTCAAAAACAGACTTAATTTCAGTGGGAGGCTCAACAATTGGTTCAGACTGTTTCTGATCATCACTGACTACTAGCAAGGTGGGTGCAGATCCCACAATCAACTCAACCACTGGGGGAATTTCCTTACTGGCATCCAAACTAATAATCTGGTGTCCATCCATAGAGAGCTCTAGAGTACTAAATCCCATTCCAAAAATAACAGTGCTCCCTTGGTCATTAACAGTCGAAGACAACTCTCGGTCAAAGGAGAAAATCAATTGGCCAGCCATTTGGGATTTTCTGAAAGTTAAAGAAAAGGATTGAAATTAGATTTACTTGAAAAGAGTGGTAAAAAGTATTTTATTATTATTTTTTTTTGAAAATATGACATATGTTGGCCCACGAGGAAATCGTATGGGGTAACATATGACTACTTGGAGTTTAAGAAAATTTTGAAGAAATTTTGAGAATTTGAAAGGGGTTTTCTTACAGGTTCCAAAACACAAACGGACAGAGTTTCCCCTTGCCCGAAGGCTTATGGAATTGTGAGAAAGCCCAAGTAAAAGGAATAGTTTAACCCTCCCCACCCTTAGAAGTCAAAGTGGGAGTGAGGGGGGTTAAAACTAAAGTAGTTTGGAATGAAATCAAAAATTTTGAATTCTTTTCAATTTTAAGGATTTATATGTTGAATGAGAAATTTATCGACCATAAATCCATAAGATTGAAAAGGATATCCAGAGATCTGATTTGACACTGTCGCCTCACAGGCTATGCTGGGGCAGAAGGTCAAAATCAGAACAAAAAATCTAGATAAAGCCAAATTTGGAGGTAGAACCTCTCTTTTAATATTTTGTTATTATTTTAGATGTTGGCCACACTCACCCAAGGAAGAAATGGGCAAAGGGACAACGGAAGAAATGATAGTTGAAACTACCGATGAAACAAAATTCTGCCACTATTAAAGATGGGAAGAGAAATTTGGTCCCACCGGGCGTGCCATTTTTTTGTTGGTGGAATTTTGGAAAACAGATTTTTGAAAATATTAGTTTTCTTTGGGGATTTTAAGATTAAGGTTGAGTTCTAATTCTAAAGTCGAATCAACTCGTTAGAAAGAGTATATCACCCCGAAGGACGAAAATAAACTTTCATAACGGTGTTCAGATTTAGAATTATGTAAACTATCTTGAATGTTATGATCGGGTTCTAAGGAGAACTTTATATGGCCCCGAAGGGGAAAAGTATAGTTCAACTAAGTACCCAATTACAATATTCAAGAAACATGATCGTCGCATTCACATCCAAAGCCTTATCGAAGAAGGGTGTATCTCCCCAAAGGGAAATGAGACCATTCTACGATAATCCTTCTAATGCAACTATGACGATCATTACTTAACTTTTCCCAAGGAAATCTAATAAATTTTAGAAATAATTTTTTTAAAATCAGGTGTGTGTGGTTCCAAATCTCCTACGAGCGCAAGCCCTCGTAGTTAATTACATCGTAGGGAGACAAAATCTCCTACGAAAACTCCCGATTAAAATGGTGGCAGAATTTTGTTAGAGTTTCTAGGAGTGATATCAAAGTATGAATAGAGTTATTGGAAAATCAAAAGGGAATGGATCAAAATTGAGCAGTTATTAACGGAGTTAAAGGAGGAGAGGTAGGGGACACTTTGAGATTCCAGAACCATCCGGAAGTGTCCCAACTAATCTAAGTGTTGGGCTTTATGTTTTAGGATTGAAATGAAGCTTTAATTAGAGTTAAGCATTTTATTAGAAATTTGGGACTATATTCCCAAACTTGGGGTCTTATAATCAAAGATCTGCTCCGGATCCTAAATCTATTTTGGACACTGGACCACAGTAGTCGAACCTAACTAATGCAGTGCAACCTAGACTTACCCCGGCCTGGATTGGGGAGCCAGCTAACCACCTAATCGATTTAAAAGAGATGAGTCGGTCTTTTATGAAAGAGTGGTAGGGACGTTGTATTTAAAGTTTTGGAGACTTGGGTCGACATCTAGAGATTCTCCTATTTGGCCCTTTGACTTATGTTGGGTGCAAAATGCTAAGGACTATGAAATTAAAATTTTGACTCTTTTAATTCATTTCTAATGCAATGCATGCTGGTTAATAACTCTAAATCAAATATGCTTGAAATTTTAAAAACAGGCTTATAAAATAATTTTTTAGAAGACTGGACTTCCCAGGTCTGGCACCTCATCCTCATAGGTCAGACTATCCGGACTCTACCCGCAGGCGAGGAAGGGTCTAAAAAAGAAAAGAGTAATGCAAAATATGCATGCGACCCCGGGGTCAATCCCCGGCTAATACCCTAGATTCGTTATCTTTTATGTTATTTAGACTCACTAAAATTTTAGACTTTTAGGTTATGAGTAGAAAACTTTCACACCCTCACGAGTCTCACGTATCCAGGCGAAAACAAAATCGGCATGCAATCGCCAAAAAACTAGCAAAATAAGTAATCCTAAAGGCAATCAAATCATCACATCAAATATAAATTAATTAATAAATGTCCATCGGCAGAATTGCCTTGCTTATTACAAACCAGGATATTACAGAAAGTAAAGTGGCCGGGCACCACTGACAACAACCCGGATTCTAAACCTAGTAATGATGCAAGTTATTTTGAGTGGGATACTCTCAATCTTCAAATCTTCAAATCTTCAATCTTGTTCTTCTTTGGGCTCCTTTTCTTCAATCTTCTTGGAATCTTCGTAGTGGATTACCCAAATGGATAAGAGGACACTTCCTTAAGGGGAAGGCCACTCTTTCCTCTTTGGGTAAGGAAGAGGTATGATCCAAATTTGGATTTCCAAATGGAAAAGGAGTGTTCCCTAAAGGGGTATCCTTTCCTCTTTGGAATCCAAGCTTTGGATCTATGTATCCCAACTCAAAATCAACTTTCACAACACTTGACACTTAACAAATTACATTGACATCAAAATAAAAAAATCTAGACTCACCTGCAGGGTTATCCTAAGCAATTAATATAAAAAAGCAGTTATTCCCAAGCAATTGTATATGAACAGAAAAGAAAGTAAACACACTGGCCACGCTCTTTTTATGATTTGGGGGCTTTAGCAGCTGAAGCACCTGTGCAAAGAGTTTTATAATATTTATGCATTTTTTATTTGGCCCCTTTTTATATTGCCGCTGCATGAGCGTGGCCACCTGCAGAAAACTGTGTCAACATCCAGATCGTGCCTAAGCTAAGGGTAATCTAGTCGCCAAACACATTAATCCATCCACAGAGTATAGAAAAAGTAAACAGAAACAGCAAAGCAATTTCATCCAAAACATGCAGTAAAAAACTACGAAAATCTGGCACACAGCAGTAAAGTAAACACCGCCTAACCTAGATCTAGAGTTGGTTGTCCTAGCACATCATCTAAAGTGTGTGAGAAAGGTCGTGTGGCTGGGATAGATCCTAAAGTGGGTTATTAATTGAAGTTGTCTAAAAGTGTGGTTTGTTAAGGCTTAAGAAGGGATTTAGATTAAAATTTAAGTATTAATGAATTAAGAATTTTAATTAAACATGTTTTAAAAGTTAATTGATTGTTACCTTTGTTTCACACCTAGGCCGTGAAGTTTATTTCACCTTCCTTGGGGCTAAGTTAATAGCCTCGTAGGCCTGGGTTACCCAGTAACAATCGGGTTGATTAAGTTATTTAAATTGGTTGGAATTAAAGGAGCAGATTATATATAAAAGGAGTTGTCTACTGATTTTTAAAGTTTGATTAATTTAAGTTTGCCATTAATTGATTTGTGGCGTTGTGCCACCAGGCTCGAGGAACCAGCCTCCTTAGGACACTTAGCCCCGCAGCCCGGAGTAGTCCAGCCGATAAACCAAATTAATGTAGTTAAATTAGAAGTTTTAAAGATTAGATAATTAATATTAATCTATTTTAAGGTTTAACATCCCTTGAATCCATTTGTAGCGTTTCCACCAGGCTCGAGGAACAGCCTCCTTAGGACACTTAGCCCCGCAGCCCGGAGTAGTCCAGCCAATAAACTTCATCTTTAGGATGGTTGTTGTGTTTTAAGAAGTTTGTTGAATGATTTAAACATTAAGCTAACATTTACTGGAGTTTTAGAATAATTTTGAGTTTTATGAATATTTTAGAATATTTTAATGATTTAATTAAGGGGTTGAAAATTGACTTTTTGATTAGGTTTAAATTCTGGGACAGTTTGTATTTTATTAAAATACTATACCTTACTACGATCAGTTAG